>OZ034808.1:44702394-45302394 GCA_964028335.1 Altica lythri | reverse complement strand
GTGCAGGCTAGGAATTCATAGCTTAGTTGTTAGAGCGTCAGTGCGTAGAACTGAAGATTGCAGATTCAAATTCTGCTGGATGCAACGTTTTTTCAATTTCAAATAATTCAATAAATTATTCCAACGTTTAAGGACATTCAAAACATAATTTAGAATGCCTAACGCTAGAAAAAAATCATATATCTAGGGTGATACAAGTTTTATTTACTTCTTATCTAAAAATAACGCAGCTAAAATGCAAAATTATGCAATAAAAAGAAATCCAATTCGAAAAGTCTTCATCAAAATGATACTGTTGAACCATCAATAAATTAATGTAAAAATATTTAATATTTATAATAATTTTTTGTAGTTTGTATATTTTTACAATTATAAAGAATAAGTTAGTTTTAGTATTTCATTTTTATAAATCTTACACTCAAAACGTTTTATACATTTAACAAGTTCAAGTTAAAATTTAAATCTTTAGCCAGTCCTGTTCTGTAAGTTTCAATGCGCAGTCGCATAAACCTCTCTTTTTCGCTTTCAATTGTATGTATTTGATACAGAAACGTTTATTTCTTATAAAAATATTATTGCTTACCAGTTATCAGTGTCTAAATTTGGAAGTGGGTAAGTAAATTTTGATTTATATCGGGAGATAATTTTGTTATTTTTATTCAGTATTCTTGTATTTTGCTTTTAACTTTAATATTCATGGAGAATTTATTTTTCAAATTTCTATGAACATATTTCAATATAAATTTATGTTTAAAATCACTCTTATACTATGAAATATAACAAAGTAAACACTGTTTCCACGACACTTGTTGATACAGGTACCTCAGGTTTTTTTATGTTTATGTGATAAAAACAGCAAAATATGCAATTGACATTTTTAACTTATAAACAAACTTTGTATATAAAAACGGGCGAATTATATGAAGTAGTCGCAACATTATACTTAAAAATAAAAAGCGTATAAAATCCTTTAAAATAAACGTTTATAAAAAATAAATTGCTGAGTTAAATAAACAATTTTAAAAATGAATAATTGTATTTTTGTAATCGACGCAAAAAACGGTCCCAAATCAATTTTTGTGAATTAAAACCGAAGATGTTGATACTTTTATAAATTTGAAGTATTAAATTCATTTTTTTAAATTTTAAAATTGCTTGAGTGCACATCACTTTGCTCTTAAACCCTTCATCTTTGACATTAACTTGAATGATCGTTTTTAAAGGAATCATTTTGTACTTGAACTTTTAATCTTTGAAATGGGGCTTTCTTAAGGTTTATAAACAAAGGTCTGGGGATTTTTTGAAAAAAAAAGAGTGACCTCTGGTTCTAAGGTGCGTAGAGCATTATTTTTTTTTCAATTCGAGTACAAATGTCAAATTTTGAATAATAGTTTATTGTTTGGCAAAGGGTGAAACAAGACGATTTCTGACGAGGGTGAGAGCTGACTGCCCTAGCGAAGCGAGGACTGCCATTGCCCTGGTCAGAAATCCTCTTTGTTTTATCCTGTGCCACACACTATATTTTTTATATCACATGTATTGAAAGAGCGAGTTTTGATCTCTGTAGCCAGTCAAAGTAAGACTATTTCAGACAAATAGCGAAGTAATATCGTGACAACGATTTGACGACAGCTGTCAGACGATTATGATTTTATTCGCTTTTGTTTATTACAAATGCGATTCTGACAGTTGTTTCTCCACTAGGACAGAAACAACGATGTTTCTGACTGACAATTGCATTGGTCTGAAATTGTCTTATTTCGACTGTCAAAACAGAGATCAAAACTAGCTGTTTTAATGCATGTGACATGAAAAAAAAACTTTTTTATATTAATGTGCCGAAAATATTTTAAATGTTTATAAGCATAAAATGAGAGTACATTTGCAAATTTTTTTATGGAATATGCGACCAAACTTGTTGTTTTCATATACCAGGTCATTTATAGAAAAATTTGCGTTCTGTTTTTACCTTCCGAACAACAACGCTGTTAAAGGAAGGTATTGTGATCGCGAAAATTTTCGATCTCAGGTTTTTAGCGGAAATACGCGCTTTAGGGTTCCCTGAGCCTAAAAAACCCAAAAATAAATAATGTCTGTCTGTGTGTCTGTGAAGACATTTGCGGCTAAACGGCTAATCGGATCGGAATGAAACTATAAAACCTTACTTATAATCACCATCGGAGGAATCTGATAGAATTTGAGTAAAATCGGCCGACCGGAAGTGCACGTTTACTCTTATCAAAAAATGGAATTTTTTCAAAATATTGGGTTTTCATATAGTTATTGGCAAAATATTTATACTTTGTGGAAAGAACATGTAATTTGCGACATTTTTTAAAGAATACATAATTTTGATTTGTATATACTTTTTTGCAAAATATTTATACTTTATGGAAAGAACATGTAATTCCACTCCAATAGGGATGTGGACTATTTTTGGGAAAGTGTTTAAAACCATGCATAAGTACCAAATATAGCCCAAACTATTTATTATTATTTTTTTAATACAACTAATACCTTTAAAATAAGTTATTTAAAATTCCATTTCAAATTTCGCGCTAAAACGTGGATACCTGTGAAACGCCCGCTGTGACGTTACTTGTTCCTAAACATTGTCAAAGTTGTATGTAATAGAAAGTTATTTCGTAGTTTTGTGTTAATAAGATGGATTTTACATTTTATAAATATTGTGCGGTGCCGCAGTGTGAAAGTACTACTATTAGAACAACTGAAAAACTATTTATTCAAGTTCCACGTACAAAAACGATACGGAAAATTAAGCTTCAACTAGCCCGTCGGAATCCAGCACTTTATGTTCCGTGCAAATTTTGCACTTAACTGTGCACAATTTTGCATCTCGATGAAGTTGGACATATCCCTCAGCATAGTCTCCATATGACTGCCTCGAGGAAGTTAAACCAAATGAAACAATTTGTTAAAAAGAGAAAATATAACCTCAAAATCATATTATTTTATTTGATTATATTCAATTTAACTTCTCGAGTTTATATACCTACGATTACTATTATAATGTATCCTGAGTATATTACTTACATGGAGGTCTTCACATTTCTAAATTCAGCAGAGCAGAAGTTACTATTTGTTGCGAAGAAATACGCCACCGGAACGCAATTAATTCTTAGCAAATTTGAACTATCTGCCTTAATATACCCCGTTTCCATTATGGGGAAACCTTTAAAAATTGATCCAAAAAAAAAATTTTTCAATTTTGAAGAAATTTCACGGGAATCACAGTAATAATATTATCCAAATATCAACAGACACCATATTACTTGACAGCGAAAATTCTTGTTTGGCAACAAGTGACGTCACATATTTTGATTGGTGTTCATTGTCACGTGACTTGAGAGTGAAATATTTATTTACATTTTATTAAATAAAAAATTAATCCCTTGTTTATTGAAGAAAATATTGTGTTTTTAATTATTTTTATTATAAAAACTAACTTTTCGTGGTAAAATTATATACTTATTTAAGTACAGTCCACATCCCTATTCTACCACCCTATACTTGTTATTATACATGCTACTGTTCGGAAGGTCGTGTGGTGCCCACACCAGATTTTTTATCAATAAAAACCTATAAAATTTGATAAAAATTTATTTTTTTGCGTTTTGCTCGAAATCTATCACTAAAACAGTACTAGCTACCATTGACAATATTATAAAGAAGTAAACAACATACATACATGTGGTGCTCGTGCCTCTTTCGAGCACACAAAGTTTCTTTATTTAAAGATTTTTAGTTATATGCAATCGTTGGCGATCATTTGGTCTCTTCTTTTCTTTTTCAGTGATTTAATAATCACTGATTAAGATTCATTTTCTTTTTGTAAAGCTTTATGAGATTATTCGTATGGATAGCAAAATAATCTCAACCTGTATAGAAAATATGGAAGATCACCGTTGCCAAGACAGTGGATCGTGGTTGATATAAAAAAGGAAACAATTGATTGATTATTATTTTTGATATTTCACAAAAAGTCAGATGTATTTATTTTGCTGCAGTAATACAATTGTTATATATTCATTTTATTTTATTTTAATTTTGGTGTAATGACCATTGCACTAAAATACCTGTTTTTGCAATGTTTATAATTTGTACCGATTTATTAAAAAAAAATTATATTTATTCAAATAGTAATTTTTTTTTGTAAGAGGTATGGTATAAAAACTGGTGTTACTGCCTTTATAGTTATTGCACAATGAAAATTTAACCATAGCAGTTTGTTTTTTCTGAAAATGGTCCTATCGTCGGTCAAAAAATGGCGTTTAAAATAAAAATACTTAAACTAAACACCTCTCATCCCAGTTTTTCAGAATTTTTGCTTCTAAGAACCAAAAAAGTGATCAAAAAGAGGTTTTTAAAATTTAGAGATAAATTAATGGTTTTTAATTTTTTTTTAATATATACAACAATATGATATTCTGATAGCTGGCATTTTTACCTATTTTCTGTTTTTAATATACTTATTTTAGTTAATTTAGACCAAAGTTAACAACCATTTTTTAAAACACATTATTTACATTAAGGAATGTAATTTGCATCATTTGAAATGGGGAAACTTAAATTTTGATGATTAAAAAATTTTGAAAATGTATTTCCAAAGATGTTGACAGTGATATAAAAATTGCTCTTTCGATTTAAGTAAGCATTGCTATATGTTTGGGGATCACTGAGAGAGGCAAACTCACACGGTCAAAAATGCTTCGCGCGACTTAAAATTTGATGAGCGTTTTTTTTTAATTCGGGTAACTTGTTCTAATAAAACTAAATCTTGCATAAGTTGTTTTTATTTAAATACGCCTCTCTCAATTTTAACTAAAATAAATTTCAAGAATGGTATTGTTTTACTTTATCTGGTTAAGTCACTGTATAAAATAAATCCATATATTTTTAATATTTTAATTGTGTTTTGTACAATAAGAATAAAACTACAATAAAAAAAATTAAAAACAAGCTTTTATTAAAAAAGCATGAACTAAAAAATAAATTTAAATAGTTATTATCGTAACAAGTGCGGAAAGTTATACTTTCCCGCACGCGAACTGCCGATGCCCGAACGACGCGAAGCGGAGTTCGGGCTAGCAGTGAAGTGCGGGAAAGTTAATTTCCGCAAGAGTAAGGATCAATATTTTTTCTACAAGCAAAATCACCTCGAAAATTATTTAGATATTTGAAAAGATGCGATTGTGGCAATTAAATCTTTCATAGTGTTAATAAATACACGACTGTAGCTATAGCAACCCTACTTAAACAAGTGAGTTTGTTGTTGCTTTGAGTAAGGTTTACAGGGGTGATTTAATAAATTATGATTTTTTTAAAAACAAAAATTTTAAAAATCCCTATTTTCATGTAAAATATTCTTAATTTTTTTTACTATTTGTAAACAACAAGATAATGGTAATACTACAATAATTTGTCAAAAAGGTTATCGGAAAACATATTCAATTAATTAAAAAAAAATGAGTGCGGGAAAAAATTTACCCGCACGGAGTGCGGGAAAGAGATATTTTCTGAATTAAAATGCGGAAAGGGGTTGTTTTACACATGCTTGTAGAAAAAACCTTTTTTATGTATGTATGGAGTAGGTATATCCTACTGTTTTTAAATTTATTTTTTAATGAAAACTTGTTTTTATTTTTTTTATTATAGTTTTATTTTTAACTTTTTAGTTTTGTCTAAATTTACACTTATCTGATAGTGGATCAGAATTGCAAGGTGTTTTTCCTGTTAATTTAGTGTTGTCACTAAAAACTAGTCACTAAATACCATGTATTTGAAGAGTGATTGGCAAGACGATTCCTACAAGCCCAAACTCGATAGGGGTACGTAGTTTCATCTCTGAGATGCTATCATCATATTAGCTTTCTGACATCATAATATTGCACTGTCACCCAATTTACATGTCTCTGAAAAATTTTAGATCAATCGCAAGACGATAAGTGGAGCAAATTTGTCTTCCAAGATTTTACCCGTACAAACTTACGAACACGGCAAGTATAAAAAACATTGTAAATAAAGCATTGGATATGAATTCAGGCCATTTCCCTATCTTTTTAACAATCAGCAAAGAAGTGATACAAAAGTTTAGTAAACAGAAAAACTGATTGGGTAAGCTTAAAACAAGAACTGGGAGTAAAGATTATTCCCTCTTTAAAGTTAAAAACAATCGAACAATTTGATCCTGAAGTATAGCTATACAAAAAACAGATTCAAGAGGCAGCATGAAACAACATACCAACCATACTAACTCGAATAAAAGAATAAACTTACCCAAAAGAAATAAGAGATATCTCAGAAAATAGGAAGCTAAGACGAAAGTGGTAATAAAGCAGATATCCACCCAAACATCTCTAACCAATACAATTCAAAAACTCAGAAAAGAAAAACAAAAAAATACAAATCAACCAATTGGAGTTTACCTAAAAGGATTGACGTATATAAGTATTGACTATTAAAAATAGAACGATACTAACAACCTGATAAAAACTATCCTTCACAACCTTCCAATAAGAAATAAAGATAGATGGTAGGTGGTCCAAACATGATAAACAAAAAGCTAAACGTTTTTACACAACAACTAGAAAATATAATCTAACCAAACTAATAAAATGACCTTGATGAACTGAATAATATTTGCCAAGACGAAATGGAAATTAAATTTGTTACTCCTAGAGAAGTCCAAAAGGAGGTAAATGAAAATATTAATCCTAGAAAAAACCCAAAACGAAAACCACAAATGGATGAAAGAAATCTCATACTACTTTATCAGTCTGGTTTAAGGGAAAGTCATTCGAATTTGGATCAAATACATAGAATAACTAATTTAATCAAAATAACACTGGAAAGAAAGTTTGTTCAGCCGTTTTTCTAGATGTTGCTCAAACTCTCAATAAAGTATGGTCTCATTTACAAACTAAAAAAAGTACCATCAAAACAGCTCACCATAGAATTTAGAAAAATACACTGGATGTTTGGAAAAAATTCAAAATACTCCATTGACAACATACTACTGATTTATAAACAGATAATAAGATTAATACGGCGCAAAGCTCTGGAGATGTGTCAGTAAAAACAACATTGAAGTTATACAGAGATTTTAAAACAATTTACTAAGGAGCAGAGTTGATATTCCTTGGTACAGCTACATTGAACGAGATCTGAATGTGAAAACAGTGGAACAAACAATAACCAAATATGTCAGCAGACATGAAGAACGTCTACTACAACATGTGAATATCGAGGAAATCCAACTCCTCAATACCACAAATACAGAAACCAAGTTTAAGAGAACAAAACCCTTCGAGCTAGTAAAGTGAAAAAAATGTTAGTGCAAAAGCAGAGCATTGTGCAAGCATAATATACCTGTATAAAGTGTAAAGAAGCATTACTGAATATATAATAACTTTAATTTTTTAAGTGACAACTGTAACAATTTAGGCAGCTCATTGTTTATCTCTGATCAGATTCTAGTACAAAGTTACCTGGGTTTGTTGGATTAATTGTCGAAATATTAATATTACGATAAATTATAATCGGTATAAAATATAGATAATACACTATTATTATGCTATAAATGATATATGAGTCTTATACACTTTTTAAGAAGCAAGTTAACTATATAATCATTCAATACAATGTTTATTTCATTAAAATTTGCACACGCTTGTGCAAATAACTACATCCAATTCGTACTATCAACATAGACAAATTCGAAAACATTATTTTGCCCTTTATTAAAAAGCTACATTGTAAACAATGCTATTCAATACACAATTTACTTTTGTGTTGAGAAATCTTTCTGATACACTGGTTATTATATTCTTATTTGTTTTAGGAATTAATCATCGATATGTCATTTCTAATCCCCGATGAAGTTCTAGACGAATTAACTTGTAGTATTTGCCATAAGTTTTTATCGGTAAAACCGGTAAAGGTCCATCCAAATCGGAGCTCAGTCTGTGGACGATGTCTGGGGAAGAATTCGAATGAAAATGGAGCAAATTCTATGTATAACTTAATCAGTGAGAACAGCATTTTTAAGTGCATTAATCGATATGATGGATGCAAAAAATTACTTCGCTATTCGGAAGTTGCTGAACACGAAAAAAAATGTTTAAGTCAAGTTTATCAATGCCCGATTTGTTCAGATAACAATGACATTCCAACTTATTTACTTCTGAAGCATTTTCAAGAAAATCATAAACATTTAATATTAGATCAGCGGGTAAAAGTTTACAACTTAAATTCATACTTAAATAATCAGAATATTGTATATATTTATAGAAAAGAAGATTATTTGTTTTTCCTAAATCTCTTTAGTAGACCAAATAGTGCCATAGGAATTAATCTGACGATTGTTGGTGAAGACAAGTCAGTTTTACACAAATTTACAATAATTTCCGGTAATGAAACAACAACAATCAGTTCAGGTTTTTTACCATGTAATAACTACCAAAATGGAAATAATGATTATTTGTTAATTAACCTTAAAGATTATAAAAATAGCGATACTATTCTAATTAAGTTCGATTTACAGTTTAATGAAAAAAGAATTATTGCTGTTCCGCAAATCGAAAATTTGAATATTTGCACAGATAAATCATGGCATACAAATAACATAAACAATCCTGTTCATTATTTAAATTTAGAGAATATTCCATTTATTCCAATGGCACAACCGGGAGTAAGAAGGAAAATACATCTAAATTCTGAATTTACAGAAAAATATCCTGAAATTTCATTATCGGATTGTGAGTTTGGCTTGGTCAAAGAAAATAAAATCTCTTTTCCAGTTTGTATTAATTGTCAAGGATTGGCGCATACTTTATATGTGCACAAAAAATTTGAACATTCCCTTTGCTTTCGCTGCTTCAATGTAACTAAACAAGGGGGTTTAATTCAGGAAACTGACTACTCAAATAATTATTTTTCGGCCGATTTATTACAATCAATTGAATTTTTTTGTTCTTGTAACTGCTATAAAAGTTTTAAATTTTACCATTGTTTAGAACACGAATGGAAAGTAAAACAAACTCAAATACGACAGAAATGTTTTAAATGTAATAGTGTTTATACATTAAGAGAACTTCTTCAACATATGAAAAATATACATGGGATTGAAGAAAATTTTTTAGTCGGATTTGGAATAAAGTTTAACAATATTATAAAAATATCCAGCTCGTATGTGCTTATAAATAATCAGTTAATTTTGGTTCAATGTGTTCGATGTATTGATAATAAAATTTATATAACACTATATTCTAGCACAAATCCTCAACAAACTCTTATGGGACTATTATTTGATACAAAACATGTTTTTTTAAGGAATTTTGAAAATAGCACAAGTGTAGATTACTTAAAACAATTTACACTTAAAGTGATTATTAGATATAATTAAATTTGTCAAATACTTACATTTATTTTAAAATATATTTTGTAAAAGAATACTTTAGTTTTTAGAAAATATATTTTGTTTCTGCGCAATCAATAAGCAGTCATAATGACAACATAGTAATAAATTTGCGAATTGTAAATGCGATGTTATCGATGTTACAAAATCTGTCACTACTAATACATTTAAAACAACAACTTCCACAGCTTTTATACCGATCTTGTCAAAGTAACAAAAATTTGTAAATGCAATGCAATGTTGTCTAAATTACAAAATGTAAGTGTGTTAACATTGTAATATTTCAAACATCAACAGAATTTGGATCAAAAAATTATATAGAATCCACATGTCATGGCAACCCAACTGATTTTGGCAGAGATCGGATAATCTAACAGTTAAATTTTAACAAGTTTCCGAAACATGAAGAAGGACCCTAGTAATATTTACATATTTATAAAAAATGATCACATATATTTTTTAAATGAAAACAATAGATTGTAAAATTATGAATGCATACAACCACATGCCGGATTGAGAATCTAGGTTAGAAAAAGGGTCTCATTTATAGATCACCCGCTGTTCTCAGGTAAAAGGTGACTTTAAAGACTCTTTAACCAAATTTGTATTAATTATACTGATGGTATATATATTTAAGTAAATAAATTTGGCGACTCGCTCTTAAAACCATATATTTTGCGCATGCGCAATAATAATTACGTAAATAAAAAATTCTTTGCTTAAAAAAATTGTTAGAAATAAAAAGATGATTGAAGAAATAAAAATATTGATCGGATAATAATTTATTATTTTTTTAGCATTATGTACCTACCTTTAATACAGAATGATTTATTATTGTAAAATCTTAACAAACAAAATTGCATTGTAAGATTATAATATTTTGGAGTATATATATCTAATGGAAATTTAAGAAAATTAGAGCTTACTGTCGCCTGTAAAATAAAGTTTTTCCTACACTTATACTTTGTAAAAAAATTATAATTATAGAGAACAAATGTATATTTATTTTTTGTAAAAGATTATAATTTTATGTAAATAAAAATGTATTGCTGATAACCATTTGTTTTTCTTTCGCTTTTTCTCCCGCACTCTCGATCTCAGTATGGAAAACTTCCATATAAAGCATTGTAACAATCTATTTGCAATAAGAATAATTTCACCAAACTATTATTACCGTGTCTATATCGGTGAGAATTAAGTATCAGTCTAACCAAACACCAGCTTATTTCTATTAATTATCTAAGTGGGGCCAGTTTTTTCACGTGCTTACTCTCACTAAAATGAAAAATTGGTTTTTGCTAGAAACTGATTGTAAATTTGTTAAGAGGTCGTTTTTTGATTATTTGTTTCTATTCAAGGTTCATTTAAATTTATTCGAAGAGGTCCACTCGACTTACTAAACTATATCTAGATTGGATAAGTTACAGCCATTTTGTGAAGGTAAAGGAAAATAATTTTAATCCCGAATTTCGTCCTGATTTTTGGAAATTGGAAGAAAAATCATTCCAATACCTTAAATATTAATCAATCAAAGGGTTACCGAAGAATTCCATTAATGAGAAAAGAGAATAATTAATTCTTTTATTACCAAAATTAATATTCTTTGATATAATATTTATTGTTCAATATTTTTATTTATTTAATTAATTGTCTTTTTAAAATCATTAAATTTGTAATAAACCATTTAAAACGGATGTTTGAGTATTATATACTTTGGCGACCTTAATTACATGTTTGGGGGAGACTGGTATTACCAAAGTATATAGACAAAAATTGTAGGATCGATCACTCTTGCAAACACAAGTTCTACACCTCCAAAACTCTCGATCTGCATTTCGACCTCTATTTTGGTCTGTTAGTATCTTTGTCGTTTATCACCAATCTAAAATTTTTGAAATCGTTTGATTGACAAAAAAAGTAGGAATCGGCAGATTTAAAAAAACAGCGGCAAATTTAAAAAAGTCTTTATTTAATAAAAATGAAGTTTAAATCTATCTATATATATAAAAATGAAACCCGTTTTTCCTGGTCATGGCATCACGCGTGAATGGCTGGACCGATTTTACTAATTCTTTTTGTGTTGTATTTGTTATTATTAGGAGAAGGTTCTTACGGAAGAAAATATTAAGAAAATCTCTCAGAAATATTGAAAAATAGACATTTAATTTTGCATATTTTAAAAAAACGCGCGTAACGAATGTCAATGTCATTCACAGCCATAGACTATATTGAAAGAGCATCGTTTGTTCGGAAACGTGGTTACTTAATTAAATAAACCTTAAATTAACCCTACACCCTACTCCTTTCAGGTAGAGTGGTGCGCACATAGATAATATGTAATAAAGAGATGTACTGATAGCGTATATAAAATTGGTTACATGTTTTAAGCGACGGTGGCGCGCCAACAATAGGGGAAAGAAGCTCATCGATTCAAAAAATTGGTATAAATACTGTTTCATATAGAAATACACTTTTAAAGGCTTAAAAGTACATATCTATATATATATATATATATATATATATATATATATAAATGTATGTTTGTCTGTATATCTGTATGTCTGAATGTACTCAATAAACTCAAAAAGTACTGGATCGATTATTATGAAAATTGGTATATATATGTATTTTTCCACGGAGAAGGTTTGTGTGATATGCTCATTGATGCCACTCGCCACCAGGTGGCGCTGCAGAGTAGCAACTTCTGTTCCGTTAAACCGATTGTCATGAAAATTGGTATGTATATGTATTTTTCCACGGAGAAGGTTTGTATGGTATGCTCATTGATACCACTCACCTCCAGGTGGCACTGCAGAGTAGCAACTTCTGCCCCGTTTAACCGATTGTCATGAAAATTGGTATGTATATGTATTTTTCTACGGAGAAGGTTTGTGTGATATGTTCATTGATGCCACTCGCCACCAGGTGGCGCTGCAGATTAGCAAATTCTGCCCCGTTTAACCGATTGTCATGAAAATCGGTATGATGATGTATTTTTAATGGGTAAGATGAATATGATATATGTATTAATTGAAGTTACCACCAGATAGCGCTTCCATGTATCAAATACAATACTGATTAATAGATATCTATACGAATTCGTATAAATATAAGTTCGAAAAATATATTTTTGGTACGATAAGTAAAACAAAACTATAAACTTTCTTTTCTACTCTACCTCTTCTCCTCTTTTATTTTTCTTAAATTTATTTTAGTTATTGGCGTAGCAACGCGCGCCGGGTACTGCTAGTAGTAGAAAGTTTTTTTTGCTGATTTATAATAAGTCATATTATGTGAGAATATTGTAATCGATTTAAAACTCATATCAACCCGAATAAGAAATTTTTATACTAAATTTTATAAACAAACTAGCTGTCCCGGTGGACTTCGTACCGCATAACACTGTAGTGACATTTTTTCATTTTTCGTTTTTTCGAATTTTTACTATTTTGCTTTCAATGATTTTTTTTTTATTTTATCATATTTTCTCGTTATCAGGTTTATACTATTTTTTCGTTGTATTTTATAATTTATCGATTACGGTGGCTTCATAGTACTTAATTTAGTAAGAATTTCTCGTTTAAATATGTGAGATAATAACTGCGCCACCTTATGGTGGCGTCGTAGTATTTGATTTTGTAAAAATTGCTTGTTTAAATATATGAGATATTAACTACGCCACCTTACGGTGGCGTTATATCATTTATTTTAGAAATATATTTTTTTACTATTTTTACTTTTCTTTTAGTTTTTCGTTTATTTATTTATTTATAAATCGAAATTCAACATTATCTATTGGGTTTTCTCACAACGTACCTGTTCAATAATCTAAAAATCAAAATACAGTGCCATCTACCGGGTGTCTATCTAACCTAGATGTCAAAGGTTTATAGAGTTACTTCAATTAACTTAAACTGTCATCTATTAAGAATTCGTAGAACTAAACAATAAATGTCACTTAGGGGATATTGTCACTTTACCGTCGAAATATACAAAAAAGTAAAAAAGTTATTAAAAAACATTTTATAGTGGACCAAATAGTAAATCTAAACCATTCTCGAATCGATTTAAATATATACAAAAAAAATTATGAAATTCGGTCCAGCCGTTTAGAAGGAGTTCAGTAACATACACACGAACACAAGAATTATATATATAATATATATATATATATATATATATATATATTATGATGGTTCTATTTCTTTTTATTAATGCTATTGGGTCTGGGTTCCTTCTTCTTGATTCAATTCAAATTATACCAATATTAATTATCATAAACGTTTATATTAACATTATTCAAATTACATTTCACAAAATGACAAATTTCAATTATCCATCAAAATCAAAACACATCAAACAATCTTTTTTCTTGTTTCCCTAATTTCGTCCTATTTATATCAAAAAAAAAATATTAGACACTGGTCTATGTCGTCATACTATACAGTAAGATATTTTATTTACACAATAGACACAGTGATACCATAACAAATCCCCACAATTAAAAAAAATAAAATTTTCTCCCAAGACATATTTTATTTTTTTAAATTTACTTTAAATTTTTGTTTTATTTATTTTCTTCCATATTTTTATTTTAATCTTAATTTTAATTTTATTTTAATCTTATTTACTTTTATTTAACTATTTTATATTTTTTTTTCTTTTTATAATTATACACAACTAGCGGACCCGGCGAACTTCGTATCGCCTAACACTAATGTTTTTTCCATTTTTTTTTTATTTTTACGATTAGTTTTTTGTATTTTTTATCATATTTTTTCGTTAGTTATTACTATTATTTATAGTACTTTGTAATTTCTCGGTTAGGTATATTATATATTAACTGCGCCACCTAACGGTGGCGTCATAGTTCTTAGGTAAGTAAGTTTTGCTCTTTTAAATATATGAGATATCAACTGCGCCACCTTACGGTGACGTCATAGTACTTAGTTATGTAAGAATTACAACTGCGCCACCTTAGGGTAGCGTCATAATGATTAATTTCGTAATAAACGCGTCCGATTGCTGCAAAATTCAAAGTGCTATAGGGAAAATCGCGGCCGCCGATGCTCTATTTATACTATTTATAGGCACGCTTCCGCCGCCCCGGCCGGCCAGTACCACCGCAAGCGCTACGTCCCGCAATTTTAAATCTGTAATATCTTCGAAAATATTCATTTAAATCTTATGCTGGACCATATAGATCTATGTTAAATTAACAATGTATTTAAGCTATTTAGTTAGATAAGGATTATTGCTATATTGGTTAAAATCGCTTCGAAATTTAGCCATTATTTGTCGTAAAAAGTAAATGACAAAAAAATGTTATTGTAAGATATCCATAAGAGAAAGACATATACCATCGCGGAGTTTTCTGTAGACCTTTTCAATGTGTACAAATAATTAGTACCTACATCTATATATATAAAAATGAATGTTTGTCTGTATGTATGTATGTATATCTGTCTGTATGTATGTATGTATGTCTGTATGTACTCAATGAACTCAAAAACTACTGGACCGATTATTATGAAAATTGGTATACATATGTAATTTTCCACGGAGAAGGTTTGTGTGATATATACATTGATGTCACTCGCCACCAGGTGGCGCTGCAGAGTAGCAACTTCTGTCCCGTTCAACCGATTGTCTTGAAAATTGGTATGTATATGTATCTTTCCACGGAGAAGATTTGTATGATATGCTCATTGATGCCACTAGCCACCAGGTGGCGTTGCAGAGTAATAACTTCTGCCCCGTTCAACCGATTGTCATGAAAATCGGTATGATGATGTATTTTTAATGGGTAAGATAAATATGATATTCGTATTAATTGTAGTTACCACTAGATGGCGCTTCCATGTATCAAATTCAATAGTGATTAATAGATATCTATACAAATTCGTATAAATATAAGTTCGAAAAATATATTTTTGGTGCGATAAGTAAAACAAAACTATACACTTTCTTTCCTTCTCTATCTCTTCTCCTCTTTTTTTTTTTCTTAAATTTATTTTAGTTATTGGCGTAGCAACGCGCGCCGGGTACAGCTAGTTAAGTTAAATAATTTTGATAGAAAATCATAACGGTATATTGGTAAATTACTGTCTAAATCGGTAGATTTACCGAAAAATCGGTGGAGGTGGTATCGCTGCTCAACAAAAAACACCGGCAAAGCGAAATATGGATCAAAGAACATCAAAGAAGGTACGCAGTGTGATCCTACTATTCTTTTCTATATAACGTGGTAATACTCTTAGTGTCCTAGCTGGGCAAATAATACTGATTGAGACGTTTTAACGTTACAGCATCACAAAAAATTTGACAACATGATAAAGTTCTGCATGTTCTGAAATCTAAAATAGAATGATCAAATAATATTTTATCAAAAAATATAAATTTCATTTAAAGTAAAATTCTTTTTACAATTCACACTATCGAAAATTGTTATTATGAAGAGTTGTTCGAAATTAAAAACGTAATTACATTCTTCTATTTTCTTTTAGGTTTTTTCCAAAGTACCGAACATTTAACATTTTTATTTATAACAGAAATAAGGAGGTCAAAAAAATCAAAAGACCGATGAAAACCTCTTCCATTAAAATGTGGCATGGGGCTATATCTTCTTGGAACCATATATGTTAATGTTAGGTATCAAGAAAATCTTCTAATTTATTTCCTAAAAAGAGCAAATAACAGTCCGTAATTAAATATTTATGAAAAAAAAAGTTTAATTATTTTATTTCCGTAAATACCACAACAAACATTTTGTTTTGAATGCATGTTGGTACCGACTTTTAATGGTAATGTCTCGCTCCACCAACGACAGTTTTAGCTACAGACTTTTCAATTGATGTAACTGTTGCGTCATCCGAAAAAAGAATGTCTTCTCATAATTGGGTTATCTTATAACATTCCTTAAATATTACAATAGAATTAGAATAGGCTATTATGATCTCTTGGTCTTAAGTGTCAATAAATGGAGGCTTGTAAGGGTACAACTTGTTTTTTTTTTAGTTTTGAAGCCGTACCTTTGTTAACTAGAATCGGATATCTGGGTCACCGATGGACGCAACTTTCTAGACGCATCGGTACCGCAGATTTTCGATTCTAGTCCATTGGATTTCTTAGAAATTATTAAACATCCAGAAATTATGCATGCAAATTTGAGAATGATGACCTGTACTTAAAATAAGTAAAATAATTAAAAAAACATTTAAAAATAATAATATTATTAAATGCAATCTACTATTGGAAGACATCAATTCTCTAAAAAGACAACAAGAAATTATAAAAAACTATCATGAAGGAAAGACAAACCATGGACGTATAATTGAAACACACAATCAAATAAGAAAACGATATTTTTGGCCGAACTTAAGAAAAAAACATAGAAGACATCATTAATGTCTGTGACATAATATGTCAAGAAAATAAATATGGCAGAACACCACCCAAGCCCAAATTTATGACTACACCAACACCATCGAAATCGTTCATATCGACACATTTCAAGCCAATGGACAGAAGTTTTTAACTATTGTAGATGCTTTCTCTAAATATGGTCAAGCATACCCTATAGAAGAAGCAAATTCAATCAATATCTTGAACGCATTGCTCATAGTTATTCATAACACATCATGATCGTAGCAGATGGTGGTACTGAGTTTAAAAACGGAGTAATACAAGATTTCGTGAATATTCATAATATTTCTATGCCCTATACAACTCCAGATAGTCTACAATCTAATGGATTAATTGAAAGATTTCATTCGACGTTGATTGAACATCTGAGAATTGTACAAAGTACTAAGAAAAAATCTTTCCATCAAAGAAGAAATCTATCTTTTGCTATAACAATTCGATACAATCAGCAATTACAAATTAAAACCAATAGAAATATTAAATGGGCACTTAGACAACAAAGACCCTTTCGATGTAGATATCGTTCGAACGTTAACGAACAACTACGTAGGACAACATCGTGAGAAAACGAAACAAATTTATAAAGAAATTAACAACCACCTTATAGAAAATAAAGAGAAAACCATAAAAAATCGAAACAAAGAAAGACAGACGCTCATAACTTACAAACCTAACACCAAAATCTATACAAGAAGAACGTAAAAAAGGTTCTCGGACAAAATTGTACAAGCTGACAATATTGTCACGATCAATACACTAACCTTCACTGTTCACAAGAAGGATATAAAACATCAAAAAAAAAAAAATGTGAGCCGTCACGGGACGCCTGGCAGATGTGAAACATTGACATTAACCCGTGCCTAAATCATAAGACATTGCCAATTTAAGTAACATGGCATTTTTGCACTTTTTGTCGTTAATTTTTTTACTGAAACAAATGTAGCTAAAAATAATTAAATATCTATTTCTGGTAGGAAATTTGCAATAAATTTGTCATCAGAGTTAAATTCACGATTTTTTTTTGTAATTTTCACCATAATTTTTATTTATATCAAACTAAATACATATATATAGGTAATAAAATTAACAAATACAAAATTTGGATACAAAATAAAGTATATTATCGCTTATAAATAATAGTATCACAATGGTATCACAATATTTATTGTACGTTTTCTCAGATTGCTCACAGATGTCGATAGATTACAGAACGAAAATAAATTTAAAACGTGATTTCGTTTAGCTTTTTATTTAATTACCTTAAATTCAATAATCTTAAAAAAGGAAATTATTAAAACACAAATTTATATAGAAGTACGTTACTATATTAATATAATTGTAGTTACTTCACAATTTTAGTACAGACAAAAAGCGATAGTAAATAAAAAATAGGAAAATGATGAATTTAACTATGAATACAACTTTATCGTTGAATAACTTTTAGACGGTATTTAAATGGGAAATGTATTATGATTTAGGCACGGGTTAATGTGAATATTAAGGGCTGGTTTGGGTCTGATAATTTTTGTTAGGTCATAATCTAAAAATTTGATGGGTGTTTGGAGAACAAAACCAAATTTGGGAAATAACGGACACCCTAATGTATATAGAGTAGGTAGGTAGGTACTCACTCATTTTTATTCAATATTTTTTCATCACTTTCTTTATTAACACTTTGTTTATTCATATTTAAAACAAACACTTTATACACAAATTTTACAGGGACTATTCACCAACAATCTATTTTGATTAACAAGCTGTCAATTTTACAGGTCAGCAAAATATGTAGGTATATTATGTTGCCTATACAAACAAACATTTTTATATATATAGAATAGATAGTAGGCGGAATCGAGTTAGGTTTTTATGAAACAATTCATACCCTGTCCCGCCAAATTTTTGAATCGATGAGCTTCTTCCCCCTATTGTTGGCGCGCCACCGTCGGCGTCGCTCAAAACATGAGACCAATTTCATATAAGGTATCAGTACATCTCTTTATTATATATTATCGATGCGTTAGGTTTTTTACGTCATACGAATCATACGTCACCGTCGCCACGCGAGAAATCTGATTCACGTGCGGCTATAGATGTTTCACATCAAAATAGGAAAATGATGAATTTAACTATGAATACAACTTTATCGTTGAATAACTTTTAAACGGTATTTAAATGGGAAATGTATTATGATTTAGGCACGGGTTAATGTGAATATTAAGGGCTGGTTAAGGTCTGATAATTTTTGTTAGGTCATAATCTAAAAATTTGATGGGTGTTTGGAGAACAAAACCAAATCTGGGAAATAACGGACACCCCAATGTATATAGAGTAGGTAGGTACTCACTCATTTTTATTCATATTTAAAACTAAATACACAAATTTTACGCGGACAACTATATGACAACTATTCACCAACAATCTATTTTGATTGACTAGCTGTCAATTTTACAGGTCAGCAAAATATGTAGGTATATTATGTTGCCTATACAAACAATCATTTTTATATATATAGAATAAATAGTAGGCGGAATCGAGTTAGGTTTTTATGAAACAATTCATACCCTGTCCCGCCAAATTTTTGAATCGATGAGCTTCTTCCCCCTATTGTTGGCGCGCCACCGTCGCGTCGCTCAAAACATGACACCAATTTCATATAAGATATCAGTACATCTCTTATCGATTATTATCGATGCGTTAGGTTTTTTACGTCATGACGTCACCGTCGCCACGCCAGAAATCTGATTTACGTGCCGCTATAGATGTTTCACATCAAAAACACAGCTAACAGGATATTTCGTTCACAGATGGACCCTAATAAAAGGATAGAAAATCCTAATTTAAGATCTGAAGGACAACCTCGGCATTCTCCTATTCAACATGGAACAAGCAAAGATCCAAACTAGTTATCATGATTGCATCCATTACATTCCACTAGAACCAGTAGAACAAGGAATTGAAACAATAGATAACAAGTATAATGCAGTCACAGAAGTTTTTTGGAAAAGGTTTAAGTAATCCTATTTCACTTTCCTTTAAAATTTCGATCAAGCACTTCGCTATCAACTCAAAACCGTCAAAGAAAAATTTGTAACCATCTACCCAACCTGCAGAACTAAACGAGGGCTCATAACTAGGCACTATCATTAAATCAATATCAGAAAATTTAGATGAAGAAGGTGCTAAAAAATACAATCAAGCAATAATGGAATTAAAAGAAAACCAACAAAAATAGTATTAAAAGTGAAATCAACCACCCCATAAGCTTCAATAACAAAGTTATTGAAAACATTAACGGAACGATATCTCTTCTCACATACAATCAAGAAACAATAGCAGATAAAATAAAATTAATCAGTACAGATCTCAGCAAGTTCATCTTTGAATTCGATGATTAAGAAACGTTTTAGATTAACTTAATCTAATTCTTAATACCATGCTTCAACTACTAAATGACTTAGAAGATGCCATTACTTTTGCAAAAATAAATATAGTTCACAACAGTCTTATAAAAAAGGAAGATCTGAACTGGACCATTAAATCATTGTTGGAACACCATTCAGAAGATCAATTAATGTATTCCAAAGAAGAGGACCTAGTCAAATATTACGATAAATATTATAAAAGTAGATGCATACCTAATACTCAAACTCTACAATAATATTTATCCTCCACTTTCCTATACTGTACCCAGAATCCTATACATATTTTCATTTAATCTCTATTCCGACACAAAATCTTTCAACAGTAATCCCTCCTGCACCGTATCTCTTAAAAAATTCCGAATACTACAAGTATTTAGAAACTCACTGTCCAAAATTTAATCCCAATTACATCTGTCAAGAAGAAATACTTCCTTAGACACAAGGAAACAAAGATTGTATCAACCAAATTTTGGAAATTGAAAAAGAAGATGCTTTTTGCAAATACATACCAGTTGAGATAAACACACATATAATTCAAGAAATATCAGATTCTTATTACGATACAATTTTTTCCCAACCAACGAAGATAATAACACATTCACCACAACCAAAATCGTCGTTATCCAAGGAACATTCCTCATCAAATTGCCACTAAACTGCGAATTTAAAATAGCAAACCAAAGATTCAAATAGTCAAAAAATTTCATTCCACAAGAGCCACTGACGTTACCAAAAATCCAAACAACGAATATTCAACAAATAGAAACGATAAAACCTGTAAAATTAGAGAAAATTCCTTTAGATGAGCTCCATAAACTGACCAAAGAAGAAGAACATCTTCAATCCATAGCACCAATACAATGGGACCCCAGAAACAATCACTTCTGGATGACCCTAGTATATATAGCCACAACAATACTCGTTATAATGGACAAGAAAACCAGAACCTACAACATCCGAGGAAGACCTGAAGTTACACGACGGTGACCTTCCGGTGTTCTATTCCACCACGGCGCTGACTTTGCGATATCAGCAAGTTTTGGAACATTCGATGCTGAATTTACAAAAATTTTTATTAGTAAAAATTGTAGATACTTTTCATATTTGAAAAATTTATTTGTTTATAATTTTATAAAAAAAATTGGCCGTAAAGAAATTTATATTTTATGTGTACCGGGTTTATGATTTAAGCTTCTTGAGAATTTCCAATCTTTGTTTATAGAAGATTACCATCTTCCTGAAGTTGCAGTTTTTTATAAAAAAGGTAAACATAGATATCGTAAATTTAATTATAAGACTGCTTGTTATTATTTATTTATTACAATCATAAATTATAATTCAATATTATTTTTAGAAAAATATCTAATGCCTCGCAATCTTTAACTTTCACAATGAATATTGTGAACATTAATGAATCCACAGATGAATCTATTAATGAAGAAGGTTTAATGTAAGTTAATTTTTTTTAAATATTAGATCGATAAATTTGTTTATTTATGTGTTAGATCATCTGCTGATAATGCTGCATTGTAGGAACCCCGAAAAAACGTAGAAAATTAATAAAGGCCATTCATAATCATGATCCAGAACAATACAAATTAAGGTTGTTTCAAGAAAAAAACAAAACCAAACAGCTACAACAACGAAAGCGGTTAGAAATATCTTAAACATGTTGTTAATATTATTCAACGAAAAGCATTTAGTAATTGGCAATGCTTGTGAAGTCTTGGAAAAAAGCTTCTCTGAAATCCGTTTGGCTATTATGAAAAGAATGCTTGAAACTTATGAAGTAATTTGACAGTTCTAAATTACTTTGTTAAAATATTGAATTATTTTTTAAAATAGAATTTTTTATAACAAATGATACATTACCTACCTTAGTAAAAAAATTCCAACCTTTATTCCAATGTTTCAGGACATTTAAAAACATAATTTAGAATGCCTACCACTAGAAGAAAATCTTATTTCTAGATTGATAAGAGTTTTGTTCTTCTTATGTAGAAATAAGAATGTATAAAGCAGCTAAAACGCAAAATTATGCAATAAAAGAAAATCCAATTCAAAAAGTTTTAAACAAATGATATTGTTGAACCATCAATAAATTAATGTATGTATATTTAATATTTATAACTTTTTGGGGTTTGTATATTTTTACAATTATAAAGTTTCAATTAGTTTTAATATTTCATTTTTATAAATTTTGCATTCAAAACACTTTATACATTTAATAAGTTTATATTTTTAACAAATCCTGTTCTGTATGTTTCAATGCGCAGTCGCATAAACCTCTCTTTTTCGCTTTCAATTGTACGTATTTTATACAAATGAAATTTCCGATCTTTGATTGTGTAAATCTATCAGTGGAATACCTAAAAATTTTAAATGCCAGGATAAATTTTTACAATACGGAAGATTTATAATTACGATTCACGATACAGAAACGTTTATTTATTATAAAAAGATTATTGCTTAAAATACCAGTGTCTAAATTTGGAAGTAGGTACGTAAATTTTGATTTATATCGGGAGATAATTCTGTTATTGTTATTCACTATCCTTGTACATATTTTGCTTTTAACCATTTTAATTTTAATCTTTAATATTCATGGAGAATTGATTTTTTAACTTTCTATGAACTTATCTCACTACAAATTTATGTTTACAATCACTCTAAAACTATAAAATATAACAAAATAAACACTGTTTCCGTGACACTTGTTGATACAGGTACCTAAGATTTTTTTATGTTTATATGATAAAAACATAGCAAAATATGCAAAAGATTTATTGACATTTTTAACTTATAAACAAACTTTGTATATAAAAACGGGTGAATTATATGAAGTAGTCGCAACATTTATACTTAAAAAGCGTATAAAATTTATTTATACTAATTTCATACTAATACATTATAAACAAATAAAAGCTCCGCGATCACAGCACCTCATATGTAAAATTTTGATTGACCAATTATACCATCTGAAAGGTCAGAATATGGTCATAAAAGGTCAATTGGTTTGATTAATTGGTCAGTTTTCAAGGTCAATTAATAATTTTAGCACCTCATTTCTCACAAATACCAAAATTAACGACTTTATTCAAAAGAGAATGATCTACTGATAATTGGTCAGCCAAAATAAATTATTGGTCAGATCAATTTTATTTTATAAAAATTAATTAAGTCACGTAAACAGTTGTGCGCATGCGCTGGGACCCCCAAACAATATCAGGATAGTAAAGGTAAGAATTACGAGTCTCTATTATAAAACAAACAAAATGAGGACATGCTTTTTTTTTATTTCCTATAGTAAATAATTTAAAAAAAATTATTTAAAAAAACCATTTATACTTAAAATGCATACTAACTAGTTTTTCGTTTATTACATATTGAAATATTTGAATGGTAATATACAAGACCATATTCATCTCTTTGATTGAGAAAAATAGAGTGGTACTAATGAGACAATAGTAGGTGTAATTGTAGTCCAGTTTTATGACAGGGTAAAAGCATGCAATAATAGTATAGGAGCTAGCAACGTCGGGAAAACAAGAATTTCAGGTCAGTTGAATTTTTGATATGTTTTCCTCCTTGCTCTTTCGGGTAGAGCCTGGGCTGTCTGGCTGGCGGTAGCTGTTGCGTTTATTAGTGCGCAGCCAACCTGTAATAATCCAAGGTTTTGAAAGTATTTTAGGAAGCTAAATTTTCAATTTCGTGTCTTTAGATAGGCTTACCAAACACAATTTTCTTATTGCCAAACACTTCCATCATTGCTAATGGTATGCCAAAAATATCAAAGCATTAATTTGCCAAACGTTAATTCGATTGCTAAACCTTAAATAAGAGCGACAAACTTGAGAAATCTACACAGCGTGATGCTAGTAGTCAGTGAGAGACAGTTGCAGGATATATTGCTGAGAAGGAGACGGAAAATCATTACAAAACTACAAATCCCGATGAAACAAAATTAAATATAAAGAAGAAAATTAGAATATAATTTAATGAAAAGGGAGAAAATTAAAATGCATTATTGAAGGTTAAAAAATTACATTTTTTATTTAAAATGCTCTGAGAATACACATAAATTACAAATTGAAACTATTAAGAATCCTTTTTTACTTTTTAAATATTTCAGTACATAATGGAATTAGAAAAGAAGTATGCATCTTCACAATCGTCATCGTCGTCGCTTTCATTACCAGTATTGATCTCATCATCTTGGTCATTCTCATCATTTCTTAAAATTCTATTCTCTGCAATAAAAAAAAGTTAACATTAGCACAATTCTTTTCGTGTTTTATATAATATTGTAGTGATTTTTGATAGATATTCCATTGCATACTTACTTTGAATGATAATATCTGCAATTGATGATGGTAATTGCTTTCCCAGGAATCAGACAAAATCATATTTATCATCTTTCATTGTCAAACCAGAAGAAACTGGGGATAAAGAAGTTGGATGTTTTAAGTAAACATTCCTCCAAAGTTTAGTTACCTAGCGCACCCTTAATAAATGCTGATGCAATTCCAGTTTACAGGGTGGCAATAATATAATATAATTAAAATATCGGAGTCAGAACAGCGTATAACCACAGCCGTAGAATACTTCACTTTAACGTTAGTAGAGTAGGGCTGTGGTATAACAACATCGCTGTCTATCTCTCTTGCAGTCTGAAACTATCTCTCTCAAACTACTATCATCACGCTGTGTAGATTTCTCAAGTTTGTCGCTCTTTTTTAAGGTTTAGCAATCGAATTAACGCTTGGCAAATTAATTTAAGGTTGTATACTCATGTAACGTAATATTAAAATTACAGACATACTAAAATGATTTGATATTTTTATAAAAACAAAAAGAAAATTCGCGTATGGCATACCATTAGCAATGATAGAAGTGTTTGGCAATAAGAAAATTGTGTTTGGTAAGCCTATCTAAACGAAATTGAAAATTTAGCTTCTTAAAATGCTTTCAAAACCTTGGATTATTACCTGACAGGTAGGCTGCGCACTAATAAACGCAACAGCTACCGCAAGCCAGACAACCCAGGCTCTACTCGAAAGAGGATGGAGAAAAACATATCAAAAGTTCAGCTGACCTAAAATTCTTTCTGCAAAACGTTGCTAGCTCCTATACTATAAACTAAAATTTGTATTAACGAAATTCTTATGTCTAAAAAATCTATGAAAGCACGTAGAAATAATACAAAAAGGAACCAGACTGAAATAATGCTATCATAAAAGTAAAACTGTTCTAAATTTTCGATGAAAAAAAATGATAACAAGCACGGTTATTTCGTTGAAAGAATAAAAATTTAGGCATGTAATACATTTTATGTATTTAATTTAGCAAAATAAGTTTTCATTGGCATGCAAAATATTTCAATGCTATATGGATAATAAATTAGTTAATAAAAATGTTTAAATAGATGTTCTCATTAAGAAAAGACTTGGAATAAGGTCTTGTATATTACCATTCAAATATTTCAATATGTAATAAACGATAAAATACCTAGTTAGTAGTAGTTAGTATGCATTTTAAGTATAAATGTTTTTTTTTATTAATATTTTTCAAATTATTTACTATAGGGAATAAAAAAAATCATATGCTCACTTTGTTTTATAATAGAGACTCGTAATTCTTACGTTTACTATCCTGATATTGTTTTGGAAGTCCCAGCGCATGCGCACAACTGTCTACGCGACTTAATTAATTTTTATAAAATAAAATTGATCTGACCAATAATTTATTTTGGCTGACCAATTATCAGTAGATCATTCTCTATCGAATAAAGTCGTCATTTGTGGTATTTGTGAGTAATGAGGTGCTAAAATTATTAATTGACCTTGAAAAATTTTGATGCTTAATAAAAAAATTTCTATCACTGACCAATTAATCAAACCGATTGACCTTTTATGACCATTTACTGACCTTTCAGATGGTATAATTGGTCAATCAAAATTTTACATATGGGGTGCTATGATCGCGGAGCTACAAATAAATGCATGAGCTTTCTCAGCTTTTTGTAATAAATCGTCTGAAATCTCACTTTTCTCCAGGTTTTCATTCATTTTCACAAATTAATAAATTTGATAAATTTTTATTTACACATTTGTCAGTTGATATATCCATGGTAATCATGCCTACTTAATTATTAAACAACGTTGGTTTAAGTTTGAAAACCAGCAAATTTTGGTTTTCACATTTAATTAGTATGAAATAAAAACATTTATCTATCACGTGAGTTATTGGATGTTAATAACCTCGTGCAACTTAACAATCCCTCGGGACTAGCGTCCCTCGGGATTGCAACCTGTTGCCCTCGGTAATTAACATCCTCATAACTCCCTTGATACATAAATAACTATAAAATGAGCGTTTATAAAAAATAAATTGCTAAGTTAAATAAACAATTTTAAAAATAAATAATTGTATTTTTGTAATCGACACAAAAAGTTGTCCCAAATTAAAAAAGAATATCAATTTTTTTGCATTAAAACTGAAGATGTTGATGTTTCAAATTTAAAGTAACAAATTCATTTTTTTAAATATTAAAATTGCTTGAATGCACATCACTTTGCTCTTAAACATTTCATCTTTGACATTACTATCGTATCAGTTTGGTTTAAGGGAAAGTCATTCGACTTTGGATCAAATACATAGAATAACTAATTTAATCGAAACAGAACTGGAAAGAAAGTTTGTTTAACCGTTTTTCTAGATGTTGCTCAAGCTTTCTATAAAGTATGGTCTCATTCACAAGCTAAAAAGAGTACCACCAAAACACCTCAACATAAAATTTAAAAAGATGTACTGGATGTTTGTAAAAAATTATAAACTTTCCATGCACAACAAACTACTGATTTATAAGCAGAGTATAAGACTAGTACGCACAGCTCTGGAGATGTGTCAGTGAAAATAACATTGAAGTTATACAGAGACTTCAAATAAGGTACTAAAGAGCAGCATTGATGCTCCTTGGTATAGCTACATCCACCGAGATATGAAGGTGGAAAGAGTGGAACAAATAATAACCAAATATGTCAGCAGACATGAAGAACGTCTACTACAACATGAGACTATCGAGGCCATCCAACTCCTCGATACCGCAGATTTAGAAAAAAAGTTTACGAAGAAAGCAATTAGTCCAGGATATGGCGGTTTTCTGCTATCAATTCTTTTTATATGCATGGATTTGTTTAAAATTTTGACAGTAGTTTGAAAATAGCTCAAAAATCAAAATCTACCCTATCCCAATATGTGCTATTTCTGTAGGGGTGGTTGCCAATATTTATAAAAAAAAACATGGTAATCGCTAGAATGGTAAATTTTAAGACAAAAATGTTTTTTAGAGGTTTTTCAAAAAATCAATACTTTTGGAGTTATTAGTAACTGAAAGTTTACAAATTAAACGGCAAACAAGCATGTTTTTAAACGATTTTTCGGGAATAACTCGGATTATTTCCTTCGATTCAAATTAACCAATAGAATGTCATAATTTTTTGAAATCGGACCAATCAGAATCAAATATCAGCGACTATTACACTAGAACAATATCAGCGACTATTGCACTAGAGAAATAGTCAACTCAAATATAAATGTCAAAAATTTGTCTTCTCAGGAAATAATCTTCCTAAATATAACGCGACCTTGATTAATAGTCTGCTATTTTTGTTGTTGCTAAATTTTTCGAATATTTTACAATTTGTTTCGACATAATTTGACATTAATAATCAAAGATTAAAATCAGATTATTAATGTCAAATTATGTCTCAACAAATTGATTCTAAAATATTCTCAAAATCTAGATACCACAAAAATAGCCGACTATAATCAAGGTCTTGTTATGTTACCCTTGACTATTTCACTAGACTATTTTTAACTGACAAAACTGCATAGCAACGGCACGTTTCATATTGATTATTTTTTTCACCTGTCAAAATATCACAATTTTGTGATTTCGTCCAATGAAAACGCTTAATCTTCAATGTTTTATGCTAAATCTAGCCAATCATTTCGGTTTATATTGATAAAACCACTAGTGGTTTTACTAGTATTGATAAAATTATAGAACTGTCAAAAATTCAATAACAATATTGAACAATCAATTTTCTTGTTTATAAGTACCTTACTATAAATCAACATTCATTTATATTATCTAAATATTCTGAAATATATTTTGTTATTATTATTATCACAATTCAATACATCTAAACGATAATGAAAAATCAAATATGTAGGTACTTTAACACTAACCTGCTTCCTGGTTCTGCATGCATTTAAAACTTTTATATGCCTACAGGTAAATGTGGTCTTGTAGGTAAACTTTAAATAGATATACCTAATAATTTTTATTTTGGCAATTTTCTCTTTAATAATATAATTGTATAAATAGGTATAAAAATAAATATTTATTCAAATTATATCCCTGTTTTCACGACGCTCACGACAACTGACAACTGTCAATACTATCTAGTGTACAGGATAAGTTAATAGGAGGGGTAACGGCATTTCGTTTGTGTTAATTATGAAATATAAGTTGTTCTATGAAGTTTTTTAAATAAAGCAGTTTTTGTACAGAATGGTTCAAAAAATAATCTTCTCAAATACCACTCGTCCTGTAATATTTTACCAGATAAATTTTTATTTTCCAGGCTCAAACTTTTTTATTTCAGGCAAAACTACTCAAACAAACTAAACATTTCAGTTTGTTTTCGTATTTTTGCCAAATAAAAAAGTTTTCGTGGAGACTAAAAATTTATTGATAAAATTTTAAGGACTCGTGGTATTACCTTTGACAAAACTGCATAGCAACGGCACGTTTCATATTGACAATACGTAATATTTCAGCGACAAAATTATGACAGATCCGTTACTAAGGTGTCTGGTATTTCTATAGTTGTCAGTTTCACAAACGTCATTGAAGCGTCTTAATTTCGTTGATATTGTCTTGTTTTTCTCGTGAAATAGTCTTGTCGAATAACATTCGATAGAAAATTTTTTCCCGGCCAAATTTTCTTCTGGTTTTATTAAAGTTTGTTACTTTTTGGCAATTTTCGCTCATGAAATTTTATCAAAATTACTAGACTGACGTCTCGTGCTTTTGTCAAAATTTCATTCAAGTAAATTGCCAAGCAACAAACTTTCATACCAGTCGAAAATTTTGCCGTCAAAATTTTCTCTCTTATGATATTATATACGAAAATTTACATGTTATCGGGAAAACTGTCATAATATAAAATACAGCTTATCTATAAATAAGCACAATTTACAAAAAGAACTTTTTATAATAGAAAGTTTTTTACTGATTTATAGGTCATATTTTGTGTCATCTCAACAATGCACAGCATCCCTGACATTGTAAAAAGATTAAGTCATACAACGCTGTGATTGATCATAGAGAAGATTGTTTCCTTGTTAACAAAATCAAGGGTAGTTGTATCTAAAAACTTTCTAAAACAGTTTATTTTATTACCAGTTAAAATAATAATTACTGTTTTCACATGTATAAACAAAAAAAAAAAAAGAAAAAAAACTTCTCTCTCACGAGTTCGATCCTATTACAATAACCCAACAGAATTGTCACAATCTGCCGCTTCACCCCTTATCCAAATAGGCCACCGCAAACTTATATGAAGTCTTTCAAAATGATAATATGTATACATATTTAATTTAATAACAATTCAGTATAAATTTCGAAATCTGTGTATATGCCTAAACACACTTGAAACATGCATTGTCATCCAGTTCTTAGCTATCCTGAAAATTTCAGAGCTCTAGGTAGTCGGGAAATAGGTTTAAATTCGATTGCAAATTCCACGGAATGACACAGAGACACAGAACACGGCGAAAATATAAAAAACTTTCTAAAAAGAGAGATTCGGTTTTTATAAATATCGCAAACTTAATATTAACAAAGTTATGACTGTTTAAAAATCCAAACATATGACGTTGAATAACCGGAAAACGATAAGTTTTTCATAGAAAACTTATTGGAACTTTTTGAAAGATCTTGAAAAATCATTTCAATCGATTTACTGGTAACTGTGATTTGCATGGAAATTAAGGTAAGTTATAACTAAAATAAAGTCCACTTCAAAATTCTAAAAAAAACAAATTGGATTTTTATTCATAACTCCTTTAGTTTTTAAGCTAAGAAGTCCATAAAACAACCGTCTTGTAAGTTATTTTAAAAGCTACCAGAAGACGTACTCAAATTTTTTTTGAAGCCCTTCGTTTTAAGAAGGGTTGCGCTAAAAGGGCTCGATGATGGTGCTAAATGCATGCAAATACAAGAGAAAAAGCACACATTGGTATAGGGTACAATTTGAAGTGGGAAGTATATTGAGCTTACCTACAAATTTTCATTCAAATCGATGCTTATAAAAAAATTGCAAGGTTTCCTACTAATTTTACCGTCATATCTTGGACATAGTTTACCAATAGGTATAACCTTTCCAGTTCAATGTTCATTTTATTAAAATCTTACACACCTTTTCCGCACTGGTGTAAAGACGTCCAATTCGTCCTATCAACATAGACAAATTCTGAAACATTGTAAACAACGCTATTTAATATACAATTTACTTTTGTTTTGAGCAATTTTTCTGATACACTGGTTATAATATTCTTATTTGTTTTAGGAATTAATCATCGATATGTCATTTCTAATCCCAGATGAAGTTCTAGATGAATTAACTTGTAGTATTTGCCATAAGTTTTTATCGGTAAAACCGGTAAAGGTCTATCCAAATCGGAGCTCAGTCTGTGGACGATGTAAGGGGGAGAATTCTGATGAAGATGGAGCAAATTCTCTGTATAACTTAATCAGTGAGAACAGCATTTTTAAGTGCATTAATCGATATGATGGATGCAAAGAGTTACTTCGCTATTCGGAAGTTGCTGAACACGAAAAAAAATGTTTAAGCCAAGTTTACCAATGCCCGATTTGTTCAGATAACAATAACATTCCAACTTATTTACTTCCAAAACATTTTCAAGAAAATCATAAACATTTAATATTAGATCAGCGGGTAATAGTTTACAACTTAAATTCATACTTAAATTATCAGAATATTGTATATTTTTATAGAAAAGAAGATTATTTGTTTTTCATAAATCTCTTTAGTAGACCAAGTATTGCTATAGGAGTTAATCTTATGCTTGTTGGTGAAGACAAGTCAGTTTTACACAAATTTACAGTAATTTCCGGTAATAAAACAACTACAATCAATTCAGGTTTTTCCCCATGTAATACCTATCAAAATGGACTTAATGAGTATGTGTTAATAAGTCTTAGAGATTATAAAAATTGCGATACTATTTTAATTAAGTTCGACTTACAGTTTAATGAAAAAAGAATTATTGCTTTTCCGCCAATCGAAAATTTGAATATTTGCACAAATAAATCATCGCATACAAATAACATAACCAATCCTATTTATTATATAAATTTAGAGAATATTCCATTTACTCCAATGGCACAACCAAGAGTAAGAAGAAAAATACATCTTAATTCTGAATTTAAGGAAAAATATCCTGAAATTTCATTATCGGATTGTGAGTTTGGCTTGATCAAAGAAAATAAAATCTCTTTTCCAATTTGTATTAATTGTCAAGGATTTTACTTTAATTTATATGTGCACCAAAAATTTGAACATTCTGTTTGCTTTCGTTGCTTCCAAATGGCCAAACATGGGGGTTTAATTCAAGAAACTGACTACTCAAATAATTATTTTTCGTCCGATTTATTAAAATCAATTAAGTTTTTTTGTTCTTGTAACTGCTATAAAAGTTTTAAATTTTACGATTGTTTAGAACACGAATGGACAGTAAAACAAACCCTAATACGTCAGAAATGTTTTAAATGTAATAGTGTTCATACATTAAGAGAACTTATTGAACATATGAAAAATATACATGGTATTGTAGGAAATTATTTAAACCATTTTGGAATAAAGTTTGTTGATGATGATTTAAAAGAACCATGCAATGTTTATCTGTTTATAAATAATCATTTAATTTTGGTTCAATGTGCAGTATATATTGATAATAAAATTGATATCACACTATCTTCTTGCATAGCTCTTATGGGACTATTATTTAATGAAAAAGGTTTTTTAAAGAAATTTAAAAATACCACAACAATAGATAAATTAAAAGAATTTACTATTAGAGTGATTATTACATAAGATTAAGTGAGTAAAAAACTGTTGCTTTGAAGCATTTTTGTATAGTTATTGTAAGGCCAATCAGCAAAAATGTAAATTTTAGCAATATCAATTTCAAAGCATTCATTACGATGTTGTCAGTTACAAAATTAGTGAATAGCAACAGTGTAATAACTTTCTAAGTATTAAATACTATGTTGTTAATATATTTAATTTTATGTTGCCAAACTTATAAAATATGTAAATGACAACATTGTAATACATCAAACATCTAATCAACACATTTTGGAGTAATAAATGCGATCTACTTAACAACATTGTAATACAACTTTTGTTGCAACAAATACAGTTGTGTCACGGTTCAAAATGTTGATGGCAACTTTGTTATCAGAGGTATAAAATCTGTCAAATATCCAAACTCTCAGAGTACACAATGCGATGTTGTCAATATAACAAAATTTGTCACTCACAAGATGATATTACGTCAAATATATACAATTTTCGGAACATTGAAAATATTTTTCGACATTCAACGAAAATACAATTTAGGAAAATTTTCCATATCTTTATCCATCTGAGAATGTTGTTCAGGTACAAAATCTATACAAGGCAGCATTGTAATACATCATTGTACAACTTCCTAAGCTTTCAGCAATTTTATTAAACTTATAAACTCGTCAAAAATGTCAAATATCTCTCACATCATTATAATGCTATGTTGTTTTGTGCATCGCAACATTGGACTACGTCAGAACTAAATGCGGTGTTGTTATTTATATAAAGTGTGTTAATATTCCAAAATCTGTAACGTAGGTACCTACACCATGTTATTGCAATAAATATCTACAACAATTTAATAAACTATGTTCAAAGTTATGTAATCTATCAATGGCAACATGGTAATATGTCTGATCTTCAAAACATTAAATGGCAATTCTGTTACATGTTAAATATCCACAACTTTAGGACCATTTAATGCGATGTTAACATCATTACAAAATTACAATATGTTAAATATCCACAACCTCAAGAATATATAATGACATGTTGCCAAAGTTAAAATAATTTTCAATGATGACTCAATAATTCGTCAAATATCTCAAAGTTCGAGGGCTTAAGGTTAACATTTTTTTGACACCAACATGATTTTACGTCAAATATTGGAATTTCCCAAATATTAAATGCAATTTTTCTGGAGTTACAATATATGTGAATGACAACATCGTAATACTTCAAAACATCCAAAACTTCTGAAGCATTAAATGTGATGTTGTCATTCATATACACTCTATCAAGGGACAGTGGACAGTCGACATTATTTAATTATTTTCAATGTCTAGAATATTAAATGCGATGTTGTCTACGAAATAAAATCGGTTAGGAGTACATTGTCAATATTACAAAATTTGTAACATCCACTTTGGTATTGCCGCAATATATATGTCTGATGGCCGAAATATCTAATGCGACGTTGTCAAACCTACAAAATCTGACAATGGCAATACTGTAACACGTTAAATATCCACAACTTTAGGACTAATTAATGCGTTACAAAACGAAAATATGTCCCAACATCTAGAACGTCTGGAGCATTAAATGCGATGTTGTGAAATATTTACGATATAGGTATGTGCAGTAATAAAATATGCATTTAGAGTTTGGAATAATTTTTTAAATTCCGCATTTATATGTTCAGCATAAAAAAATGTACACAAAGAAACGCGATGTACCAAAATATCCGGCAGATTGTAAATTTTAGTTTTTTAGTTACCGTTAATGAAAATATTACCCATTGTTTTGCTATTTTTGCAGTTATTTTTGTATTATTTGTGACTTTGTAGATTTTTCATGTTTATTTTAGCAGAATAAGTGCCCTTAATTCAGAATGATTTATTTTGTGTTATTGTTAAATGTTTATAAATAAAATAGCATTTGTAAGAATATAAAATTTAAGTTATAATCAAGATAATCATAGCTGTCTATTTGTTTTTTAGTGAAATAATGTTTTTCCTACACTATTACTTTGTTTAAAAACATTCATATTATGTATTAAGCATAAATATATATTGTTCTTGTTAAAAATTATAATTTCTAATAAATATTTTAAAAGGTTAAAGAGTCTTTGAAGTCACCCCTTACCTGGGAACAGCGGGCGGTTTTGAAGTTTACAGACCTGACACCAAAATATTCGAGCGCTTCCGTATTGGACCGGCTACCTGCTATAATCCCCGGTCAGCAAAATGTAATTACAATTATAAGTAAAAATACGTTAATCGTCGTCTGTATAATTTGGCATACAAAATGTACTAATTCCCAAATGGAACCTTCAGCACTTTCGCCATCACCAATAATACAGGATACTCTGTAAATAACTTTGTCATAGTTCTTTCCTATGTCAGCCATACCTCCAGCAATGGCAAGACCTTGTCTTAGTGATCCTGTACCAACATTAATAAAGTTGAGCGTATAAGTGGGATGACCTTCAAGATCTGAATAAATTTTTCTTCAAATTAAGCAAAACACTTAAATGGAAAAAGATCAGCTTCTGCTCAAGCAGCATACATTCAATGCTGGAGCGGCATGACTTTTTGATAACACAAATCTGAAAATATTCAAAGACAGGCGCTTAACAATAGTGTGAAAAGGAAAGCTTTGGAAAATTTGGTCGAAAGACCATCTAAAATTATATGCGAGGAACTTAGAAAAAGCAACTTCACCAGTGAGATAATGTGCAAGACATTGAACTAATTAGAAAGAACATATGGAATGCGAGAAGAGGCGCCTTACCTCCACTTCCAAGAGATCAAGCACAAGTTTTTGATATATTAGATGAACTGCAGCCAAAGACCAATAAGAACGAGTCTTTCTTATTAGTTAACAATAGAAAGGAAAAATTTTAATCCTATCCTGAGTGAGTAATTTGACATTTTTGTGTTCAATAGACTTTATTTACATGGACGGTACTTTTCAGTTTTGTACAAAATTCTTTACACAGTTATTTACAATTCACGGATACAAGAACGGACATTATATACCATTAATATTCTGTTTATTGCCAAATAAATCAAGTTGTACGTATTTGAAATTATTAGAACTTTTGACCGTAAAATGTAATGAGCTAAACTGATTTTTCGAACCGAATAATGTGGTAATTGATTATGAAGTGGCCATACCTATATACCGCTGTAACAAAAATATGGCCGGAAGTTAATGTTGTAGGTTGTAGATTTCATCTAAGTCAGTCAGTCCGCTAGGTCTCGTTAGTGATTACACAGATTACACTCTCGAAACCGAAACAGAAAAGCTTTTAAGATATTTTTTTGGTTTGCAGTTTTTGAATCCGCAAGAAGTTGGAGTTCGTTTTGTAGAGATGTTTAGTATTGGACAGGATGGTTCTAGAATTGTTAAGTTTGAAGACTACTTAGTAGATCATTATATTGGAAAAAAAGCGTTGTTTCCACCTGCCATTTGGCCTTGTTCATCAAGCAGTATGACTCGTACAACTAATGGTTGCGAGTGATTTCACTCAAAATTTAAACAGAATTTCTATTCATCACACTCAAATGTACATAATTTTATCGAAACTTTGTTAAATTTTCAGTCAAAAGTGTATGTAAAAATGAACTCGCGAAAAAAATTTCAAAAAAGTTGATGCCGGAAGTAGCACGAAGACAGGATTATTTACAAACAATGATAAACAAGCGAAATGCAGGTGAAATAACGACAATAGATTTCATTAAATCTGTATGTTTCAAATATGCTCCAAAGTAAATGTAATTTTAATTTTTGAATTCAACTTAAAAGAAAAATGCTCCTAACTTAACCTAACCTAACCTAAATTAAATTGTCACAACTTTTCTCTTACATTTTAAGTACTATATACTGATAATTCATTCAAAAAAATTACCGCATATATGTTATCTTGATATGTAATATGGGCTAGGTTTCTGACGTTAAACATATTGTTTAAAGAACTATAAATTGTAAATAATTGTAAATTGTAGATTGATAAATAATTAATTAACTGTATTTTAACTGTATTCAATTAAATAAAAACTTAGAAAAATAAGACCAGTTGATGTGTGTCCTTACTTCAAACACGAAAACTAAATAGTAAAACGATCAATGTACAAAAAAAGTGTTTACAAAATCCCATAGTGCGAAATATAATGCAACCATGTGACGGTAGTATGGACTACAATACAATACTCATTACTGAATATTATTATTAATATTATTAATATCTATATATATAAATAAGCACAATTTACAAAAAGAACTTTTTATAATAGAAAGTTTTTTACCGATTTATAGGTCATATTTTGTGTCATCTCAACAATGCACAGCATCCCTGATTTTGCAAAAATATTAAGTCATACAACGCTGTGATTGATCATAGAGAAGATTGTTTCCTTGTTAACAAAATCAAGGGTAGTTGTATCTAAAAACTTTCTAAAACAGTTTATTTTATTACCAGTTAAAATAATAATTACTGTTTTCACATGTAAGAACAAAAAAAAAAAAAGAAAAAAAATGTGAGCCGTCACGGGACGCCTGGCAGATGTGAAACATCGACATTATTGTGTAAAAGTAATATGCAGAAAAGAACAGATTGTGATAGGAACTAAATATGTCATAATGATAAAATAAAATATTACGATTTTTTCCAGATAACGATGACTATTTATTGAATAAATTTAAAAAGTGATTTCGTTTAGCTTTTTATTTAATTGCCTTAAATTCAATAATCTTAAAAAAGGAAATTATTAAAACACAAATTTATATAGAAGTACGTTACTATATTAATATAATTGTAGTTACTTCATAATTTTAGTACAAACAAAAAGCGATACTAAATAAAAAATAGGAAAATGATGAATTTAACTATGAATACAACTTTATCGTTGAATAACTTTTAAACGGTATTTAAATGGGAAATGTATTATGATTTAGGCACGGGTTAATGTGAATATTAAGGGCTGGTTAAGGTCTGATAATTTTTGTTAGGTCATAATCTAAAAATTTGATGGGTGTTTGGAGAACAAAACCAAATCTGGGAAATAACGGACACCCCAATGTATATAGAGTAGGTAGGTACTCACTCATTTTAATTCATATTTTTTCATCACTTTCTTTATTAACACTTTGTTTATTCATATTTAAAACTAAATACACAAATTTTACGCGGACAACTATATGACAACTATTCACCAACAATCTATTTTGATTAACTAGCTGTCAATTTTACAGGTCAGCAAAATATGTAGGTATATTATGTTGCCTATTCGCTCTGTGCGTGATTGCAGCGCCAAGGTGTTTGTGAACTAAAGCACGCTGTTTTTAAGTTTTTAGTACGTAAATATACAGAGCTTTGCAGTCACAATTAAATTTTATTATAATTTTTTTTTGCACCTGAAACCTTGTCACAAGTAAACATCAACCTTGTGCATTTTATTATGTAAAAATTCCTGAAGAATAGTACCTAAGTATAATTAATAATTTAAATACAGTATTAAAACTGCAGCGTCTACTGTCGTAAATGAGAGGTTAAGTTATAACCACACAAACTTTAAATAATATTTGTAAGCAGATAAAGCAGGATATGAAACTATTATCAAAATAATATATTACTAATAGATTTAATTATTTGAGACATATAACAAATAATTTTTTATAATGAAATATCAAATTAAAAAATATTCTTTTACAGGGAAATAATTATAAAGCATTAAATGCACCTTGATTATTCTCTCAGTTTTAAATACAAATTATAAATTTGAATGTTTTATTTTTCTTTAAGGTGATATACTCCAACATTTTGGCGCGAAACCTAGAAAGAGCAACGATACTCAAACAAACCCAGTACAGAGAATAAATGTAAAAATTTTGTCAGGTATAAATTAACCCCGACATTTAAAACAGATACTGATTCACCGAACTGTACTCGGAAGTTCATAGTAGAGGGCGCTTTAAATCAACGAATAGAATATTTTAAATCTGTATTGCGTTTTTCTCAAAAATTTCAAAATATTTTGATATGAAATTTTAGGCATGAATAGTTTGTTTCATTTTACGTGGTAGACGCATACTTTTATTTTGAATAACTGATAACTTAAAGAAAATTATGATGGTTTATAGAGAAAAAAAAAATTTTTTGTAATAAACACATGCGTCTACCACGTAAAATGAAACGAACTATTCATGACTAAAATTTCATATCAAAATATTTTGAACTTTTTGAGAAAAACGCAATACAGATTTAAAATATTCTATTCTTTGATTTAAAGCGCCCTCTACTATGAACCTCCCAGTACAGTTCGGTGAATCAGTATCTGTTTTAAATGTCGGGGTTAATTTATACCTGACAAAATTTTTACATTTATTCTCTGTACTGGGTTTGTTTGAGTATCGTTGCTTTTTCTAGGTTTCGCGCCAAAATGCTGGAGTATATCACCTTAACTTATTAGAATACAAGCTATTTTCAATATCATTAATGGTACTAAAATTAAGGTACAAATACTACTAACTTTTGCTTCCTGACTGCAGCGATTCACATTTTTTTTGATTAACTTTCCATTTGGCAGTCGGGAATTTATAAAATTTACAATCACTTTTTGCAATCGTGTTTTTACAATGTTACAATGTTTTTACTACACAGCAACTCCGATGGCTATTTCTACCAATTTTTTTTTTAATTATCATAAAATTAATAACCACACATGTATTTTGTAACGTCAAAATTAAAAACACCGTCCTTTATTTCCAAAGTTATCCGCTGCGTGCGCTAGTGTCCACTTCGAATTCCCCTATCATTACTTTGCACGGAGCGAATACAAACAATCATTTATATATATATATATATATAGAATAGATAGTAGGCCGAATCGAGTTAGGTTTTTATGAAACAATTCATACCCTGTCCCGCCAAATTTTTGAATCGATGTTCCTTCCCCCTATTGTTGGCGCGCCACCGTCGCGTCGCTCAAAACATGACACCAATTTCATATAAGATATCAGTACATCTCTTATCGATTATTATCGATGCGTTAGGTTTTTTACGTCATGACGTCACCGTCACCACGCGAGAAATCTGATTTACGTGCCGCTATAGATGTTTCACATCAAAAAACTTCTCTGTCGCGTAATCGATCCCATTATGATAACATAACAGAACTATCACAAGTGGACTGATCCGCCGCCTAACCAACTACGCTACGAACGATTTATTTAATAACTTTCAAAATAATATTATCTATACACAACTTAGATCATGTTTAATATCAATTCGGTATAAATTTCAAAATCTATGTATATGCCTAAACACTTTGAAACATGCATTGTCATCCAGTTCTTAGCTATCCTGAAAATTTCAGAGCTCTAGGTAGTCGGGAAATAGGTTTAAATTCGATTACAAATTCCACGGAATGACACAGAGACACAGAACACGGCGAAAATATAAAAAACTTTCTAAAAAGGATGTGTTTTTATGTACGAAATCAATGAACTCAAAAACTACTGGACCGATTATTATGAAAATTGGTATGTATATGTATTTTTCCCCGGAGAAGGTTTATATGATATGCTCATTGATGCCGCTTGCCACCAGGTGGCGCTGCAAAGTAGCAACTTCTGTCCCGTTCATCCGATTGTCATGAAAATTGGTATGCACATGTATTTTTTCACGGAGAAAACGAATATGCTACTCGCCACCAGGTGACGCTGCAGAATAGCAACTTTTGTCCTGTTTAACCGATTGTCATGAAAATTGGTATGCATATGTATTTTTTCACGCCGAAGGTTTGTATGATATGCTCATTAAAGCCACTCGCCACCAGGTGGCGCTGCAGAATAGCAACTTCTGCCTTGTTCAACCGATTGTCATGAAAATCAGTATGATGCTGTATTTTTAACGGTTAATATGAAAATGATATTCATATTAATGAAAGTTACCACCAGTTGGCGCTTCCATTAAGCGAGCAACCACTACTTATTTGATAACTTTATATAACGCCACCGTAAGGTGGCGCAGTTCATTTCACATATATTTAAACGAGCAATCCTTACTTAAGTATTGTGACGCCACTGGAAGGTGGCGCAGTTAATATCACTTATATTTAAACGAGAAATTCTTACTAAATTAAGTATTGTGATGCATCTAATATATTTTATTGATAAACTACAAAATATAACGAAAAAAAATAGTATAAACCTAATAACTGAAGAGAAAATATGATGAACACGATAAAATCAAAATAAATTAAAAAAACGAAAAATGGAAGAATGACTTAAATGATTTGCGGTACGAAGTCCGCCGGGTCAGCTAGTAAAATACTAAACTTTATATGTTTACTTACGTGAGAGAATTATAAAATAATCTGTCAAACACAATGTACATAATACGTCACTATGATATTCCAAAACATTAGCTCGGACTGTTTTTTGTATATCTATCTCTTTTCAATGTACTGATACCTTATATGTGTTTCTGTCTCTCTCTTACTCACACCATTACATATGTAATGATTTTTGCCATTTAACCCCACACAAATCAAGTCCATGATAAGAAGTATAACTCCAAAAAGCGCAATGAAGTAATCAGATTCGTGTACTTAGACGAAACGGTTATATACAAAAATGGTGCTACAACTCTTCGATGAGTACAGGAATCTGATTTGAAAAGTAATCCATTGTATGTGAAAAGAGATTTAGAAATTTACACGCAGGAACGACTAGTGATTTTACCGAAAGTTCGGTTTCGGCCAATTTCGGTCAAAAATGGCCAAAACTTGAGTGTTTATGAAATATCGTGTGTCGTTCAGCTCTGTCTTTGTTCCCCGCCTTTATGTTTTGCAAGATGTTTAATAAAATTATTTAAATTTTATTTTATGATTTTTTTATTATTGAATTATTATTGTTACGTATTTTTTCTTATTTAATAATATTTCATGTCACAAAGTTTTAGTTCGCAAGTTATTAGAAATTGTAGATACTTTTCATATTTGACAAATTTATTTGTTTATAGTTTTATAAAAAAAAGGCCGTAACGAGATTTATATTTTATGTGTACCAGGTTTATGATTTAAGCTTCGTGGGAATTTCCAATCTTTGTTTATAGGGAATTGTTTTTTTGTAAGAAACATTTGTACTAAGATAGTTAATCATCTTGGGTATATTCGAAAATTTAAATATTTACTAGTTTACACGCTCAATCCCTTTGGGAAATTTTCTGTAATATTTTATCCACCTCCAATATCCCAATCCGCAATTTTGTACTGGGATCTGGAGATTACTAAAGATTCAAGAAAAAAGAATTGTCATTAATCAGTCGTTACCAAATGATCAGCGAGTTATAACACACAAATTGTTACCATTAAGTTACCATCAAGTGCTTTTGTAACTTCAATAACTAATATAAATTTTAAATATGGTAAAGTTAAGTTTCGGTTTCGGCTGAAACTAAGTGAGAGGCCGAAATTTCGGTTTCGGTTTCTGCTGAAAAATCTGTTTAGGTCGGACACTAGTTTTAGACTCTTTAAATACTGATACTATCACAAAACTATGAACAATGACATTTTCAAAAACTGGATTGTTAATCAACTCATTCCTGCTTTATCCAATTTTTCAAATCAATGTGAGATACCATCTCCATTTTCAGCTAAAAAAATATTAAAGAAATGGTTGAGCAGCAATAACATCGAATTTAACCAAAAAACAGTTATACACACTAATTAAAACATCCAAAAGTAACGATAAGGATAAGACATATGTAGTAAATGAAATTTTAAAGCAAACGTACATGATGTAATTCGACTATCACCATAAGACAGTCAATATTATTCAATAGAGTTTGCATGGGCATTACAAAGAGGTACTATTTCATATTTAATTTGCAGAAGGATAGGTTTAAAAAACTTGGAGAGAAGCGTTTAGACAATGTACCAGATATGTGGAAAAATTATTTTGACTGTTCTTCTTATACCTATAGGAAACTGTCCACTTGACAACATTCCACCTTTGATTATTGCACTGGATGAATCAGATTCAGATGATTCTGATATTGAATATGATAGTGAATCTGATATATCTATCGAAATAATTGAGGTGGACATATAGAACATATAGAAGATATAGAACTGGAGCATTAAATGGGATGTTGTCAAAGTTATAAATATTTACAATATATGTGTAATAATAAGAAATACATTTAGAGCCTGAAATAAGTTTTTATATGTTTAGTGTTGAGCATAAGAAAGATGTACGCAACGAAACGCGACGTAGGTATCATCTGGCAAATTGTAAATTAGAGTTTTTGAGTTACCGTTGATGAATATAAAAGCCATGATAATTTTGCTATTTTGCAGTTATTTTTGTATATTGTAACATTTATTTATTTTCACAGTTTATTATTTAATTTATTTATACAACTAATACACTTAATTTATGTTATAACACAATTTATTTACAATATACTAATTTATATGAACACTGAATACTGATTTATATAAACACTTATTTACTTAGATTCAACTCAAAAACTAAACTAAACTCTATTTCAAAATAAAAGTCTATTTATATGCGCATCGATGCTTCGAGTAATTGCTCGATTACTCGCGTAGAGATCTTTCTAGTCCCGGTTCTCGTACAATCGGGAACATTCTCAGCCATTCGACGCGTTGCCTGTTTCTCTGATGATGCTTACGGCGTACAGAGGCGGACTCGCCCATATTGCCAACAAGGACAGAGCCGGAGTCGCATTACAATATATTCTTTGTAACTTTGTAAATTGTGTCATATCTTTTTTTAGTAGAATAAGTGCCTATAATTCAGAATGTTTTATTTTATGCCCGCAGTTTCCTGGTAAGACTTCAAATACTCTTTAACCTTTAAAAAATATATAAACAAAAATGTATTGCTGATTATTTTTTTCTCGCTGTTTTTCCTTCATTTTTAATATTAGATAAGTATAAGGTAAACATCTGTATAAAGTCTCAAAAAATTTAATTTTGTCAAAGGCTAAAAAATCTTTATATATAAAAATTTCGAGTCACGATGTTCGTTTGCGCTAATCTCCGAAACCACAGAACCGATTTCAATTATCAATTAAATTTTGTAGATACTTTAACTTAAAAGAAATGATGTAATTTCTTACTTGATTAATAAGCATAATTAGTTTCATCGCGAATGTAAGTTTTTATGCTTAAAGGGTAAAATTCACGACTAAGTTCTACGAGTTTTCAATAGATGGAGATGAGAATTATACAATTTGATAATATTTTGATTTAAAAAATTATTTTTTCATTCTTTAGATTGGGCAAATGCGCTACACTAGCTGGTTAAAAACCAAAGAAAGAAATCCTTTCAGGAAATATAAGCCCTAATAATACCATTTGTTCTAGTCATTTTAATAAAAATGATATTGTGGTTCCTGGAAAAATGTAACTATAAAAAACATGATACAATAAAGACAAGATATAAAATGATATCGCGCAGGGTTGGCGCGTCTAATTTAGCGGGGCGCATTAGTTGCAAACCGTGGTCAGATTTTTCTAAACCTCGACCCGAATTGCGAACTACATCTTATCAGCTGACCGATCTCTCACCTGAGTTGCGAACCGTACATTTTTGGATGGTTTAATCCCATCGCGAAATTATGAACCCTAGTAGGAATAGGTAGGTATAACAATATTTAGATTAGTATGCCAAATTTAATTTGTTCGTCAATTACAATGTTTACAGACAATCAAACAATATTTACACACATAGGTACAATGTTGAAGTTGTGTCAGACAGGGCTATATTTATGAGGCCTGGTTCGCAAATCATCTCATCATTATGTCTTCAAGATGGGCACGGTTCGCAACTCAGGTAAGGGATTACCGGCTATCCCCTGAACCCTTCGATACTTGTGACTTATGTCTATAGTTCGGAATTCGTGTTACCTCTAATTTAGAGCAGGTGACCTCAGACAGTGGGAACAGAGCTAATTTGTGTATGCTGTGCTCACTCAGAAAACATTGTTTAGAATAGTTTTATTCAACTATTTTATTATATCGTAAGGTTTATTGTTGAATATCAATACATAGTATAAAACAAAGTCGCTTTCTCTGTCCCTATGTCCCTTTGTATGCTTAAATCTTTAAAACTACGCAACGGATTTCGATGCGTTTTTTTTAAGAGGCAGGTTTATATGTATAATAACATCTATTAAATAGTGAAGAAATACTGTTATTTTTGAGGTTTCTAATGTGATGTCGTTAATTAACAGTTTTTTTCCGCTTACATTGCAAACGCAGGCTGAACCCTACGATATTTTTCAAAATAATGTACTAATTATATTTGTACACATTGAAAAGGTCTACAGAAAACTCCGCTATGGTATATTTCAATCTCTTATGGATATCTCACAATAACATTTTTTTGTCATTTACTTTTTACGACAAATAATGGCCAATTTTCGAAGAGATTTTAACAAATACAACATTAATCCTTATCCAATTAAATAGCTTAAATATATTGTTGATTTAATATAGATCTATATGGTCCTTTACAGCACAAGATTTAAATGAATATTTTCGAAGATATTACAGGATTTAAAATTGCAGCGATCGGACGCGTTTATTACGAAATTAATCATTATGACGCTACCCTAAGGTGGTGCAGTTAAGATGTTATAAATTTACATCTGTAATTCTTATATAACTAAGTACTATGACGCCACCGTAAGGTGGCGCAGTTGATATCTCATATATTTAAAAGAGCAAAACTTACTTACCTAAGAACTATAACGCCACCGTTAGGTACCTAATCGATAAATTACAAAGCACTATAAATAATAGTAAAAACTGGTATAGATCGCCCAACGAAAGTTTGGGACAGCCACGTGGCTTCTCGTTCAATGCGCAGTGGTTTTTTTACGAGCGTTACGATAACAACGACCATTCTGAAAGCTTGTCAGTGTGGTAGCTAGAATTGTTTTGTAAACTGTATTTAGCTACGAATATACTGAGAGAGTTTCTGAGTTGTTTTTTAAATGTATGTATTTTTTAAGTTTAAATTAGGCAGTAACAAATTTATATAAAATAAATTCTTCTTAATTATGTTGGCATCATACATTAAAAATTAATTTAAGATGTATAATATATTTTTATTTCCGTCCGCCACTGATAGAAAGACTTCGCCTACCTGCGCCGACTAACACGTGGCTGTCACAAACTTTCGTTGGGAGACCTATAACTAACGAGAAAATATGATCAAAATACAAAAAATTAATCGTAAAAATAAAAACAAAATTGGAAAAAACATTAGCGTTGCGAAGTTCGCAGGGTCCGCTAGTATTTAATAAGATGAGGTGTGCAATTTACGATGTAGACAATCAGGTGAAAGGTTTTTCGTCTGATATAAAATTTTTTAGCTTTCCAAAAGATAAGGAAATGGAAGGTGTATGGTGACATTTGTGTAAAAGGGATGATAAGTTTAATGTTAAAAATGCTCGCATTTGCTCAAAGCATTTTTGTGATATGGATTATGAGCGAAACCTAAAACATGAACTGCTTGGATACGTGCCAAAAAGTTACCAAACTCTAAAAAAGAATGCTATACCTTCAATAATCTTGCCTTTAACAAACAGTCCCCAAAAACCTCAAGAAAAATGTGTAAATGTCAGGAACAAACGCATTAAGACTAGAGAAAGGAAGAAGTTAATAGAAACTGTTATAAAAGGGTGAGAATGTTTGGTAATTATTCTGTAATGCATGTTAACATTAGGCATTTCATTTTCTTATGGTCTTGTGCATTTTATGCCCAAAATAAAAAATAAAATAAGAGTAGCCAATTTAAGTAATATTAAAAACAATTTACAAGATTCGAGATCAAGTTTAGTCCCTTAAATCATGGATAAGTAAAGCAGCTTTTTTGTTTTGTAGAGTTGACATTTCTGATGGTGATGGTGTTAATCTTGCTTTTATTAAAAATAATTCGATTAATGAAATAGCTTTGGTAGATGTTTAGGTAGATCATGATATTGCAAAGACGTGAGATGTGTCAAGTCCAGAAATTGGGTACCTAGTTAATATTTTTATAATAATTTTGTAATTGTACTCAGATGTTAGATTGTTGTTTTAATATATCAAACTTGATATTTATTTTTAGGGTCAATACTGAGACACATATTGAAGTAGATGATCATAACAAGAAGTTGATAGATACACTTCAAGAAAAAATAAAAATTTTAGAACGTAGACAAGATATTATAGGAAATCAATTTAGCAGCGAACAACTAAAAAAATTGGAAGGATCAAAGGTTCGCTTAAGATGGTCTGTTGAGGATATTTCAAAATTAATTTTTATACATTAGTGCGTAACGTCATATGTAAGTAGCCATAAGTAAACAACTCTGCTTTGTATGTTATTTCGCGTTTTTCTACGATTTATTTGCATTTTTCTAAAAATATTTGATCGTAATTAGTTACGAATTAAAGGACTTTAGTCATAACAGAAGTTGTCGTAAGTGCTTGAAACCTTCTGTTAAGTTTTTATTATGGAACAAGGTTATACAAAAGCCGAAAATAGAAATCTCCCAAAAGTTGATATTTTCATGGTCAGCAGTTTCTTTGCTACTAATTCAGACTTTTCTTTTGCCGAATTTAGAAATGTAAAAACATTTGTGTAAGTATTTCAATCTCTTTTTTTGTTTATCTTAACCATAGAAATGATTGAAGAAATAAGTAAAACATAACCTATAACACCTACATTATATACACACTAAATTATGATTATTTGTATTATGGGCTGTGTAATAAGACTCTAGGTACAGTACTTACATCAAAGTGATCTTCACAAAAGTAGATTGGTGAAGTAACAGACATTTCATCGCACTTTCGTCTTGCTAGGTCTAACCATTTCTTTCATCGTATGTCTGGTTTTTGAGGTACATCAATAAAAAAATTATTTGGAGTAGTTACTGATGTATTTTCACATCGAAGTACAACACACCAACGATATCTTTTTTGGTCCATGATGATTAAGAAACACAAAATACTTGTAATATAGCTCGTAGTTTGTTTACCTCCATATGACGTCACGCGATCTGAATTGAAATGAAGTGCTGTTTTCGCGGCAATTTTAAATAAATTAATTTTTTGACGTTTTCAAGTACTCCAGAGGATTTATTTAATTAAAATATTATTTTTTATGACTATATATATAAATAAAGATTATTTTTTAACATTATTTGTTGTCCGGTTCCCTATTGTGTGGTTCAAGCTTTTCATTCATATAACGCTCGCAGTTAATGCATATTTTTCAAAATCATAAAGGTTTTAAAAAAATAATATTCACGCAGTATTATATATTAAGAATTAATTTTCTATATGTTATAAAATATTTCTTTAATCGATTAAGAAATTTAGTTTCAGAAAATTTTATACAGGCTATTCATCATATTAGACCAAAGCTGTTTAATGTTCAAATATCATTTCGGTTAGTTTAAATGGAACACCCTATATGTATCACATGCAATAGTTTATTTTAATAGCTTACAAATTAATGTTTATTAGTTCTCTATTCCTAAAATTTCTAGATTACGAATTATTTATAAAAAATTGATTGAGAAGCGCAGACTACACTATTCCCTAAAATTAAAAAGTAGTTAATAAATCAATAAAAATTTTAATAAATCATTGTGGCTTTTTATTATTAAAATATTGAATTTCAAAGGTTAAAAAAAAACGTTTTTAATTTTTCAAAAAGTTCCTAAATTCCATAATAGAAACGTATATACCATTTCGTTTAATGTAATAGGGAACCGGACAACATTTCAAATAGTGTTTAAAAATAATCTTTATTCATATATATAGCCATAAAAAATAATATTTTAATTAAATAAATCCTCTGGAGTACTTAAAAACGTCAAAAACATAATTTATTTAAAATTGCCGCGAAAACAGCACTTCATGTCAATTTAGATCGCGTGACGTCATATGGAGGTAAACAAACTACGAGACATATTACAAGTGATCAGTGCTTGGATAAATTAAGTATTTTGTGTTTCTTAATCATCATGGACCGAAAAAGATATCGTTGGTGTGTTGTACCTCGTTGTGGAAATACATCAGTAACTACTCCAAATAAATTTTTTATTTATGTACCTCGAAAACCAGACATACGAAAGAAATGGTTAGACCTAGCAAGACGAAAGTGCGATGGAATGTCTGTTACTTCACCAATTTACTTTTGTGAAGATCACTTTGATGTAAGTACTGTACCTGGAGTGTTATTACACAGCCCATAATACAAATAATTATATTTAGTGTGTATGTAATGTAGGTGTTATAGGTTATGTTTTACTTATTTCTTCAATCATTTCTATGGTTAAGATAAACAAAAAGAGATTGAAATACTTAAACAAATGTTTTCACATTTTTAAATTCGGCAGAACAAAAGTCGGAATTAGTGGCAAAGAAACTGCTGACCATGAAAATATCAACTTTTGGGATATTTCTATTTTCGGCTTTTGTATAACCTTGTTCCATAATAAAAAATTACCAGAAGGCTTCGAACACTTGCGACAACATCTGTAATGACTATAGAACTTCAATTTGTAACTAATTACAATCAAATATTTTTAGAAAAATGCAAATAAATTATAGAAAAACGCGAAATAACATACAAAGCAGTGTTGTTTACTTATGGCTACTTACATATGACGTTACGCACTGTGATTGGCGTTTGGGTTCTTAGGCGGCACAGATAATTTACGCAACTTTATTTATCGATTTAAAATTATAAATCATTGTTATTTCTTAAAAATCTTTATTGAATGATATTGTTGTATAACAAACTTTATTTTAAAACACATCTTAGATTTTTTTTCGATTACTGTCCGGTACCCTATTATTTGAATGTATACTCACTGACTGACATCATGCGCGAGTCGGACCGAAATCGGTATAGCTTAGTATCATATCTTTATATTTGTATGATGTATAAAACACACATCTTTAAACCTTCCCAAAGTTGCATCTTTTATAATAGAAAGTAAACATACAATATAGTAGGTACATTTAATTATAAGATTGCTTGTTATTATTTTACATCATTTTACAATTATAAATTATAATTCAATAATATTTTTACAAAAATATCTAAAGCCTTAACTTTCACAATGAATATTGTGAGCATTAATGAATCCACAGATGAATCTATTAATGAAGAAGTAAGGTAAGTTATTTATTTTTTGAAGTAAAACTTTTTTAGCGGCACTAGGAGTAACTAAGTAATTCTAACGGACGTGACGTCATTCTAATGTACCCCGTACCGGAAACAAAACCTGATACAAAATACCTAACACGATTCTGCCTACTATATTAAATAAAATTAAATCTGTTATTGTATGAATTGACAGCTTGTCATCTTGTCAACCAAAATACATTGGTGGTAAATGGTTTAAATTTGTGTATAAAGTGTTTGTTTTAAATATGAATAAACAAAGGGGATTTATTAATGAAGAAAGTGATGAAAAAATATTGAATGAAAATGAGTGAGTAAGTAGGTACTCTATATGCATAAATTTTATTTTTGGTGTGTAATTACACTATTTATACCTAATTATTTATACCTATTATTTATACCTAGCTATTTTCGTTTTATAGACTTAAAGAGGTAGAAAGAAAAAGAAATTGTGAACGTCAAAGGGCATATTATAAGCGCCAGAAAGATTTAAAGAACAATGAAAATGAAAAAACGGCGATACAGCGATATTCATTATGATTTGATTAAGTAAGTTTATATACATACATACATATTATGATAGTAAATAATTATTTATAGGAAAGCTTTACGTTAAGTAAAGAAGCATGTTGCACGTTTTTGGTCATAAAATAATTATATTCGAAATGTTTTAACACTTGCTTATACTTATTTAAGGTTTGGTTAGGTAGCCATAAAGGCCATAAAATCACTAGTCAGGATGGCTGATCTTTTACCAGCAATAACAGATCCTTCGTAGAACTGAAGAAAACAAACTCAACTCAGGATTTTAAATTTTATGGAATATGCTATAAAATGCTACAAAATGAAATGGTTATCTTACTATCGAAGGCTCTTGTGTTGTGTTGTATTACAATAAGGTAGATACAGCTACAAAATCACACATTCTAAACGTAATGTGTGTATATTTTTAATATTGTTTACCTATTATTGAAGCAAAACTTCTTTAGGCGCGACTAGGGGTAACTCTAACGTTAGATTCTAACGGAAGATTCTGATGGAAGTAACGGTGTGATTTCAGCTTAAATTTTCAAAATTTATTTATGAAATTTTCAAAATTTTTCAACGGTTTCAAATACATTAATGGTATTTAGAGAGTAAAATCTATGTTTCACATTTTAGTTATCATAAACCTATTATTTCATATATAAAAAATAATGATAACTTTCAAATTCCTATTTCTAATGAATAATATAAATATAACATCTTATTTTTTGTAAAGTATATAGACAATAAATATGATTGAATTGTAATTAAATATTCATTTTCCGATACGTACGTCAACAAGTTTTACTTCAATCGCGCGTAAAGGTTACACGCACACTCTTTTTTTTAAATATTAGATCGATAAATTTTTTATTTATTTATGTGTTTGATCATCTGCTGATAATGCTGGATTGTAGGGAAAACGTAAAAAATTAATATAGGTCATTCATAATTTTTTAGGGCGTCCCCAGAACAATACAAATTAAGGTTGTTTCAAGAAAAAGACAAAACCAAACAGCTTAAACAACGAGAGCGGTTAGAAAAACAAAAACAAACGTCTTGGTTAGAAAGTTGTCCATCTTAAAAATGTTGTTAATATTATTCGACGAAAATTGCCAATGCTTGTGAAGTCTTGGAAAAAAGCTTCTTTGAAATCCCTTTGTCTAAATGTCTAAAAGAATGCTTGAAACTAATTAAGCAATTTGACAATTTGACAGTTCCATTACTCAATTACTTTGTTAAAATATTGAATTATTTTTTAAAATAGAATTTTTTATAACAAATGATACATTATCAAGTAAAAAAAAGAGTATGCGTGTAACCTTTACGCGCGATTGAAGTAAAACTTGTTGACGTACGTATCGGAAAATAAATATTTAATTACAATTCAATCATATTTATTGCCTATATACCTTACAAAAAATGAGATGTTATATTTATATTAGAAATAGGAATTTGAAAATTATCATTATTTTTTATGTATGAAATAATAGGTTTATGAAAACTAAAATGTGAAACATAGATTTTACTCTCTAAATAACATTAATGTATTTGAAACCGTTTGAAAATTTTGAAAATTTAAGCTCCTCCCACAGCTGAAATCACACCGTTACTTCCATCAGAATCTTCCGTTAGAATCTAACGTTAGAGTTACCCCTAGTCGCGCCTAAAGAAGTTTTGCTTTAATAATAGGTAAACACTATCAAAAATATACACATATTACGTTTAGAATGTGTGATTTTGTAGCTGTATCTACCTTATTGTAATACAACACAACACAAGAGCCTTCGATAGTTAGATAACCATTTCATTTTGTAGCATTTTATAGCATATTCCATAAAATTTAAAATCCTTATTGCTGGTAAAAGATCAGCCATCCTGACTAGTGATTTTATGGCCTTTATGGCTACCTAACCAAACCTAAAATAAGTATAAGCAAGTGTTAAAACATGTCGAATATTATTATTTTATGAACAAAAACGTGCAACATGCTTCGTTACTATCGTAATATGTATGTATGTATATAAACTTACTTAATCAAATCATAATAAATGTTTCTGTCTCGTCTTTTTTCATTTTTCTTCAAATCTTTCTGGCGCTTATAATATGCCTTTTGACGTTCACAATTTCTTTTTCTTTTTAGCTCTTAGCTCTTTAAACCTATAAAACGAAAATAGCTAGGTATAAATAATAGGTATAAATAATTAGGAATAAATAGTGTAATTACACACCAAAAATAAAATGTATGCATACAGAGTAGGTACTCACTGTTTTCATTCAATATTTTTTCATCACTTTCTTCATTAATAAATCCACTTTGTTTATTCATATTTAATACAAACACTTTATACACAAATTTAAATTATTTACGCAATGTATTTTGGTTGACAAGATAACAAGCTGTCAATTCATACAATTACAGATTTAATTTCATTTAATATAGTAGGCAGAATCGCATGAGCGCAGCCAGGATTATTTTCAGGGAGGTGCATCTGCATCTACACACTATTATGATCTAATATAATATAGAATGTAGAATGATTTGGACAACAACCGCGACGCCTTTAGTTTTTATTCAAACAATAATTTAATAAAAAAATTAAAAAAATATATAATTTTCTGGTAAATTCAGGTATTTTCTTTCATAGCAGGAGGGTGCAATCGCACCCTCTTGCACCCTGCTGCCGGCGCCCATGCAAAATCGTGTCAGTATTAGGTTTTGTTTCCGGTTTCTGTTATTAGAATGACGTCACGTCCGTTAGAATAACTTTTTTACTCCTAGTGTCGCTAAAGAAGTTTTACTTCAAAAAATCCAACATTTATTCCAAACATAATTTAGAATGCCTACCACTAGAAGAAAATCTTATTTCTAGATTGATAAGAGTTTTATGTTCTTCTTATGTAGAAATAAGAATGTATAAAGCAGCTAAAACGCAAAATTATGCAATAAAAGAAAATCCAATTCAAAAAGTTTTAAACAAAATGATATTGTTGAACCATCAATAAATTAATGTAGGTATGTATACTTATTTAATATTTATAACTTTTTGGGGTTTGTATATTTTTACAATTATAAAGTTTCAATTAGTTTTAATATTTCATTTTTATAAATTTTGCATTCAAAACGCTTTATACATTTAATAAGTTTATATTTTTAACAAATCCTGTTCTGTATGTTTCAATGCGCAGTCGCATAAACCTCTCTTTTTCGCTTTCAATTGTACGGATTTTATACAAATGAAATTTCCGATCTTTGATTGTGTAAATATATCAGTGGAATACCTAAAAATTTTAAATGCCAGGATAAATTTTTACAATAAGGAAGATTTATAATTACGATTCACGATACAGAAACGTTTATTTGTTATAAAAAGATTATTGCTTAAAATACCAGTGTCTAAATTTGGAAGTAGGTAAGTAAATTTTGATTTATATCGGGAGATAATTCTGTTATTGTTATTCACTCTCCTTATACATATTTTGCTTTTAACTATTTTAATTTTAATCTTTAATATTCATGGAGAATTGATTTTTCAACTTTCCATGAACTTATCTCAATACAAATGTATGTTTACAATCACTCTAAAACTATAAAATATAACAAAATAAACACTGTTTCCGTGACACTTGTTGATACAGGTACCTAAGGTTTTTTTATGTTTATATGATAAAAACATAGCAAAGTATGCAAAAGATTTATTGACATTTTTAACTTATAAACAAACTTTGTATATAAAAACAGGTGAATTATATAAAGTAGTAGCAACATTATACTTAAAAAGCGTATAAAATACCCAAAAAAAGTTGGCATAGAAGTATAATAATTGCCAATATTTCTTAAATGCTCCTAATTGCTCATCAATTGCTCAAGTATAATCTGCAATTGCTCACATTATTAATTAATTAATTAATTAGTTATAAACAAATGAAAATACAAATAATTTTTTCTGAATTACGCTAAGAGCATTCAAATTTTCTTATAAATATTTTCTTTAATAAATTGCTCACTATTTGCTTAATTATAATCTGCTGTTGCTCACATTATTAATTAATTATTTAATTAGTTATTAACAAATGAAAATACAAATAATTTTTTCTCAATTACGCTAAGAGCATTCAGCTTTTCTAATAAATCTTTTCTTTAATAAATTGCTCACAATTTGCTCATCTTATTTTCAACCTAAGTCTCATTCAATTTCTTTTATTTATTTTTAATTAATTAAAAATAATTATTGCTATTTAAAACGGTGATGGGTGACGTGACATTATCAGAAGATTCTTGTGCGCATGCACATTCCAACATTCAACAATTCAGGGACGTCGAATTAATACCTACCAAATGCTCACTTAAAAGTAATGATAATTTGTATTATTTAATTATCATTTTTACTAATTATGTTGTCCTTGTTCTTGTTTGTTGTATGGCTCTGCTACTCGGCAATCGCCAGCTCGATGGGTCACTGAAGTTAGCCCCCCAAGATTTATTTTTTTAACTTTTTTTTATTGTATCGTTTGTTCGTCGTTTGTTCTTTATTGTTCTCTATAAACATTTGTTTGTTCTCCATTAGTTAATTTAAAAAAAAATAATTAAAAGTGAACCTTGAAGTTAGCCCCTCTTATTGCAATTTTGATGATTTTGTTATTATTACGGGTCAATAAATCTCTTTTTATGATTGTTCATGTCTAAAAAACGTTTGTTCTTACTTCACATAGCTTATTTTTTGTTTAATTAAGATTTTAAATTAGTTTAATATTTTTATCCTAAATATTCATGCTCTCGGGCTTTAATCAGATTATTAATGTCAAATTATGTCTCAACAAATTGATACTAAAATATTCTCAAAATCTAGATACCACAAAAATAGCCGACTATAATCAAGGTCTTGTTATATTACCCTTGATTATTTCCTTCGATTTAAATTAATCAATAGAATGTCAGAATTTTTTGAAATCGGACCCATTAGAATCAAATATCAGCGACTATTGCACTAGAACAATATCAGCGACTATTGCACTAGAGAAATAGTCACGTCAAATATAAATGTCAAAAATTTGTCTTCTCAGGAAATAATCTTCCTAAATATAACGCGACTTTGATTAATAGTCTGCTATTTTTGTTGTTACTAAATTTCTCGAATATTTTACAATTTGTTTTGACATAATTTGATATTAATAATCAAAGATTAAAGCCCTCGAGCTAAAGCTCTCGGGCTTTAATCAGATTATTAATGTCAAATTATGTCTCAACAAATTGATACTAAATTATTCTCAAAATCTAGATACCACAAAAATAGCCGACTATAATCAAGGTCTTGTTATATTACCCTTGACTATTTCACTAGACTATTTTTAACTGACAAAACTGCATAGCAACGGCACGTTTCATATTGACAATACGTAATATTTCAGCGACAAAATTCCCAACTAGCAATTCGATATCGTTAGCGAACTAATATATTTTATAACTGTTTTATTGACGCTTCGTAAAATCTTTTATGTTTTATAAAGTATTAATTCGCGATAAATTTGTTGCGCTCAACTGTTTTGTCACCAAAATTGTTTTGAGAACGTTTTTACAGCAGAATTATGAAATAATTATAGAATAAGTTATAGAACTATTTTATAAACGTTTATAAAATATTTTTATAGAGCATATTAGCTCTGAATTATACTTTGCTCTAAAAGCATTTTATAATGGTGATTTTTTGGATTAATTTATCGCCATAAAAGCAATAATAAAACTGTTTTGTTACGAACATATTTACTAATAATAAAATAGTTTTTTAATTGTTATTAATAAAAGTAAATTTCTTTTTGCAGCAGATTGATATAAAAGCGAGTAATTATAAAATTGTTGTTTTATAGTTTTACAAACAACAGTTAAAAAACAAATATGTTGCATAAGGAGGTTTTTTAACATTAAAATATTAACACAACAATAATTATAAAACTGTTATAAAATATCCATCATTTTTATTTAGTCTAATAATATTTTTTGTTTGCACGTATAAACAAAATGTCGTGCAGTAGCTGGAGAAAAATTAAAAGAAGTGGTTCATTTTACAGAAAACTCTGCCCAGACATACAAATCCTGTTTTATTTTTATAACAGCTACAAACAGAGCATAATTGTACTGTTTCGGACAATTTTGATTTATAAGTATCGTATAAGTAAGTGGCCATCTTGTGAGGCTTCAAAGCGACAGGCTGTATATTTTAATTATATTTTTTCGTGTCTAACGTAACATTTCCATGAAAGATAAATATGCTAGACTTGCTAATTTATAATGAAGAAGGTCCTCATAAGCTATTTAACAAAAATAGATATAAGATATATTTTTTTATTATTAAATTATATTTTAAATTTCCTTCCTATCATAATTCGGGAGGCGCGTTAAAATTTTATTAGAATTGTACCATATACTTAACAGTAAATTTAATTTCGCAGCCAAATCTGCTCCATGGGTGAATTTTTTCAAATCATTCTTTTTATTAAGTACTTTTTATACCGAACCAGCCATTTGTCATCTATTCAATTTTTGCTACCAAGTTAACAGATGTTAGTATCTTTCTACAACAGCTAAAGATACTAATTGCATATTCACGAACAATTTTGTGTAAATGGGAATGTTAAAAAAACTTGTAGTAGTAACAGTGCTGTTATAAAACAGTTTTCTAATGTTTTTAAAAATTCTTATTGGACATTTATAAATGTTCTTATAACTGTTTTATTATAGCAACAAACAACATCTATAGAGCATGTCTAACAGGCGATTTGTTTTATAATATGCGCCAATTCCATGCTTATAAGAGCTGTAAGAACATTGTGTAAGTGTTTATAAAACAGTGGCTGTTTTATAAAATACATTCGGTAAACGTTCTAAAAGCCATTATAAAACTTAAATTGTTAGTTGGGTTATGACAGATCCGTTACTACCCAACTAACAATTTTATATTTTATAAAAACTGTAAGAAAGTTTACAAAACATCTTTTATTGTAAGAACATTGTAAAAACGTTTATACAACCCTTATAAAGCCCAAAAAGGCGCAGGTTTATAAAATATTTCTGCTGCTTAACAAGTTTTATAGTGTTTGCGGTAGCTGCAATACAATAGTTATATAAACGTTTATACAGCTTTTAAAAAAATACTATAAAATCACTATAAAACCGTTTCATATATGCTTTTATGCTTTTATTTTATAAAACAAGTTTAGTGATACAGAAATGTCCATACGAACCAAAATATTTTTTAACTGTTTCGAAAAGAACTATTTTATTTTGTAAACAGAGAAAACTTGGACAAGGCCATAACTAATTTTATTCACCTACATTTCAAAACAATAAACAGTTTAAACTTTGAAGTATTATTTAGTGGACACTTGGTACCAATTTTTGATACGCAGAGAACTTTAGTGTAAAATATATAGTACATTTACATTGAAATTTACACGCGACGCTATATTTTGCATTATTTCGTTAAATGATTGCAAACACAAAAAAATATATTTTTTATTTTTTTCTTGTCAATTAAATGGCTGCGTACCTATAAAATAATTTTGTTGCAGAAGCAACATTAATAAAATAATAAAGCTACCAGCAAGGACTGTATTTAAATAGATAAAGTAATCCTCATTTACAGAGGCGCATCTAAATAAAATCGGGTTATCATTTAATTTTTTTCTTTCTAGTTTATTTATACAATTAATTATAATTATTACTCAGAGAGCGAAATAATTCTTTTTTTTATTTTCTCAATCGTATATGTTAATAATTCACAAAACTTTTACTTTATCCCAAAATAACAAGTCTTTAAAATTTGTTAAATCATTATAATTAACATTTTCATCTACACATTCATTCAACAGTAGTTCTAACACTATTCAGAAAATTAGAAATTAAAATGTTTTGAAAGTTAGTTTTTACTTTTCAGCGAAAATAACCACTTCGTTTTACTTTCTTCCAGGCTCTAATTTTTGAAGCAGACTTTTTTGTATACAGACGAACGTACAAATAGAAATAAACATAGAAACTGACAAATAAAATATCGCGTTCTGAGTGTTACAGTTATTTTATTATGTTTTTATAAATGTACATTTTGAAATCTATTTACTTTTATTAAAACTATCTTATCCCACAGCGACTTTATAAAAGATTCATACACGATATGTTTAAAGCTCTTATAAAATAATTTTTTTAAAGTTTTTGTAAAAACAATTTGATTTTATTAAAGATGTATTTTCTATAAAACTGTAATAAAACTGTTCTATTAATATTTTTAAAAGCTTCTATAAAGCTGCTTTATAATTGTCTCTAAAGAAATAAATATGTTTCAAAAGGTTAACACATACAACCGTTATAAATCAATTTAGTTGTATAGGATAAAATGCTTTGAAGGATTGTTTTATAAACGTTTATAAAACAATTTTATTGCGATTTTGTAAGATATTTTATAATTTTGTTTTAAGAACGTTCTTACTGTTAAATTATAAAACTAAATAGTCCCGACGACCAAATAGTTGTTAAGACGGCATTTAAAAAACAATTTTGAATTTCAACAGCAGCTAAAAAACTATAATAAAACAGAATCGCTCTATTGACTAAAGGTTATAAAACCAAATTGTTAGTTGGGTAATAGGTCAGTAAAAATAGCATTTAACTTTGCACTAAATTTCCGATCCAAATTTTTTTTTATAAGGTTTCGGTATAAAATCACAAAATGCTGACAGATCCAAGTGACGCTAGAGGCGCCATCTTGAAAAAACGTTTTCGGCCGATATCTCGGAAACTATGCACTTTAGAGCAAAAGTCATATTTACAATTATTATAGAAAATAAAATTTTGCATCTTTTGTTTTTTGTAAACTTTTTTGTAAAACTTACTGTTTACGATTTATGGCCCATTTAATGAACCGGTTTTTGGATCGCAGCCAATAACTCTTGAAAGATTAGATTAATCAATAAAATGCATCAATCCATTTTTAAAAATCCGTTTTTTCTATACAACTTTCGTTTAAAACTCTTTTTTCTAATGTCCATACTTTTTGTGTTATAGGACGTTTTATGTTGGACTACCGGGCGAAAAGTTGAAAATTTCAAGATACGCATAGAATATAATGGTACAAATTCAACAAATAAATTAAAAAAATTATCCCGATTGTTTATGTTGTTAATAAATAATAGTTTAATTCCTTACCCGCAATAGTAACGAACATTTTTTTATTTTACTTAATTATATTTCGCTGCCGCGTCACCCGCTGAGCGTCGACATTTCTTCATTAAACGTCCTATAACTCAAAAAGTATGGACATTAGAAAAAAAAAGTTTAAACAAAAGTTGTAGAGAATAAACTGATCTTTAAAAATAAATTGATGCATTTTATTGATTAACCTAATATTTCAAGAGATTTTGGCTGCGATCGAAAAACCGGTTCATTAAATGGGCCATAAATCTTAAACTGTAGGTTTTACAAAAAAGTTTACACGAAACAAAAGATGCGAAATTTTATTTTCTATAATAATGGTCCTTATGACTTTTGCTCTTAAGTGCTTAGTTTCCGAGATATCGGCCGAAAACGTTTTTTCAAGATGACGCCTCTAGCGTCACCTAGATCTGTCAGCATTTTGTGATTTTATGCCCAGTAAGTGATCCCAAATCTTTTAAAAAAAAATTTGGATCGGAACTTTAGTGCAAAGTTGACCCAAAAAACGGCTATTTTTACTGGCGTATAAGGTGTCTGGTATTTCTATAGTTGTCAGTTTCACAAACGTCATTAAAGCGTCTTAATTTCGTTGATATTGTCTTGTTTTTCTCGTGAAATAGTCTTGTCGAATACCATTCGATAGAAAAATTTTTCCCGGCCAAATTTTCTTCTGGTTTTATTAAAGTTTGTTACTTTTTGGCAATTTTCGCTCATGAAATTTTATCAAAATCACTCGACTGACGTCTCGTGATTTTGTCAAAATTTCATTCGCGTAAATTGCCAAGCAACAAACTTTCATACCAGTCGAAAATTTTGCCGTCAAAATTTTCTCTCTTATGATATTATATACGAAAATTTACATGTTATCGGGAAAACTGTCATAATATAAAATACAGCTTATAAAAAAGAGAGATTCGTTTTTTATAAATATCGCAAACTTAATATTAACAAAGTTATGACTGTTTAAACATCCAAACATATGACGTTGAATAACCGGAAAACGATAAGTTTTTCATAGAAAACTTATTGGAACTGTTTTAAAGATCTTGAAAAATCCGTTCAATCGATTTACTAGTAAATGTGATCGCATGGAAATTAAGGTAAGTCATAACTAAAATAAAGTCCACTTCAAAATTCTAAAAAAACAGATTGTTATTTTAAAAACTACAAGATGACGTACACAATTTTTTGAAGTAAAACTTCTTTAGCGAGACTAGGAGTAAAAACGTTATTCTAACGGACGTGACGTCATTCTAATAACAGAAACCGGAAACAAAACCTAATTACAAAATACCTGACACGATTTTTCATGGGCGCCGGCAGCAGGGTGCAAGAGGGTGCGCTTGCACCCACCTGCTATGGAAAAAAAAACCTGAATTTACCAGAAAATTATATATTTTTTAATTTTTTTATTAAATTATTGTTTGAATAAAAACTAAAGGCGTCGCGGTTGCTGTCCAAATCATTCTACATTCTATATATATTAGATCATAATAGTGTGTAGATGAAAATAATCCTGGCGGCGCTCATGCGATTCTGCCTACTATATTAAATAAAATTAAATCTGTAATTGAATGAATTGACAGCTTTTTATCTTGTCAACCAAAATACATTGCTAGTAGTTTTTTGTGTATAAAGTGTTTGTATTAAATATAAATAAACAAAGTGGATTTATTAATGAAGAAAGTGATGAAAAAATATTGAATGAAAATAGTGAGTACCTATAATCTATATGCATACATTTTATTTTTGGTGTGTAATTACACTATTTATACCTTATTATTTATACCTATTATTTATACCTAGCTATTTTCGTTTTATAGACTTAAAGAGCTAAAAAGAAAAAGAAATTGTAAACGTCAAAGGGCATATTATAAGCGCCAGAAAGATTTGAAGAAAAATGACAAAAATGAAAAAATGACGAGACAGCCACATTCATTATGATTTGATTAAGTAAGTTTATATACATACATATTATGATAGTAAATAATTGTTTATACGGAATCTTTACGTTGAGTAAAGAAGCATGTTGCACGTTTTTGTTCATAAAATAATAATATTCGGAATATTTTAACACTTTCTTATACTTATTTTAGGTTTGGTTAGGTAGCCATAAAGGCCATAAAACCACTAGTCAGGATCCTTCGTAGACGTGAAGGAAACAAACTTAACTAAGGATTTTAAATATTATGGAATATGCTATAAAATGATACAAAATGAAATGGTTATCTAACTATCGAAGGCTCTTGTGTTGTGATGTATTACAATAAGGTAGATACAGCTACAAAATCACACATTTTAAACGTAAGGTGTGTATATTTTTAATATTGTTTACCTATTATTGAAGCAAAACTTCTTTAGTTGCGACTAGGGGTTACTCTAACGTTAGATTCTAACGGAAGATTCTGATGGAAGTAACTGTGTAATTTCACCTATGGGAGGAGCTTAAATTTTCGAAATTTATTTATGAAATTTTCAAACGGTTTCAAATACATTAATGGTATTTAGAGAGTAAAATCTATGTTTCACATTTTAGTTATCATAAACCTATTATTTCATATATAAAAAAAATAATGATAACTTTCAAATTCCTATTTCTAATGAATAATATAAATATAACATCTCATTTTTTTGTAAAGTATATAGGCAATAAATATGATTGAATTGTAATTAAATATTTATTTTCCGATACGTACGTCAACAAGTTTTACTTCAATCGCGCGTAAAGGTTAGACGCACACTCTTTTTTTTTGTAGCCCTTCGTTTCAAAAAGGTTTGCGCTAAATTGGCTCGATGATTTTGCTAAACGCATGCGAATACAAGCTAAACAAGCTTACCTTGTTCAATTTTTAGCTTATAGAAATAAAAAACATTTTTAGTAACGAAAAGACTATTTTTGTATTTTAGAATTTTTTGTGTATCTTTTCTATTTTTTTGAGTTATTTTCAAAACAAGGGGATTTTTGGAGAAATTTAGAAAATAACGTTTTCAATTTAACGTGTTTTTTTAAAACTAAACCAGTTAAACTTCTAGAATGTAATGTTTGTATTTAAACGAAGTAAATTGTATGCCGGCTGTACACTCTCGCCGAGCACTCGCCCGAGGTTCTCGGACGAGAGGCTCTACACTCTCAGTCTCGGTTCGGCCAGTTAAGTCGAGAAATCAAGGAAGATGGACGCGTTAGAATTAGCTTCCGCTGTAACGCTATGCGCAATTAATTATTATATGTATGTACATACGTATCATAAAAAATAAAATAAAAAAGAAGTTGCCATTAAAGAGTCCTTCTTTTTCTTTAATTCATTCACAGAGAATCCACTTTGTTCCGATATTCTAATCCAAGCATCATGTAATTTTTTTTTGTCTTTGTAAAATTTGTGATAAGGATCCAATAGGATGGATTCTGTATAATAAATTTCTATGAAATTTAATTCACTTTCATTATTCCACATCTTATTGGAACGAAGTTCCCTTTCGCGCGTTACGAACAGTTACGACTGACGCTAGGAGCTAGCCAAAAAAAATTCATACCAAAAGTTTTCACGACACTATGACACGACACACGCATGTTTCTCTCTCTCACAGACCAAAAAATAATTAACTCTCTCTCCCTCTCTCTCATAGATAGATATATTACAATGTAAAAGACACTATTTTAAATTAAAAGAAAATACTGTAGAAAAAATAATAATTAACTATAATAGTATTACATTTTATTTCATCCTGTTTTTATAAATTAATGAATTCATAAACATTTTAAAAATAGTTCGTAACTTGACTATTTAGGTACTTACGTCAAATTACCTTAACTGTCAATTACTGTCAAATATTTTAATTTTAAAATTTTGTATTGAATTGTTAATTCCTGTTTTAAATTATAAAAAGTAATTCTAAAAAGATGTTTTATCTAAAGCTCTGGTATTGTATAAATGGACACTTTTGTTGAAAGAAACGAACTGTTAGGTAAGTAGAGATTTTATACAGACAATAATAAATGCTTATGTATGTATAAACACTCTGTTGTGTTTACAAATTACAATTCCTTCACTAATCAATCGAAAGGAACTTCGTTCCATCCGGGTGTCCCTTGACACCTCACACTTTTTTTTATCTTGTTACACTGGCATAGCTCCTAAATATTTTTTGTTGTAATTCGAGGTGGTGAAATTAACTACAATATATCGCGTATAACTTACTTACACGTACCTTACAAACCGTGTTTACTAGGGTGTTTCATTTTTAGGCGTTATTTTTTTTTCCTTCGTGCTACCTGAAAATTTGATATTACCTTATACGAAATAAAAAATTTTACCGATTAAGAAAACATTCTAAGTGCTCTTTCAAAAATTCGATTTTCATACGAATAACAAGGGGATTTTTTTTTGGTTTTAACTACCCTTCGGGATAAAAAATTTTTTTTTGAAAAAAATGAATGCATAGCTTTGGTAGAGTAATAAATTTGCTACAAAAAAGTTTATTTGGCCAAATTCTGTTTGACCAATGTCAAATGTCAAATGTTTTTAAAATAATGCAATAATAATAATGCAACAAAATTCAAATTTCAATAAGTTATGAATTTAAATTTTTTGAAATCAATAATCAATATTGATACATTAGATTAAAAAGTTATCAATGGAATAGGAATTTAATAACTTCTTAGTATTTATTTTAGGTTAATTTCTTATGTAAGAACTATAAATTTCAACTGAAAAAATATTTGATGCAAGTTATGATAAACATTTATCTCTAAAGCTTTATAATTCAAAACCTATTGGTCAAACACCATTTGCCCAAATAAACTTTTTTGTAGCAAATTTATTACCCGACAAAAGCTATGCATTCTTTTTTTTTCAAAAAAAAAAAATTTTCATCCCGAAGGATCAAGTTAAAACCAAAAAAAAATTTCCCGGTGTCATTTAAATGGAAAATCGAATTTTTGAAAGAGCTAAGTCACTAAAGCACTTAGAATGTTTTCTTAAGCGGTACCTACAATTATTTATTTCATATAATGTATCAAATTTTCATATACCACATAGGAAAAAAAATAGCCTAAAAATGAAACAACCTATTGTTTACGTTGCAAGCAGTGTTACCAACTCTACCAACTTTTAGGTAGATCTACCAACTTTTAACATTTTTGTCAAATCTACTACCCTGCATAAAAAATCTACCAATTTTTAATTTTTTTTAGAAATTTGATTGATTTTTTATAAAAATAATAATAATACCTTTCCATTTGTTACCAACCAAATTATCTATTTTTTTAATCATGAATACGTATATATACACTTTGTTACCTAATGTGCTGGCAGGCAGATGCACTAGTACGCAAGCCAAAAACCAAGAAAGAAGAAGAAGAAGTTGAAGTGTATAACTGTATATACAATACACTTAAACTTAAGGGTCTTAGCGTCGTTAGCGTCTGTCTTACTTAAGTATACATACAATATCAATATACTTTTATATTGTTATTAAACAGGAGTTAAGTGTTAAGTGAGTGAAATAAGTGATTCTAATATTCAAAAACAATTAAAATGATCGAGAGTGATGAATCTGGCGAAAATTCTCCGCCACGCAAACATAGAAAGCTCCATTATAACCAAAAATACTCCAAAATTTGGGAAAAAGAACCAGAGTACGCAGGTTGGATAAAGCCTAGCATTAAAGGAAATCAATTCTTTTAATGCACGGCATGTAATTCTAATTTAAAGTGTGGTGGAGGAAAATTTACAATTTCTAAGCATGCTCAAAGTCACAAACATATCACTAATGTTAAAGGTTTGTTTTTGTTTGTGTAGTGTTTTTCTGTCAAGTCCACTGGGTTACTAAAATAACTTTCTTGCTTTAATGTTAATGAATGCATGAATGGTTTAAAACATAAACAAAATGAAGTTAGCCGACATCTAAAAATTTTAGAAGATTTTTATCGAAAAAATTATTACAAAACAATTTTTTAACAAAATTAAATGTGTATAAAACTTAAAATACTTAAGTGCAATTTTTTAAAAATATGTTTTTAGTTTAAATTTAATGAAATTTAAAAATAAATAATTTTTAGTCGTCTTCTAACTTCAGTGTCATTTTAAAACGATGTTATTTGGATAATATTTAATTATTTTTTGACTTCTTCAGGTACTATTCATCAGCCAACTATAACTTCAATATTTAGCCAACCATCAAAATCTTTCGAAGAGAAAGTGAAAGCGGGCGAAATTAAAATGGCATGTTTTCTTGCAAAAAATAACCTATCATTTAACGTCGCAGGTATTTGTTTTTTTTTGTATCAATGCAAACAATTTTTTGATAGTTAAGGTAAACAATTACAAAATTTTTAAATTGCACGATTTGCAAATTAGCTATGTAAAAACTTTATCGTTTATTTGGAATAATGTTCAATTACTTGCATCTTATAAGTATATTTTGGTGATGAGAATCATATTTTTTATTATATTATATTTCATATTTTTTAGGTGACGAAAAAATCTCATCCAATCAGTATGTCCAGATTCAGAATTGGCAAAGCAACTTACATTTGGTAGAACTAAAGCTCATGCTATAGTGACAAATGTTACTGGAAAAGCTGCATATGAAAAACTATTGGATAAACTGCGGATTGAAAAATTCTCTTTAATAGCTGATGAGAGCACTGATAGATCCACTATTAAACACATGGCTTTACTTGTACGGACTGCGGCGGATTTTAAAGTTGAAGATAGCTTTTTATGCTTGTTACCAGTATCAGATTGTACTGCTGTTGCATTGCATCGGACTTGCAAGGAATTTTTCGAAAAAGAAAATATTCCTTATAAGCAAAATATGATTGGATTTGCTTGTGACGGAGCCAATAATATGTCTGGAGATTATCTTTCATTAGCGGCGTTGTTTGCTAAAGACATACCAAATTTATTTATTATGAAATATATTTGTCACTCATTTCACTTGTGCGCTTCTTATGCTTGCAAAGAACTGCCCAGAGGAGTAGAAGATTTTGCAAGAGATGTGTACAGTTATTTAAAAAATAGCCCGAATCGACTCAATGACTATCAAGACTTCCAAAAATACTTAAATATTAAACCGAACAAACTTTTACACCCCTCACAGACAAGATGGCTTTCTTTACTTCCGGTCGTGGAAAGGCTCATTGAACAACTACCTGCACTGACTTTATATTTTCAAAATGCTGTTCTGGGTGATAGATTACTTGCTGCTAATTCAACATTGGAAAAATGCTTGGCTCCTTCAACTATTCTCTACTTGCAATTTTTAAAATTTGTTTTACCATATTTTCACGATCTAAACAAGGAAATGCAATCGGAAAGCCCAAAGTTGTTTGTGTTGTACGAAAAAGTGTTTGCAACCTATAAAACGATATTAGAGTGTTTTATTAAACCAGAATGTTTGAAGTTATCAGCTGCAGAAAAAGAAGCCAGTGCAAATTATTCAGCAAGCCTGGAAACTAAAATTTTAAATATTAAATATGAATCAAAGATAAATCATTTACCTTACGATCAAGTATACCTGGGAGGTGATGTCTTGGCGTTGTTATCACAAGAAGAATTTGTTCGTGACATGGGAGAAGCTGAAGTCCACAATTTTGTACAAAAATGTGTTCTTTTTTATGTTGAGAGTGTTAAGCAAATAAGGAATAGATTCCCGTTTGAGGATTTACAGAGACAAAGATTGAAAAATTTATCATTTTTAAATCCTCAATATTTAATTGACCAAAAATCTGTAGCTTCTATTGCTCACTTAAAAAAATTGTTTCCAGGTAAATATTATTGTTATCAAATCTAAATAATAATTAATAATAACGATACTTTTCCTTGCAGATTTATGCCCTTCAAATTTAACGGAATTGGACCGAGAATGGAGAATTTTAAGAAATACTACGCTTCCTTTCAATACTGCAGAAGATATCAGGGTTGAAGATTTTTGGCATCATGTTTCAGCAATCAAAAAAGGCGATCATTCGCAAATGTTCCCTTTGCTGAGCCAGTTCGTAAAAAAATTGCTTGTGCTTCCGCACAGTAGTGCCAATGTTGAGAGGCTGTTTTCAGCAGTAAATTTATTAAAAACTTCTAATCGAAGCAAGTTATCAACTGATACCCTACAGGGACTTCTACACACCAAAAGATTCATCAACGAAAGTTCTGAACAACCTGTAGTTACTGAAGCGCATTATAAATTATTCAACCAGAATATGTACTCTTTTAAAGAATAAAATAGTACAAAATTTATATTTTATAAATTTTTTTAGATAGACAAAACCTTTAAATAAGTAGCTCATAAAATGATTTGCCAATATAATTAAGCTGTTTAGTCTATAATTTGATTTTATTTTAACTCTGAAAATTGACAATTCATTTCTTTCTCCTTGGTTTTCTTAAAATATACAGTAAAATAATGTGTTTTGATTAAAAAAGTTAATTGTACATTTTAATTACACTTAAAAAAATATCGTTCTTCTTTTTTTTTCTGTTTGTGGCCTCAGCTACCTAGGCTATTCGGCCTAAAAAATATGGTTGGTAGATCTACCTACTTTTCAAATTAGGATGGTTGGAAACTACCAACCTACCTATTTGAAAAAAATCGGGTTGGTAACACTGGTTGCAAGTGCACTATAATCTGAAAGCGAGAGACTGGCGAGTGTACAGCAATGCTCTCGGACAGTCTTGCTTGGAATGCCGTCGAGACCCTTTGACTCGGGCTCAAAAAAACCGCTTCTGGAGCGAGAGCGGGCGAGGCACTCCGAGACATGCCGAGGCGAGGCGAGAGCACCATGTACACTCTCGCGCTCGTCTTGTCTCGTGGTGTCTCGGCGAGAGTGTACAGCCGGCAGTAAATGTGCAACGAATAGTCTTGGCGAGGGTGAATCTGTTACTTTTTGCGTCGCAAAAAATATATTTAAAATTATTTTAGTTAAACTTACCTTAATTTTCATGAAAATCACTTTTACTAGTGGAAGTTTAAACGGTTTTTCAAGATCTTTAAAAAAATTCTTATAAGTTTTCTATGAAAAACTTATCGTTTTCCAATTATTCAACGTCATATGTATGGATTTTTGTATTCGATTAATAAACGACTACTTTCAAACAGTCATTACTTTCTTAATGTTAAGTTTGCGATAAATATAAAAAAAGAAACACTCTATTTTTTATAAGTTGTATTTTATATTATAACAGTCTGTTATGTAACATGATTGTTTGCCCTTTAATTTGTGAACTTACAGTTTACCAACCAATAATTCCATTTCGAAAAAACTCTAAAGAACATTTTTGTCTTAAAATTCACCTCTATAAAGTTAGCACTACCACATGCGATATAAAATATGGCATTATGTGATTATTTTGTCGCTTTTTTGTCGTGATTTTGTCGTGCACACAAAAAATTTGTCGCGAATTTATAAAAAAAATCAATACCACCTCTTGAAAACGATCTTCCAATGATCGGACAAATCTCTTATGTAGTGCATAATTTGTCGCTTCTTTGTCGTGATTTTGTCGCGCAAAAATAAAATTTGTCGCGAAGTTTTTTTGCCTTAAATCGATGATAGTGCTAACATGCTATCAAGTTAGCACTACCAACCATCTTCTGATATTCCGATAAAAATCTCGGCTAGCGCATAATTTGTCGCTTTTTTGTCGTGATTTTGTCATGCAAAAAAATTTTTTCGCGATTTTTTTTTTGGACCTAATGGTAGAGCTCACTTTATATCAAATTAGCACTACCGCCTCTTGAAAACGGTCTTCCAATGATCGGACGAGTGTCGCATCTAGTGCATAATTTGTCGCTTTTTTGTCGTGATTTCACCGTGCAAAAAAAATTTTGTCGCGAAATCTTTTTCATCTTTATAGTAGTGCGACCTTGATATCTAGTTGCACTTCCACCCATCTAGTAATATTCGGACGTATGTCTCCTCTCGTGCATAATTTAACGTTTTTTTTATCGTGGTTTTGTTGTGCGAAATTATAATTGTTGCATTTTTTTTTAATTTTATTAGTAGTGCTAACTTGATATCAATTTAGCACTACCACCTCTTGAAAACGATTTTTTAATGATCGGACAAATGTCTTATCTGGTGCATAATTTGTCGCTTTTTTGTCGTGCAAAAATAAAATTTGTCGCGAAATTTTTTTGCCTTAAATCGATGATGGTGCTAACATAGCTTCAAGTAAGCACTTTGAGATTATTTTTCAAATCATTTAGGCTAAATTAGACTTCTATTAAATTAAAACGAATAGTTTTCTTGAAGTTGTCTAATACAATTTTTTTATGAATAATGAAATTGGTATTTTTGACAAGAAGTTTTTTTTACCACCACTTATTTTGTTTTATACTAAGACTCTGTTTTTAAACAGATTAAAAATAATTTGTTTTGAATAAAGTAATTAAGTTTTTTATAAAACCAGCCATTATTGTTTAATTAATATGGAGCCATAAAGCCATAAGAATATTCATTGTTTAGTGACCCATCAATGGTTTTAATTTTGTGTCAACCATGAGAATTTTTAACTTCATTATAAGTCATGATAAAAGAGTTCACTTTATAGTGAGCTACTAAAATTTTATGTGGACTAGAAAGAGTTTCATAATACATACATATGTATAGCGTGCCAAAATAAGTTCACTTCGTAGGGGTGTATAGAAATAATAAATTTATAAGTCAGAAAGAGTCAATTCCATATATAATGTGTAGTAGTGCTAACTTAATATCGAGTAAACACTACTAATGATTTTTTAAACACAAATTTTTGCCAAAAAAATTTTTTCGCACGACAGAAAAGGAATCAATTATGTGGGTACAAGATTTACATCCGAATATTGAAAGACATTTATCAACGTGCGGTTGTACTAATTTAATATAAAGTTGGCACTAATATTAATTTTTTTCAATACCACAACACATATTTTTCGCAAGACATTATCATGAAAAAAAAGCGACAAATTATGCACTAGATGCGAAACCCGTCCGATGATTGAAAGACCGTTTTCAAAAGGTGGTGAAGTGCTAACTTGATATTAAGTTGGCGCTATCATTGAAATAACATAAAAAATTCGCGACAAATTTTATTTTTGCACGACAAAATCAGCACAAAATGCGACAAATAATGCGCTAGCCGAGATTTTTATCAAAGTATCAGGAGATGGTTGGTAGTGCTAACTTGATGCTATGTTAGCACTAACATCGATTTAAAGCAAAAAAAATTTCGTGACAAATTTTATTTTTGCACGACAAAATCACGACAAAAAAACGACAATTTATGCACTGCATAAGACATTTGTCCGATCATTGGAAGATCGTTTTCAAGAGGTGGTAGTGCTAACTTGATATCAAGTTAGCAGTACCAAAAAATCGCGACAAATTTTTTGTTTGCACGACAAAATCACGACAAAAAAGCGACAAAATAATTACATAATGCCATCTTTTACTTCCCATGTGGTAGTACTAACTTTATAGAGGTTTAAAATTCAGTATTCTAGCGATTAACGTGTTTTTTTATCAATACTTTCCACCACCGAGTTGAAGTGGGAGGTATATTGAGGTTACCTACAAATTTTCACAAGTATAACCTTTCTAGTTCAATGTTCATTGTAATAAAATCTTACACACCTTTTCCGCGCTGGTGTAAAGACGTCCAATTCGTCCTATCCACATAGACAAATTCGGAAACATTATCAAAAAACTACATTGTAAACAACGCTATTCAATATACAATTTACTTTTGTTTTGAGCAATCTTTCTGGTACACTGGTTATAATATTCTTATTTGTTTCAGGAATTAATCATCGATATGTCATTTCTAATCCCAGATGAAGTTCTAGACGAATTAACTTGTAGTATCTGCCATAAGTTTTTATCGGTAAAACCGGTAAAGGTCTATCCAAATGGGAGGTCAGTCTGTGGACGATGTAAGGGGGAGAATTCAGATAAAGATGGAGCAAATTCTCTGTATAACGTAATCAGTGAAAACAGCATTTTTAAGTGCATTAATCGATATGATGGATGCAAAGAATTACTTCGCTATTCGGAAGTTGCTGAACACGAAAAAAAATGTTTAAGCCAAGTTTATCAATGCCCGATTTGTTCAGATAACAATGACATTCCAAATTATTTACTTCTGAAGCATTTTCAAGAAAATCATAAACATTTTATATTAGATCAGCGGGTAATAGTTTACAACTTAAATTCAAACTTAAATAATCTGCATATTGTATATATTTATAGAAAAGAAGATTATTTGTTTTTCATAAATCTCTTTAGTAGACCAAGTAGTGCTATAGGAATTAATCTTATGCTTGTTGGTGAAGACAAGTCAGTTTTACACAAATTTACAGTAACTTCCGGTAACAAAGCAACCACAATCAATTCAGGTTTTTCCCCATGTAATACATATCAAAATGGACTTGATGAGTATTTGTTAATAAGTCTTAGAGATTATAAAAATTGCGATACTATTTTAATTAAGTTCGACTTACAGTTTAATGAAAAAAGAATTATTGCTGTTCCGCAAATCGAAAATTTGAATATGAATAATATTTTTCCAATAGCACAACCAGGAGTGATGAGGAAAATACATCTAAATTCTACAATTAAGGACAAATATCCTGAAATTTCATTATCTGATTCGAAGTTTGGATTGGTCAAAGGATATAAAATCACTTACCCAATTTGTTTTAATTGTCAAACACTTTCGTATAATTTATTTGTTCACAAAAAATTTAAACATTCTATTTGCTTTCGTTGCTTCCAAATGGCAAAACAAGGGGGTTTAATTCAGGAAACTGACTACTCAAATAATTATTTTTCGTCCGATTTATTAAAATCAATTAAGTTTTTTTGTTCTTGTAACTGCGGTAAAAGTTTTAAATTTTACGATTGTTTAGAACACGAATGGAAAAGCAAACAAACCCAAATACGCCAGAAATGTTTTAAATGTCATGGTGTTGATACATTAAGAAAACTTATTCAACATATGAAAAAAATACATGGTATTGAAGGACATTATATGAACGATTTTGGAGTAACGTTTGATGATGATGATTTAAAAGAACCATGCAATGTTTATCTGTTTATAAATAATCATTTGATTTTGGTTCAATGTGCAGTAAATAATGATAATAAAATTGATATCACAATATCTTCTTGCATAGCTCTTATGGGACTATTATTTAATGAAGAAGATGTTTTTTTAAAGAAATTTAAAAATAACACTACAATAGATAAATTAAAAGAATTTACTCTTATGGTGATTATTACATATGATTAAGTAATATACTTACTGTTGCTTTGAAATAGTTTTGTTTAGTTATTGTAAGGCAAATCAGCAAAAATGTAAATTTTAGCAATATCAACTTCAAAGCATTCATTACGATGTTGTCAGTTACAAAATTAGTATATGGCAACAGTGTAATAACTTTCTAAGTATTAAATACTATGTTGTCAATATTACAAAAGATATTACTGGTGTTATAACATAAAAACAACAACTTCCAGAGCATTTACTGCGCTCTTGTCAAAGTTATAAAATTTGTAAATGGCAACAAAGTAAGATGCCAAATGCTATAAATTGTGGATAATTAAATACAATTATTCCAGAATTACTAAATGTATAAATGGCAAAATCTAATTTTTGGCGGATTCAATTATCTACTTATAAAATACGTGAAGAGCAACAGTGAGATGTAAAATAACTACAAAATTATAAAAATTAAATGCAATGTTGTTACAAAATATGTAAATAACAACATTGTATTAAATCAAAGATCAACACATTTTGGAGTAATTTCGACTGTATTACTTATTGCACATATTTACGTTTCAAAGTGCTATGTATCGTTTTATTGTGGAAACCGTATTTAAAGAGCGGAATAGAATATATTAAAATGGATTAGATTTCTTTAAAGTCGAAAATTAATATAATAAGTTAAGGTTATTGTTTTCTTGTTGTATGAGATTTGGTATGAAGTTAATGTTATTATCTCAAAGTGCATTTTGTCTATCAAATGTGGCATATATTATTTTTTGTTTATCAACTTTAATGAATGTTTAAAATTTTTTTTTTATGTTTATTCATTTCTTTTTAAAGCGATTTTAGTCTTTTTTTAAGTGAGGTTAATTACCACCCATAAATGCAATCTACATAACAACATTGTAATACAACTTTTGTTGCAACAAATACAACTAATTGTGTCACAGTTGAAAATGGTGATGGCAAATTTGTTATCAGCGTTATAAAATCTGTCAAATATCCCAAACTCTCAGAGTACACAAATCGATGTTGTCAAATATTTACGAATCCGGACATTTCGGCGCGGCCGTTTGGGCGCGGCCGTTTTGGCGCGGTCGTTTCGGCGCGAAGACACTTCGGCGCGGGTACGTTTCGGCGCGGGTACATTTGGGCGCCAGTATCGAATATTTATTTTCAAAAACATATTTTTAATAATACAGTGAATTATTTAAATGTTTACAATATTATCCAATTTGACATACCTATAGTAGCAATGTCTACTGCTACGTTTTTGACAAGTTAAGTGCTTGTGGAAAAAAAAATTTGGCCCTTTGAATTTAAACATGAAGGTTGTAAAACCAGAATTCATACCATAGATGGTATAATTGTGAATGAAATTCATAACCATTCACATGACAGCAATCCGGCGAACTTAGAGAAAAGGATGGTTTGTGATGCAATGAAAACCCGTGCTGCTGAAACGATGGAAGCAACGTCGCAAATTATTAACTTTTGTCTGAATGAAGCTAATTTGTCGCAAGCAGCACAGGCAAATTTACCAAAAGAAAAAGCTTTAAAAAAATGATACGCATGAAAAGAAACGAAGTTCTAGTTGCACCACCAATTCCATTACGAGTCGAAGATCTGATTATTCCTGAAAGTTTTCAGTTTTATAATATTTATATTCACATATTAATATTGTCAAATTGGATGATATTCTAAACCAGTTAAATAATTCACTGTATTATTAAAAATATGTTTTTGAAAATAAATATTCGATACTGGCGCCCAAATGTACCTGCGCCGAAACGTACCCGCGCCGAAGTGTCTCGCGCCGAAGTGTCTCGCGCCGAAACGACCGCGCCGAAACGGCCGCGCCCAAATGTCCTAGACCCAAATATTTACGATATATGTGCAGTAATAAAAAATGCATTTAGAGTTTGGAATATTTTTTTTTGAATCCTGCATTTATGTGTTCAGAATAAAAAATGTACACAAAGAAACGAGATGTATCAAAATATCCCGCAAATTGTAAATTTGAGTTTTTTAGTTACCGTTAATGAAAATATTACCCATTATTTTGCTATTTGTGCAGTTATTTTTGTATTATTTGTGACTTTGTAGATGTTTCATATTTATTTTAGCAGATTAAGTGCCCTTAATTCAGAATGATTTATTTTATGTTATTGTTAAATGTTTATAATTAAAATTTCATTTGTAAGAATATAAAATTTAATATATAATCACAGATAACTATTTGTTTTTTAATGAAATAATGTTTTTCCTACACTGTTACTTTGTTTAAAAACATTTTTTTTTATTAAGGATGTCCTCGTAGGTATAGACCTAAATACAAATGTACCGAGAACATCTATTGGGGCAGAAGAGACAATTTATTAATTTGGCATTTAAAGGCCTGCAAGTTGAGACGAGTGTGGAACACGTGGGAAGGTAAGGAGTTCCACAATCTGGAGACCCTGGGGATGAAGGACCGATCGAATCGATCCGTTCTCGATGTCGGACATTGAACAGTATAAGGATGCATGGAGTTGGCACGTCGCGTTGCTCTTGCTGGTCTGACAAGTGGCGGCATTATAGAGCGGAGTTCTTCTGAGCAAAATCCGTTTATGTATCGGTAAAACAAGGAAAGATCAGCTACTGCTCTTCGGTGGGATAATGGGGCTAGATTTTTGGTGATACTGGTGTCGTTTATTAGTCGAACTGCTCTTCTCTGTATTGCATCAAGAACTCCCAGCCTTGAGGGAGCCGCCGAACCCCATACATGTGAGCAGTATTCAAGATTAGGTCGTACTTGGGCTTTGTAAAGAGTAGCTAAATTGGATGGAGAAAAATATTTCCGTGCTCTAAACAGAAAGCCTAATTTCTTTCCTGCTACAGTTGCTATGGATGCAATATGTTCGTTCCTTAGTAAGTCCTGGGAGATCGTTACACCAACCTGCGTAATGGAGTCGCCCGCTACAAGTGTCTGATCGTTGATTGTAATGGATGAGTTGCATGTTTGTCTCTTGTTGGATAGGCAACATGTCTTTGTCTTGGAAGCGTTGAAATTAACAAGATTCTTTCTTCCCCACTCATCTACAATTCTCAAATCTTGATTGAGAAAAGCCGTTGTGGATCTTCTGTCCTCTTCCAGAATATCTAGAGGTATGGGACGGTTGTGCGCTTTGCTACAGTGTAGGTTGCCATCATCTGCAAAAGCATGTATCGGGTTATTAGTGGCTTCTGGTAGATCATTAATGTGTAATAAGAATAGAGTAGGAGCTAGAGCCGATCCTTGCGGAACTCCAGCGTTGATCTTGTAGAGGTTGGAGGAATGTCCATCTACAGCAACTTGGATGTGCCTGTTGGAGAGAAAGTTGGATATCCATCTGCAAAGGTTTTGCGAGAGTCCGTACGAAAACAGTTTGTTCAGAAGAGCTGCATGCCACACTTGATACATATTATTAAGCATAAATATATATTGTTCCTGTCAAAAATTAAAATTTTTAATAAATATGATGTTAATTACAAGTTTAATGATTTTAGCTGCAATAACTAAAAGAGCTCAAATACCATTTTCTTCAGGATTGCCTGCGGCTATAGCTGCTCCTACTCCTGTTTCTTCTTTAGTACATTCATCAACTTTAGTTACAGCAGGAGTTTACTAATTAATTCAGTTTAGAAATTGTTTAAGTTCAATACATTTATATTTCTTATTTTTTATTGCTTTTTTAACAATGTTCATATCAGGATTAGGTGCTAATTTTGAATATGATTTGAAAAAAATTATTGCATTATCTACTTCAATTTTTCTATTTGTTTAAAATAATTTTATAAACACATTACGTAAAATATTAAAATTTTTGTTAATTACTGCCATTGTTTAATAATAAAACAGGCATGACTAAATTAAAAATAAATAATTTATCAACTTTTTTTAGATATTTCATTTTGCAATAGTTATGAAAAATCATAATTAACAAATTAATAAACTTTTTTGAACATTTATCGCAGGATCTTGTAAAATATACATATGAAAAGGGCTCCACGATTTTTCAAATTTTTAGGCCAATTATTTTTATCCCATTGTTTATGCCAACAGAGATTATGAAAAAATTTGTTAGTTAACAATTGAATAACTTTTTAAAAAGTAGTGATAAAATGTTTTTTTCAACTGGGTTCGATCCTTTCAAGTGTTAGGAAAGTACTAGAGTTTTTTCAAATTTTTAAAATAACATTTTATGTCACAAAAAAATTATTTTATCTGATAAACCCCGTTTTGCGGCAGCGCGCGAATACCTTAAAAGCTGCGCGGAGCCCCATTTTCAACGTCAAATTAAAATTATATATAATGGAGATATAATTTCGGGAGTAGGGACTTTTTTTTCGGAAATTTTCTCCACTTTAAGGAGCTTTTTTTAAAATTGCTTAAATATTGATATTTTTCGAGTTATTATTATATTATTTTTTTTTCATCTTATTTCATTAATAACAATTGCAATTTTTTACCTGCACCAAAATCCTTCAAAAACACTTTTCTAGAGGTGATTCCAAATCCAATGACGCTAACGCTCACATTTTTAGGACCTTCATCTTTATTTTTCACGTTTTTAAACATGAAGACCAGGGTAATTATGAAAATTTACATATCTTTTTAAATGTTTTCCTTTTCAAATAACTAGGCGTAATTAGTGTTTATGAATCTATGTCAGTTTTTGCATTTATACTGTCGTTTTTAATGATATTCTTAATTATTGGAACGAAGTTCCCTTTCGGGCGTTACGACCAGTTACGACTGAGGCTAGAGGCTAGTCAGAAAAAATTCAGACCAAAATATGTCACGACACGACACACGCACGTTTCTCTGTGTGTCTGTCTCTCTCTCTCATAGATAGATATATTACAATTAAAAAGACACTAATTTAAATTAAAAGATAATGTACATTAAAAAGAAAATACTACTGTAAAATAAAAAATAAGTACCTATAATAGTATTATCTATATTTTATTTCATCCTGTTTTTATAAATTAATAAATTCATAAACATTTTAAAAATAGTTCGTAACTTGACTAGTTAGGTACGTCAAATTACCTTAACTGTCAGTTACTGTCAAATATTTTAATTTTAAAATTTTGTATTAAATTGTTAATTCCTGTTTTAAATTTAATTGAAATAAAAAGTAATTCTAGGTAGATGTAAGTCATCTAAATCTCTGATATTGTAATAATGGACACTTTTGTTGAAAGAAACGAACTGTTGAAAACATTCAGGTGATAATGGATTTACTATTTTCTATTTTGTTCTGAACAGTGTAGTGTCGCGACTTTGTTAAGTTTATACAGGTTTTTTGTAAATAATAAAATAATAGAAAATAATAACAATAATGTATCCTGACAGTGTTTCTGCACAAGTTCCGGATATTGCTGATAGAGTTAGGTAAGTAGACATTTTATACAGACATTATGCTTATGTATGTATAAACACTCTGTTGTGTTTACAAATTACAATTCCTTCACTAATTAATCAAAAAGAACTTCGTTCCATCCGGGTGTCCCTTGACACCTCTCACTTTTTTCCCTTTTTTGTGTGTTTGATCTAGATAATTTATTTGCACTTCTTCAAAATCTAACGAATACCTACGATTCGTTAAGATACAACTTTGTGGCTTTACTCTGGAATCGCTTTTATGTTTCAAAGCATTCTAGTTAGTAACCCACTTCTGCACAATCCACCTTATTTGTTCTATCCTTAACTGTAGAGGAAAACTATAACTTCAGGTTTACTCGCAATAAATATGGGTTAATTCTATAACAAATATCGTATTTTTCTTGTAATGAATTCATTATAGTTTAATGACACAAAGATTATCTCACCTAGGACACCTTGAGAACCATTAGTCTTAGATTCTTTTAATATTATGTTTAGAAATTGATGCACAATTTGGACTTACCTGTAAAAGAAAAAAAAATATATTAATATAACAACAATAACTGTTAACACTGTTAGTTAAGGGTTTAAGGTTTTGTCTACTAATCCATATCTCACCAAAAATGTTCATACAATAAAAAAAAAAAGTCATTTTTCTTACAGAACTGTTGTGATACTGTTTCTTGTGTTTTTGAAGTTATACTTCTATTCATGCACTAAATTTATGTGGGGTTAAATGGGAAAAATCATTACATATGTAATGGTGTGAGTAAGAGAAAGACAGAAACACACAAAGGTATATTGGTCGGTAAAAACAAAGATGAAATATTTACTACATGTTATTAGTCGTAATTATAAGTCCTTTGAAAACCGTTTAAACATTCAGTACATTAAAAAGAGATAGATATACAAAAAACAGTCTGAGCTAATGTTTTGAATATTATAGTGACGTATCACATTGTGTTTGACAGATTATTTTATAATTCTGTCACGTATATAAAGTTTAGTATTTTGTATTAATAATATTTATAATAATATTCAGTATTGAGTATTGTATTTTAGTCTATAGTACCGTCACATGGTTGCAGTATAACCTGCACTATGCTTTTGAGGTTGTTGGCTACAATTTTTAAGCATAGTCGAGGAAATAAAGCACTACATTTACAAAACCTCCGAAAGTAACGTAAGATGGACTGGATTTTGCATTGGATTCGTTAGAGTATCAAGGAAATTTGTCGCTATTTTTTATAATGAAAACATGGGAAAATGCATATTACAGGTCTGCATTCGAAAAGTGCATTCCGAACAGACAATAGATAGAAAAATTAAATCTCTGTAAGTATTGCTTAAAATGGGTTCAATTTATGTACTCGGGGTTTTTGGGGTTGCTGAACACGAATATCATGATGCCGATAGTCTCCGCGGCACTTGGTATTTACCTCTTCTCCTGGGGTTTTATGTAAATTATGTACAAAATCAGTGCACTCTTGGTACCCGGCGGTTTTTTGGGTCTCTGAATACGAATATCATAATGGCGATGATCTCCGAAACACCTGGTGCTTAAGACGGACCTTTTCTTCAGGAATCTTATGCAAATTCGATACAAAATGAGTGTGCACTCGGTATTAGGAGGTTTTTGGGGTCGCTAAACATGAATATCACATAACGATTTTGCTAAATAATACGCATACAAATTTATGAATCCGTGCGCGTGCATAGAAGTATAACTTCTGCCGGCAGTCCCACTGACTGCCACACCCGTTTTTTTTAGAAGATATTTTCTTATTATTTCATACAGAAAAAATATTTAAGTTTTTTTTAATAATATTTAAATTATTTTAAACTATAATTATAGAGTTAAAAAGAGTTTTTCCTTTTAATTTCCTGGTCATACCTTTGATTCCCAATCCAATATATAGTAAAAGAAATTAATTGGGTAGCAGCAAGGTTAAAATGATTTTAGTACACTCTTTTAACAATTCAAGCTTTTACCCTTATTGGGTCATCTTGGATAAAATCCATGAAAGCAGACAAGTCACTAGGACCAGACCAAGTAGCACTTGATGTAATTAAAATCACAGGTCCTGAAAGCACACTTGTACAATAAGTGACTTCAACGAAGACAAATACCACGAGAGTGGAACACAGACAATATCATCCTAATACATAGAAATTATATCAAGATGGATATTGCCACTCTTGGATGCGCAACAACCAGTAAAACAAGCAGGTTTTCACCCGGACTTCTCGACATTGGACCACATCCACACTTTAAGACATGTTCCAATTTCCACACTGCATGGCATTTGTAGACAACGAAAATGCTTTCGATTCAGTAAGGACGTCTGCAGTGATCAATCACGGAGTACCTTTAACATACATGGAACTGATACAGATCATCTAACATAAGACAACGGCTTCTGTTAGAAAGGATGGACAATTTACTTTAAAAAGAGTTGTGCGAATGGATCATGCGATTTCACCCAAATGATTTTCAGCGGCTTTTGAGCACATGTTTCGTTCGCTTAAATGGGAGAATAAGGGAATTGACATCAACTGACAACGCCTGAGTAATTTACGATTTGCGTACGATCTAGTTCTTCTTGCCCAATCCAAAAAAGAACTGGAAAATCTATTATGGGATTTAAAACAAAAAAGCCAGAATATTGGTTTAAAGGTAAGACCAAGATTATAGGAAAATAATTTGACAATTCATCTTTCGTAAACATTGGACAATCCTCAATAGAAGTTGTACTGTCTTATGTTTACCTTGGACATCACGTCACGCTTGAAACATATGTAGATGTAGAAATATCGCCACGGATTAGAAAGGTATGCTCAGCATTTGGAAAAAACCGATATATATTCAAATCAAATATCCCTCTTAGTCTAAAAAGCAAAATATTCAATAAATGTATATTCCCTGTAATGGCATACACATGTGAAACATGGGTTCTAAAAGCTAAAGCCATCCAAAGGTGCAAACGGCACAACGTATTATGATGAGTATCACTCGGCGAGATCGAAGACAATATACATTGATTCGTAGTCAAACGAAAGTAAAAGACACACTAGAGTTGATTTTAAGATGGAAATGGAATTGGGCAGGACATATAGCAAGAAGAACTGACAGAAGATGGTCGGAACTTAGACCGCTTAGGAGACCGATTCTGTGTTTTGCAGATCCCTGGAAAGAACATGGAGAAGAACTGCGCAGGATCTACATAAATGGAATCCGGAGAGGCTTTCATCCAGCAGTGGATTGATAATGGCTGAAGATGATGATTATGATATGGTGAGATTTTTATGTCGAGATTGTTGAAGACCTGGAAAGTGACATATGCTACTTTTTGTTATATTCTATTTTCATACCCCCTAAAATAGTGGTTGAAATTTTGTATAAAGCATTCCACAATTTTCTAGACAGAATGTAAAAACTGACTCTTTATAGCGAAGGAAAAATGCGTGCATAATTCTTTTTTTAAATCTGCCTCAATCTTCTTAAAACAAGGATAAAATTTGTATATTGGACTTTCCGTAGTGTTCAACATAAAAAGCCAAAAATTGGTATGCGAACTATTTGTTACTAAAGAAAAATATGTTTTTTATTTTTTTTTTTTTTGTAATCTGCCCCCAATATCTGAAAGTGGGTGTTAAATATTAATATTATTAATGTTAAAGTGTGTTTGTGTGTTTGTATATGTGTCTGTCGTTCACGTCAGAAGGGGGCAACGGATTGGTGTTATTTTTTATGTGGCAATAGATAAAGCGATGGAGAGTCACATAGGCAATCTCCCGAATCGAATGCAAAAAGTTGTACGTCGATTCGTTTTGCTCCGCCAAATTGGTCAATGTATTGCTTCATTACCTCGACTAAACTAAGGTTGCGAGTTCCAAAGGGGTTGATATCAAATTAAAATCTAAAATTATAATACGAATTTCCATGCAGTTTCTTTTATCCAAAATCTGAATACGTATGTTTTTACTATCAGGTTAAATACGGAGTTCTTAAAAAGCATAATTTTTTAATGGAATAATTCAACGACTGTGTTCGGCATTTGGTTAAGTAACGATTATGATAATTTGTGTCGTTTTCCAGTTCAGATCAGTCGAGAAGGTAAAAGGCCCAGTAATAATCTGATAATCCTTTATCTGGATCAACTAGAATCTCCTACACAATATCTAATATTTTTGAAATAAGGTGCCACCTGTTATTAGTTTATTCAAAAGGACAGCGGCTGTGGTCAACTATTCTATAATGTATAAATAGAAATTAAAAAAATAATATATTTTATAAAATTTATAAAATTAACAATTTATCGTGCTTATTTGTTTTTAATTATTGTTAACAAAATAAATGACCACGTACTGAAATTAAAGCAAGATTTGTGCAATTTGAACTTGGCGCTCTTCTCCTTAATTTTAGAGAACCTAAAAGCAAACACTCAAGTAAGTTCGAACTCAGGAGCCAAGTACACACATGAACACGAATAAATAAATATATAAATAAATTCTCAAAATTTGTAATATCTATTAACTTCAACTTACTGGGCCGTCGGTATTAAACAAATGTCCAAGGGTTGCTGTCTAAGACCTGCTAAATAAACTTATACCTACTCTCTTTCAGAATAAGTTATCTTCTTTCAAAGAATATTATAATTCTAACGCTTTACAAGTTTTGAAAAACATTTTCAAAGAAATGAACGGTCAACCAAAAAGAAACAACTACTTCCCGGGTTATATACCCCGACGGATATTGGATTAATAAATTATCTATTAGATATGCCAACCCCGTTTGACTTTGATGTGTAATCCAATATCCGTCGGGGTATATAACTCGGGAAGTATTTGTTTCTTTTTGGTTGAACGGTCATTTCTTTGAAAATGTTTTTTAAAACTTGTAAAGCGTTAGAATTATAATATTCTTTGATATCTATTGGTAACACGCTTTATTAAATACGACAATATTACAGTTTACTGTTATAATACTATTATCTTCTTTCATTTACGAAAAAAATAAATAAATACAAAAATGATTATTGCCTCAGCTAAATTAATTTTAAAGTGAAAATTCATTATTCGAACCTTGGCGAACAGCACTTAGGGAGTAAGAGAAGAGCGAGTCTTGAATTCTATTTGAATAAAAACCGTCAGTTATACATACACAACGAATCTAGACATTGCAGCCGAACAGCTTCAAGAAAGCAGTTATTACAGCGTTCCAAGACAATTATATTGAGATCGTAAGGTAATCTAACAGGACCTAGCAAGGCTGCAGAAATGTCCAGGTTCCAAAAACTGTATCAAAAATACTCAAAAAAGGTTCCCAATCCTCTAGAATGACTTTCGAGAATATACTCAGAATGGCGAAGGAACTCTAATTGAGCTCTTTGTAGTTTTCCTACTTTCCTTAGATAGAAACAGCACCACACAATGCAGAATAACGGACTAGAATCCATAAGTTATGGCACAAGAACTAGCTGGCAGTTGGCAAAAACAGAGGCAGATCAGAATAACAAGCAATAAACTCGTTCCAGTCGTTTAAATTACCAGGTCAGGACGAAATATATCTCACACTTTTGCAGAAGGGAACATAACTCGTGCACAACAAACTTGGTATCTTAAGCCTAGGGCTTAGATACATACCAAAATCGTGGAGGTCAATTAGGATAGCATTCATACCTATACCTCAAAGAATAAGTCAGGATAAGGCAAAGTTCATAAGACCAATAAGTCTTATGTCACTTGTACGAAAGACCTAAGAAAAACTGATCATTAGGCACAGTTTGCCTATAGACCAGAAACATCTACAGAAATAGCTCTACACTACATTATCCAGTAAAAGATTAATTGACAACACATATTTTAAAGTAGCTATAAGGGCTATTCGTCTAAAAGGCTTAGATGAATCAAGCTGAAGTGGATAGAATCGTGTGAGACATTCAACATTCTTAGAAAACACATTGTTAGCACGAGTAAGTCGATGCTCTCACGGGGGAGTTTTATCTATCACCTTTTTTGTGGAATCTGGTCATGGACGAGTTGATAGTGAGATTTATCACTATGAAGTGGATTATGATGACCTGGTGTTATCCCAACTCATGTAAGTATCTTGAGATGACATTAAATTCAAAACTTACAAAACGTGGGCGTTAAACCAGACATCTTTTACTGGATTTATACATAGTGATTAAACCAATAGTCACATATCCGTCTTTGGAAAAGTGACCTAACTTACAACAAAAATACCATCTAGCTCAGCAAGGGCCAAAGACTTGCTTGCTTTGGCATAACTAAAGCTCTGAAAGGCACTACAACAGCAGCATTGGAAGTCCTGGTAGACCTTTCTTCTATTCACATTATCTTAAAGAAGGAGGCAAAGATAGGCTTCTACAGGCTGCAGTCAATTGGAAAAGTCATCTGAGAACTGAAATCAGACTGTATAGTTTCCAAATAACTACCTAAGAAAACATTCTCCGTAGAAATACATTAATGTAAGGATTGGGTAAATGGAAGCACTCAACTCAAGCAATGCGTGTAAGAAAATAATTTGAGGGCTTACAAATCTAAGCGGATCAACTTTAAAGATCCCTGAAGTGGTATCAGACTAGTATGCAAATGTCGAGTAAAACTCAATATCCTGGCTGAAGATACCAATATTAAACTAGTTTGATTACCTGGACATAGAGGAATACAAGGCATTATACAAGTTTATAAACAAGCAATGAATGGATCAGCCACAACATTCTACGGTCCAGAACCAAGCTTTAGGAGTACAGTCTGGAGCCAAATAAAAGCCTGGATCAGTAGACAACATAACCAACACTGGGAACACATTTCTGGCCATTTCGAGTACGAGCCATGGCAGGTAACGGTCGCATTGTACAGAATAGTGACAATCATTGTAAAATATGTAAAAGTGAAGTTGTTGCCGGGGTTAAATGTATTTTATGTGGAAATTGTTATCATGCTAGTTGTTCTAAGCAAGCCAGATTTTCAACAATTGATAGAAATACGATTAAGTGTTGTGATAAAGTGAATGAAAAATTAACTTTGGACGAGGATACAGATTCACCTTTTTTCCATGCAATCGAGAAATTGGCAGCAAATTCCGATAATAAAGTGGACATTAATATATTTAAATATATTGTAAAACAAAAAGATTTGTTAATATGTGAACTAAAAGATAAAATTCAACTATTAATGACTTAGTTAGAAAGCAATAAAACATGTAAACAAACTGAGCAAAAAAAGGAAAAGGTGCAAAATCCAGTTCTGAAGCAAAATAAACTCGAACTCGATAAAACTTTAAATAACCAACCAACACAGAGTCATTCAGAAAATAAAAATAGTTTGCCCAATTCTTCTGGACATAGATTTGAAATAAATAAGCAGACAATGTTGCATAATGAAAACAAAGCAGTGATGGAAGCGGAAACAAAAAGAATCACAGATAAGTTTATTTATCTAGATGATTGTTCATCACATCTCAATTCAAACACGAATTCACCAACAGATGATCTATCTTGGAATAAAGTTGTTCACAAAAAGCCTCCCAGACCACGTCGAACACTTGTCGTAGGTAACTTTGCTGGCAATTCTTCTGTTGAAGGAATTGAAAAAAGGACTGCATACCATGTTTACAATTTAAAGCCTAATACAAATGCAAATGACTTGCAAAAGTTTCTCACAAAAAACTTTAGTAATGTACAGTGCGAAGCTCTATCATCCCGTCATCCAGACAACTATTCATCCTTTAAAGTAGTCTTACCTAGCAAAGAACAAGACAAAGCTCTCGATGCATCAAATTGGCCAAAAAATGCCTGTGTACGGTATTTTTTTCAAATCAACGGATCGCAAGTAGGTTCTCAGAAGTACCATTGTGTCAATGGACTAGTTAAGCAGGATATTTTTCGACTTTTACAAATAAACATTCGTAGTATTAGCAATAAAGTAAATAATCTTGAAGTCATATTGAACGAGGAAAACCCAGATGTACTTAGTATTGCTGAGCATTGGTGCAAAAATGAAAATGCTAAATTTATTACGTTACCTGGATATAAACTAATTTCATATTATTGCCGTACATTTCGTGAAAATGGTGGGACTATGATTTTTGTAAAAAATTATCTAGAAACTGATATAATCGATGTTTCCAGATTTTCAGAAGAGATGCACTGTGAGTTTTGTGCTGTGAAGTGTGTCTTTCTAAACGTAAAGTGTTGCGTCATAAGTGCTTACAGACCTCCTAGTGGAAACTGTGAATTGTTTTTAATGAGATTGTCTTATGTTCTCCGACACTGTGGTGAGTTTGCTAAATTACTTTTTTTATGTGGTGACTTAAACATTGATTACCTAAATAATAACTGTATGTACAAGCAACTGCTATCGGATATTTTATTTAGCTTTAATCTAAAAGTTATCTCTATGGAACCTACTAGAGTGTTTACAAATAGGAACGGATTCACATCTTCTTCAAAACTTGATTATATTTTAACCAATGGTAACACAGAGTACTGTGAACAAATTGTTTTTGAACCAAATATTAGTGATCACAAAGCTCTTTTGTTAAACTATAATATAAAAACTCAAATTACAGATTCTAATTATCAATCATTAGAGACTCCAAATTGTTTTAGAGATATGTCAGAGCACAATTTATACTCTTTAGCTTTAACTACGAGTAATACTAATTTCGATGAAATCTATTACTATTCGAATATAGATACTTGTTTTCAGATCTTTACTAACATCATGCAGTATTTAGTGGATACATGTTGTCCGCTAAAAACTCATACTTTTTCAAAACATATCAGAAGTAAATGGAAAACACCAGAGGTTCAAATAGCTAGCCAAAATCTAAAAAACATCCACTGGTTAGCAAAAAAATTGAAAACTCCCGAGTCTCAATGTTTTTACAAAAAAACTAAATCTAATTATAATAAACTTTTAAAAACCGCACGCTATCACGAAAAAATCATCTTAAACTCCAGTAACAAAAATAAAACAGTTTGGAACATTGTAAATTCTGAAACTGGTAGAAATAATACAGACAATAGGCGTATCACATTAAATATAAATGGGACTCTCGAATCTGATCCTGAAAATATTGCAAATGCTTTTGGTAATTATTTTTCGACCATTATCGAGCTCAGTACAAATTCTTTCTATGGTGGCAATCGATCAAAAAGTTGTACTACATCGAGCAATTCTAATAAGAGTTTTTTCATTTATCCTGTGGATAAGTATGAAGTTATTAATGGCATAAGAAATCTTAAAAACAAAAACAGTGCTGGATCTGATTTTATATCTGCAAAAATTTTAAAAGCTGTAGTAGATAGTGTTGCTGAACACCTAGCATATCTCTTTAATTTGTCTATTTCTTCAGGAAAATTTCCATCTTCATTGAAATTAGCAACTATTGTTCCCATTTATAAAAAAAAATGAGACAGATAACATAGCTAATTATCGGCCTATTTCTATTTTAAATACTCTGTCTAAAGTTTTTGAAAAAATTGTTTCCTCTAGAATGCTTAATTATTTAAACTTATTTAATATTATTTCAGAAAGTCAACACGGCTTTAGAATAGGTCATTCTACACAGACCGCCGCTTGCAAATTCACTGAATTCGTCTATAAAGGTTTGGACAGTGGTTTGCATATTGCAGGTATTTACTTCGATCGGTCCCGTGCGTTTTATTGCCTTGACTTTAATTTTATTAAATCTAAACTTTATAATGTTGGATTTAGAGGAGTATTTTTAAAATGGCTTTATAGTTTTATTTCCGATAGGTACATGTGGGTAAAACTAGAAAATTGTAAATCTAATTTACATTCTATTGGCTCTGGAGTACCCCAGGGATCTGTTCTGGGCCCTCTACTATTTACATTGTTCGTTAATGATTTACCTGAATATATTGATTCAAATTTAATAACTTTGTTTGCCGATGACACATCATTAGCAGTACGAGCTCATACTCTTGAAGAACTCACTACTATTTGTGAAGACTTAATGTCTCAATTTGTAAACTGGTGTCGTTTAAATGGGCTCTTGGTCAATATTAACAAAACCGAATGTATTTATTTTAGACTACAAAATACTCCTGAACGTAACAGACTGTCTTTAAATCATGAAAATATTACCCTGACCTCCACAAACTGTGTTAAATTCTTGGGATTATATATAGATAATTCCTTGAATTGGAACACTCATATTGATCATGTGGTCAAAAAACTAAATAGTTCTTATTATGCCATAAATAGAATAAAGAAATCCATACCAATACACTCATTAATTAATGTTTACTATAGTTTGGTGTACAGTCACATTGGTTATAATATAGTGTTATGGGGCTGTGCCTCAAATTGGAAACGTATTTTTATTTCGCAGAAAAGGATAATACGTTTGATTTTTAATATCCAACCTCATTACTCCTGTAAACCTGTTTTTTTTTAAATATAAAATTTTACCAGTTGCTTGCATATACATTTTGGAGTGTTTGTTTTATTTACGACTAGTTGTACTGGCAACGTCGTTCGCGTGGCGTGTGATTGTTGTATAAAAATTTCTTACCCCACCCCATTTAAGGAATGGGAGAGAAATTTTTATACATCAGATGTTAAGTTGAAAGAAGACAAATACATCTGTGAAAACCTCATTCGAATCGAATCAGTAGTTTTCCTGTGATGCGCGCATAAACATTCAGACAGACAGATAAAAAAATCTAACCACATTTTTGGGTACTATTTCGATGTACCCGCAACGTCGTTCGCGTGGCGTGTTGATTTTTGTATAAAAATTTCTTTCCTCACCTCGTTAAAGGGGTGGGGAAAGTTTTATACACCAGATGTTAAGTTGAAAGAAGATAAATACGTCTTTGAAAACCGCATTCGAATAGGATTAGTAGTTTTCATGTGATGCGCGCACAAACATATACATTCCTACACAGTTTTATTATATGTATAGACAAAACATTCACCGATTACCTAAAATAGCAGACTACCACAATTATAATACACGTCATATGGATTTGTTGGCTATACCTATCCATAAAACGTCCAAATTTAAATGTTCACCTACGTACGTGAGCATTCAATTCTATAATCATCTTCCTAAATCGTTTAAATGCTTAAACACCACTAGGTTTAGAAAAGAACTCTGAAAATTTTTGCTTACCAAATGTTATTATAGTGTCGGAGAATATTTGGCTGACAATTTTACTTAAATATGTAAAAGGTTATTTGTAATTTACCTAAATGTTTTTTGTTTATTACTGTTTGTACACTTTATTTTTACTTTTGACTTGTCCTATACATTATTTGTAAATGTCTTAAAGAATCAATAAAATTATTATTATTATTATTATTGAACAGACGTGTGCTAGAAGAACTTAAACACTACGTAAAATCAGTAGGAATAAGCTACGAGTCATTATAGGATTTCTTACAAGCCAAACACATGTAAAGGGATATCTGCCAACCATGGGATTGTTTAATGGAGACCCAGATGGCTTTTATCTAAAAAAAAAAATGTTATAGAGATAAAACGATGTAACGAAATCTATGTGTAAACTCTATACATGCTGAGCAAAAGCAATAGACAAGAAAAAAAGAAAATAAAAAATTGAGAAAAGTTAAATGAAAACGTCCAAAAGCGTACTGAATTTGTTGCAGGAAATTAAAGAATATATCAAATAGACAGCACAACCAACACTGGAAACACATTTTTGACCAAGCAGAATGTGTATTGAACAGACGTGTGCTAGAAGAACTGAAACACTACGCAAAATCAACAGGAATAAGCAACGAGTCATTATAGGATTTCTTACAAGCCAAGCACATGTAAAGGGATACCTGCAAACCATAGGACTGTTTAATGGAGGCCCAGACGGCTTCCATCTAAAAAAAATGTTATATAGATAAAACGATGTACTAAATCTTTATGTAAAGTGTATACCTGCTGAGCAAAAGCAATAGACAAGAAAAAAGAAAATAAAAAATTGAGAAAAGTTAAAATGAAAACATCAAAAAGCGTACTGAATTGGTTACAGGAAATTAAAAAATATATCAAATAGTAGTAAATTTAGCTTAGACCACATTTAAAAAAGATTCTTTTCTATGTTCTTAAAATTAAGATGCTAATTACAAAAGAAATAAAAATATGCACAGCAACACAGAACACTGTAATTGGTTCACTAAGATGCAAGTAATTTTTTATTATGTTTTTTGGTTTTACATAAAACATGTAACCTCTTTTTTTCTAAAGGTGTTAAAGGCTCGATGGTAAAGGTTAACAAATGCGAACGGCACTCAGGGGGTAGGAGGAGAGCAAGCGTGGATTCGATCGAGCTAGATGATTAATTATTGGAAAGATAAAAAGGAATATATTTACTAGAAAAATAAAAGATAAAAGAAGTTAAAAGGGACGAAAGAGAGGAAATGAAAGAAATGAAAGAGAAAGGAAAATGGGCGCCACTTATGTTTTTTATCCTGAGGATGGGGAAATATAAGAAACCTAGAAGGAATAAGAAAGATATAAGAGATATAAGATAAGATAAGGTAAAATTAGATAACCCGGCAGATTGTTCTTGCTAAAATTTAAATTACACACTTTTATTTAAGAAACAGAAAGAAAAATTATACTTACACTTCCTTTTTACTCATCCTTATGGTTATAATTCAAATCGGTAAGATAAAGATATATTTAAAAAACAAAATCTATTACTTTAATAAAATATAGATTAGAGAAACTGAAAATATTGATCAGAGTAGCAGGCTCTGGCTAGGAAAAGAAAAATCTGTAGTTAACAATAACGGTATTTATTATCAGCTGTAATGATAAATAAGACACAACAAAAATAAAATAAAAAAATATAAAATACATCTCTGTACGGTATAGTAAACACATATTACAAAACACATTTGTGTTTAGTTCAAAAACATAATTATTAATACACATCAAATAACAGCTAAGTAAAATTCTTTTGTCATTTTTGTGTACTCTGATAAGCGAAAAGTGAAAGAGAAATTTTATTATTCGGGTTTTTTAAAAACGCTACAAACAAAAAGCTAATATTAGAGATATCCATGCCTATCATGATGGCAAACAATAGATTGGAACATAAAGAGTTTGGTTTACCTCATTTATCTCAGCTCCAGAAAAATACGGCAGTATTACCAGAAGAATAGTAGAAAGAATAATTAAATTCGTTAACTTAGTTCTCGCTGTGAATCACTTACCGAAGTTAATAATAACACTTTTACTAAAATTTCGTATAGGAAGCTTTTAATTTAGAATATAAACTATTATGGGTTGGACTATCAACCCTTTCTTTAAGATATCTTGGACCACGAAAAGAATTCAAACTAATGTACCTACGAAATTCTTTCGATGATGTTTTCAACTAAAAACGAGATGACCAACAGAGGTAGTTCCTAGGTATAAAAACCAATTAAATTTATTACAAATTAAATCTCGTGTCACGATGTTCGTTTGCGCTAATCTCCGAAACCGTTGAACCAATTTTAATGAAAATTTGTAGATATGTGTTATTTTTTCTAACTTAAAAGATAGGATAGTTTTTATCTCGATTACTAAGCGTTTTTTGAAGTTATACTTCTATTTATGGACTGGATTTGAGTGGGGTTAAATGGCAAAAATCATTACATATGTAATGGTGTGAGTAAGAGAGAGACAGAAACACATATAAGGTATCAGTACATTGAAAAGAGATAGATATACAAAAAACAATCTGAGCTAATGTTTTGGAATATCATAGTAACGTATTACATTGTGTTTGACAGATTACTTTATAATTCTGTCACGTAAGTAAACATATAAAGTTTAGTATTTTATATTAATAATATTAATCATAATATTTAGTAATGAGTATTGTATTGTAGTCCATACTACCGTCACATAGTTGCATTATATTTTGCACTATGGGGTTTTGTAAACACTTTTGTTGTACATTGATCGTTTTACTGTTTAGTTTTCGTGTTTTTAAGTAAGGACACACATCAACTGGTCTTATTTTTCTAAGTATTTATTTAATTGAATAAAGTTAATTTAAAAAAAATATATTTCTACTTGCCTGTGTTTGTAGTTATTAAGTTTTATTAGTTAACAGTGATACCATTGATGTATATTTGATGGCGCCGAGTGATGATGATATAAATGTGAAAATTACTTGCGCGAGTTGTAAACGATCTCTAAAAGGCGAATTAAAATGTACCAACTGTGAAAAACAGTATCATCCTGCTTGCCTTGCTTGAAAATGATGGCGACCATGCTTCATAATATAAAATACAGTGCTATTTGTTTGGTCGAGCACTTTCTTTTAAAAGAAGAGGTTCAGCATCTAAGTGTCTTTGGTTATGACCCGAGCTCTTATTTTTGTCGTGTACAGAATAAACGTGGTGGAGCTATGATTTTGGCAAAACATGGTATGGAGGTAAATCCTTTAAAAATGATCGAAAACTTATCAGTTGAAGGACGAAACACCTGGTACTTAAGACGGACCTCGTCTCCAGGAAATGTTATGCAAATTTGATACAAAATCAGTGTGTACTCGGTACTAGGAGGTTTTTGAGATCGCTGAACACGAATATCATATAATGATTTTGCTAAATCATTCGCATAAAAATTTATTAATCCGGGCGCGTGCATAAAAGTATAACTTCTGCCGGCAGTCCCACTGACTGCCACACCCTTTTTTTTTCATTACGAATGTAAGTTTTATTTTTAAAGGGTTAAATTCACGTCAAAATTCTACGAGTTTTCAATAGATGGCGGTGAGAGTTATTCAATTTTCCTCAAACAATCATAGTTTTAGGAACAATCTTTAATTTCATTGTGCTGTGTATTATTTTGCATTTTATCATAAGAAATAATTATAATACGTGAAATTCAGTGTATATATTTTAATAATTTTTATGCATTTGTCCCACTGACATTATTCTACTTTCCTTGCTGATTTCAGCATTTAATTGCAGAGAATTAAATGCATTAATTTAATAAAATATAAAATTATATTAATTTATAATTTATTTAATGTTTTGGATTTTTTTATTATTATATTATTCTTACTAATAGGTATACCGCGAAGAAAATCTAATTCTACAATCAATGTTTGTTTGTAACTCCTACTCAACATATGACAACGCCAGCCGGATGGAAAGAAGGTACTAATTCACAAAAAAGGTAACAAAAAGCAATGTAAGTACTACCGAGGTATAAAGCTCCTTAATACTACCTAAAAAGTCCTTGCAAACATTCTGCTAGAAAGAACTAAATGATACACAGAAAAAAATATTGGAGAGTATCAATGCGGATTCAGACTCGGCCGATCTATTATTGACCAAAAATTCAATATAAAACAAATAATGAAATAACCCCCAAATAATGGGGGTTCGATCGAGAGCTTCATTAGATGTTCACAGATTTTAAAGAGGCCGGATGAGATTGTGGACATCGAACTGGGCTTTCCCAAAAACCTGGTCAACTTTATACGGATGTGTATGGAAGGACAACAATACTCAGAGACATTTGAGATTAACAATGAACTGAAGCAGGGAGTTGCACTCTCACCACAACTCTTTAACATAGCTTTAAAACACCTAATCAGAAATGAAAGAATTGATACACCGACTTTCCTATTTCATTGAGAAGGACCAAACTTATTGCTGGTATCCAAACTTATTGCTGGCATTTGCAGACGATGTCAATCTAATAGAAAACAAGAATAAAAATAAAGGAGACTTATATCAGGTTCGGCAAGTAAGCAGATAAGATGGGGCCACAAATAAAATAAAACAAAACTAAATATATTTAGTACACGAGCCGCAATATTCGAAACAGAGACAGAATTGGACAGAACATCACCATCGAGGACTACAACTTCAAGCGCTTCAGAGAATTGAAATAGTGAAGATAAAAACGGTTCACAAGAAATAAACAATAGGATCCAAGCTCGGAACAGATGTAGCTATGCCCTTCGAGATCTGATAAAATCGAAACAAAGAGTGACTGCGGGTTAGGGAGAGAAAAATCCTAAAGAAAATCTTTGGCCCGTTACTAGATGGGGCAACGGGACAATATAAAATAAGAACAAGCAAAGAGTTATACGCAGACGCCAACACAGTAAAAGAAATGAAGTCTAGAAGACTTCATTGGCCCTCATAAGACCAAAGAATAGTAAGACTGGTGTCGGAAGAAACCCTGACCACATGGACGACCTCGACTCCGGTGGTGGGATAACATATCAGGAGACCTCAAAGCTATCGACGTAGAGAACTGGATGAAGCTAGCAAAGGACAGAAAGGAATGGAGGTATGTTGTCAAGTCGGCTAAAACCCATGTAACGCCAAGGAGTAAGCAAGTAAGGCGGCGCAGTTAATATCCCATATATTTAAACAAATTCTGTGAAAATATTTTCAATCAAATTAACCAACAGCCAGAATAAATAAAAACAGTTTGTTTTAATTACGGAAGTCAAGGGAAATGTCAACACATATGCAAAATGTGAGGTATTGGAATGACACAAATCCTCACGTCTTTCGTAAAAAACATACGCAATTTCCAGAAAAAGTAAATGTTTGGGCAGGTATTTTGGAAAACCACATGGGCCTGTTTTTCTCAATATTAACAAAACACAATTGAAGCGTTAATTCTTAAAATTCTGGAAGATAATGTAGATGAATTTGGCAACTTGAAAAAAACGTTTCAAGAAGATGGTGCTCCTGCACACTATTATGATGCAGTAAGACGTTACCTAGATCAGGAATGTCGTGGTAGATGGATTGGACCACGAGATTCGATAGAATGACCAGTTTGTTCACCGGATCTCACACCATTAGATTTTTTCTGTAGGCGTACTTAAAATCTAAGATCTACAACACCCGACGACAGTATTAACATTTTAAAACAAGAAATTGTTGAAGAATGTAGAGCAATTTCCCCCGATATATTTGAATATTCTATAATATAGAATAAATAAAACCATTAATAAATTTAAAAATTGGTAATAAAACAAAGTTAAAATTACGTTACTCCTACTAATAGGATCTTTATATTATGACCCTTTAAATTAATAAGTTACGCAAATGGTTTTTAAATGTTGGACGGTTTTTGGTTTTGGCTTTATAAAATTGTCTGTTATAAGAAAATAAGACACAATTTTGTCTAGGTGGTGATTGGTAATTGCAATGTTGGGTTACACAAAATAATTATTGATTTCTTCAATTGGTATCGATTGACATGCTTAACTGTTGATGGATGCAAGAGAGTAAATTAACCCATATTTTGGTTATGTGGTAACTTGATTAGTTTTACTAGCGTTTTATCTTTTACATCAATTATGTGTTCTTATAACTAAAATTTAAATCCTATACAAACATTTTACTTCATACATTTTACGTAATATACAACGTATAAGGTTTGAACCTCAGTTTGTAAGTAGAGGATTAAATTAAATTTTGCAATTCCTTTTCTAAGACATCAAACTCATGATAGATAGCCTGATGATGATCATCACCATCATCTTCAACCATTATCAATTTACTGTTGAATGAAAGCCGCTCCGGATGCTCTCCATTTTGCTGTCGAACCTGCGCAGTTTTTCTCCATGTTCGTCCCAGTCATCCACAAAACTCAGAATCCCATCATAAGGTCTTCTCCGGGGTCTACGGTGTTCTCGTGGCCACCAGTCTATTACTCGTTCCGACCATCTAATGTCGGTTCGTCATGCTATATGCCCATGCCCTGCCCAATTCCATTTCAATCTTAAAATTAACTCTAGGATGTCTTTTACTTTTATTTGAATACGAATCCATGTATTTCGTCTTCGATCTCTCCGAGTGATACCCTTCGTCGAACGTTCCATACTACGTTGTACCGTTTGCAGCTTTTAGATGGCTTTAGCTTTTAGAATCCATGTTTCACATGTTGTAACTCTAATAATCAATTAAAAATTAAATTTAACAGGTTGGGCGCCAATTTGTAACTGTAGAAATACCCAATAAAGGGATTATATCCCTTAGCTAGCTCAATTGAGTCGTGACTTCTTTTCTGAGTTTTACCAGTCCTTTCCAAACATAAAATATAAGGGCGCCCGAATATAAACAAGCAAATAACACTCAAACAACAGTTTAAATGATTTATTAAAAAAAAATCAGTAATAATGAAAAATTAAATTTCAGTTAGTTTGTAAATTAATTTAAGTTCTTATCTTTGTTGTTGATTCTTCGGAAACGATTCCCTTTGGACAAATTTCTTCCTGGGATGAACTGTTGCCTTTGTGAACGGAATTGAATAATCTTCGGTTAATTGAAATGGGATGCAAACTGGGATCTAAGTCGAAATTCGGCTTTCTTTTCTCAAAATGACGGACGGCTCGAACTCGCCTCCAAATAAAATTATTAACTCCTACGTAGGGTTTTCTTTTTTTAATCAGTCAAAACTTGTCTCAAACAAGTTATAATCACGGCGATAACAATAAAATAAATCTCACCGAATATAGTCTGGTGGATTCCAATACTAAAACGATCCAATAGATCGTTACAATGTGTATGTCCTTACAGGGAAAATACAATCGTTGAATACTTTGATTTTTAGGTATTTTTGATTTGAATATATGTCTGTTTCTTTCAAACGCCGACCATCACTTTCTAATTCGTTGCGATATTTCTACATCTATATCTGTTTGAAGCGTGACGTGATGTCCAAGATAAACATAGGACAGCACAACTTCTATTAAGGATTGTCCAATATTTATGAAACATGAATTATGAAATTCTTTTCTTATAATCTTGTTCTTGTCAATATTTTACTTTAAACCAGTTTTTCATTGGATTGGGCAAGAAGAACTAGATCGTCCGCAAATCGCAAATAACTCAGGCATTGTCGGTTGATGTTAATTCCCTTATTCTCCCAATTGAGTGAACGAAACATATGCTCCAAAGCCGCTAAAAATAATTTGCGTGGAATCGCATCACCTCTTTAAAGTAAATTGTGCCGATTTTCAATCTCTTCTAACGGAAGCCGTTGCCTGATGATAGATGTTCAGTTCTATATATGTGGAAGGTATACCCTGATTGATAAGGGTTTTTACCACTGCAGACGTCCTTACTGAATCGAAAACTTTTTCGCAGTCTACAAAGGTCACAACTGTATGCGTTGGATCGAGATATGAGTTGTCTTAAAGTGTGGATGTGATCCAAGGTCGAGAAGTCCCTGCGAAAATCTGTTTGTTCTACTGGTTGTTGCGCATCCATGAGAGGCGATATTCGTCTTGATATAATTTTGGAGAGTATCTTTTCCGATGCGGTTATCGAACTAATGGGACTGTAGTTTTTAAGGTTCTCTTTATCTGCTTTTTTATGTAGGTATTAGGATCATACTGGCTGTGTTCCACTTTCTTGGTATTTGTCTTCCTTGGACGCATTTATTGCAAAACTTTGATAGAATTTGATAACTTACAGTAACTGTCAACTTATATACGACTAGCAGCCCGCCCCGGCTTTGCACGGGAATTAAAGAAAAATAACAAATCCATTAAATTTATTGCGTCAACGCTTCCCTGTAAACATGTTGCTTTATTTTCTGGCAGCAAAATAAATTAATTTTCAGATGCTCCGACCCGCCTTAGGCGGTTGGCCATGAGGAAAACCGATCCCTACTAATTGGAAGGTTTGACCTTGAGACTTATTATTAGTAAAAGCGAAAGATGTTTTCATAGGAAATTAAAGCGGTTTAAATGGATTTGGTAGATCAGTTGGGATCATCGGTATCTTCAGTGTATGAGCTAGTTGACCAGCTGGTGGTTCAGGTATAATGGTGGCTACAACTTAATTGTCTTTTAATTCCTTTATAAGTAGCCTTGTCCCATTGCACATGCTAAATTTGTGATATCTGTCGTGATTATGAAATAAGTTATTTTGATTAATTAATTTGATTAATTAGGATTAATACCAAGATAAAAACTTTTAAAAAATTAAAAAATAGTTATTGTGGCGTAACTATAACAGTTAGACATATGCTGTCGCGGCATTTTTTGTAGATATTTATATATTCTTCAAAATCGTAGTACATTATTTTATTCTATAATTAATAGTATTCTCAGCGCACGCGATGTAAGGATTTTAAGGTCATTTTTGGTTACATTAAAGGCATTTTAGAAAGGATTCCTATTTTTTTTAATGAAACATAGCCTGTGTCACTCGGGAATGGTGTAACTTGCCAACAGTGAAAGAATTTTTGAAATCGTGCCACGTATTTTTTTTATTGAAAATATAACAAGATCAAATTTTGAAAAATTTATAAAAAGGTTAATCAAATTTACCCAACTGAAATTCAACTCCAGCTGAGTTCGATAGTGGTCAACTAACTTAAGCTCGACTAAGTATCAGGTCAGCAATCAAAACTCAACCAAAAACTAGGACTTAAACCCTTAACTAGGATTTATACCTGTATCTAGGATTTCAGCCTATAACTAGGACTTAAGCCCGTAACTAGGACCCTAAAATCGTAATTTGGAATTAATAATAGCTCAAACAAATTTTAATGACTCCTCAATTAATTGACTTACTGACTTTAATACAATTTGAACACATTAACTTAAATTTGTACTACAATGAAAGAATAAAAATGAATTTAAATGAATAATACAACATTTAGAAGCTGACTTCTCTGAATTTACAATTAATGATCAAAACTAATGATTTGAATGTACTCAACAAACTTAAATTTGACTTGCTAGTCACGACAAAATTATAACAATAAATTAAATCAAAATTTAACATAAAATTAATTATAATAGTAAAATAATAAGCAAAAAGGAGTCTAGTTTCACATAAATAAACCTACATACAATACACAAAGAAATATACATGTAAAATCAAGATATTAAAACTAAAATTGCGACTATATGGCGTTATTAATCTTATATAAAAGAAAATATAATATAGTAACTCACCTATTAAGATAGGGTTGTTTTATTTCTTTAAACTCGTGACACCCCTGGCTGGTAAACGGGTGGAACAGTATTCTCGTTGCTAATTGCACCAATCGGAATTCTACCACAATTTACCGTCTTAACGGTTTTAAATTACCAAAATTTCCCTACTGTCTGCTCTATGGGCTACCTACACTCATTGGGAACGAAAGAACCATAAGAATCGAACAACCACATGAATAAATAACGTGTTACTCACCACAGAAGATTTCCTAAATATCCCTTCACGAGGAATTTTTCCAACGAATCCACCAAAATAACGGAAAATCTCACTCCAATACTATTCGTTGTGAAAAACTGAGGTTTAATTTCGTAAATCCAAAATTAATTGTCTCTGATGAACAGAGATTACAACTTAAACCCAGAAAATCTTCTCACTGCCACTTTTTCAAGACAAAGGCTGGTAAAAGAAAGAGCCGATTCTTCCATATCACGCTCACGGAATTTGACACACGTCGAAATAAGAGGTGGCCTCTACTACTATAGGGACAATAACCGTAGGATCTTCAGCTACCAATTTACGAACAAACAGTGGTCGTTAGATACGACTAATCTTATAATTTATCAAGATATCAATAAAAATCTCAACATTACCTAATTCCTCGTTCATTTTCAATTTTATTAAGCAAGATAGAAATACAACAGAACACTGACTGTAGAACACTATACGTCGAGTTATCGACAAAAGAAGAGAAATAGTACCTCGGCCGGGTGAAAATAAAAACATAACCCCAAGGATTCATAAACGGAATTTTAATAAATATACTTCTAAAAATAATTCCAGCGATATCAGGAATAATTTATGGCCAGAATAATAAATAATAGCTGGCGATTATCTATACCGAACCAGATCATCCGGTTCCCGACCCAAGTAAATCTTTAATAATGGGAAATTTCAAGGTAGGAAGACGCTTATGTTTACAAATTAAATATTTATCACTTGCGAGAATTTAATCCGTGACAATCGGTCCAGTAGTTTCGGAACCTATTCATTTCAAACAAACAAACAAACAAAAAAATCAAACCTTTCCTCTTTATAATATTAGTATAGGTAGATATATACCTCGTTAAAGACTGCACGAGATTGCAATTAAGCAAAAAATCATTACAAGGAATAAGTGAATATAAGTTTACCTTTAATAATAATAATAAAAATTTGGGCTCTATTGATACATAGGTGTTTTTTAATAACATTAAGTAATCCATTAGTAGATACAGATTCTAAATTAGTTTGAAGTCTCTATATGAGGTCCATATCAGTAAAATGCGCCTTGGTTGTCTATTCACTTTAATATATTCTCGACTAATTAGTTTTTTTTTTAAATTGATATCATTATGTTAAAATACGACCTTGCGAGTGTTTTAAAATTAATGAACGTAGGAGAGAGTTTTTAAATAAACAGTTTAACTTTGATTTTTATTGCTAGAGTAATTTATAGTAGACTAATAAGGATACCGTTCATTTTTTGAATATTCAATTAATAATTTAAATGATTATTTGGTTATAGTTATTTTTTCCACTATTAAGCTGAAATTTATTACATGATACTTATTTTATATATTTTTCATTATCGCATTATTAAAAGTACCGAGATAATCAAGCTCGTTGTAGCGTTTTAAAAAACCCGATTAATTAAAATTCTTTTTTATAATTTCTTTTTACCTATGCCAACCCTGTAGCCTTAACATATTAGATGGAACGTTCCAGAACGTTGAAATCTAACGAATTTTTCGAAGCGAAGTATTGATTTTTTTTATTGACCAATCAAATTTCACGTTCAAGATCAGATGACTTAAGCGGGGATGCTTACCGGTCTTTTTTAGTACCAACGGCTTTATTCATTCTAGATGTGGTAGGGTTGCTAATAACATATCGGCGAGTCGCCTAGTTTCAGTTTCCCGGTTTTTTCTTCTTGTATCTTAAACATTACAAGCAGTTAAGTGTTTTTAGTGCCTATTATCGTTTATTCTACCTGAAGATTTATCTAAAGATTTCCAGACAGTGCTATCTTTAAGATTACTTCGTATATCGTGTAATAATGGCGGCAAATTAGCCAGAATTACAATATCTCTTTGATGACCAGCTATGAAGAGTAAGTTTATGGTTTATTCTCTAAATACCTACCGATCTAGACAAGAATGGGGTCTTTTTATTTGTATTTTTTATTTTTATTTCGTACCTATTTAATTAAGATTTATACCTTCGTATATGAGTACTCTTTTAACTCGATTTAATACAAAAGCAAAAGGTGATTTTTATAACTTTTTTTATCTAACTTTCATCTCTCTCACTTTTCGCTTATCAGAGTACACAAAAATAACCAAACAATATACCTAGCTGTTATTTTAAGTGTAACAAAAGATATGTTTTTGAACTAAACACAAATGTGTTTAGTAATATGTATTTACTATCCCGTACATAGATGTTTTTTATTTTTTTGGTGTGTGTCTCTTTTATTATTACAGCCAATAATAAATAATGTTATTGTTAAATAGAGATTTTTCTTTTCCTAGCTAGATCCTATTACTCTGATCAATATTTTTAGTTTATCTAATCTATATTTTATTAAAGTACTAGATTTTGTTTTTTAAATATATCTTTATCTTACAAATTTGAATTATAACCATAAGGATAAGTAAAAGGAAAGTGTAAGTATAATGTTTCTTTTTTTTTTCTTAAATAAAAGTGTGCAATTTAAATTTTAGCAAGAACAATCTGTCAGGTTACCTTATCTTATCTTATATCTCTTATATCTTTCTTATTTTACCTGGGTTTCTTATATTTCCCCATACTCAGGATAAAAAACATAAGTGGCGCCCATCTTCCTTTCTCTTTCATTTCTTTCTTTTACTCTCTTTTGTCCCTTTTAACTTTTATTATTCTCTTAAATATATTCCTTTTTATCTTTTCAATTATTTATCATCTAGCTCGATCGAATCCACGCTCGCTCTCCCCCAACCCACTGAGTGCCGTTCGTATTAATTAACCTCCTCAATCGAGCATTTAACACCTTCAGTCAAAAAAGAGGTTACATCGTGAAAAATCAAATTAATAAGACCTTTCTACTCTTATACTGTTAGTCAAGTTTTGCAATCATCTTATATTAAGAGCACATATGAGACGAGCGAACAACTGATTATTTTCATGAAGGTTTAGTTGAAATGATTTTTGACTGCGCAAACTTTGAGAAACCTGACCTGTTTGCGTTTTCTTTAAGGTGTTCTTGAGATGAGTCTCCGCTTTTTGAAGTTAGATTGTTTATAACATTTCTTTTTTCAAAGATGTTTAAGACATTTATTAAAAACTTTGTTGTCTATAATGCAGCTAATTGGTCCCAAATTTTTTTATTGAATTACTTTTTAATACAAATGTATTAAAAAGGTTTTTTGTAGTTGCAACTCCTTTATAATTTTTTATTTAATTTACTATTAGTGACAAAAACAAACTTTCTTCAAAGATACTTTTCTAATTTAACGACTATTTTATTATTTCCATTATTCTAATGAATTTAATTCTCTAAATATCCACCTCCGCATTTAATGTTTTGTAATTTCTTATCTGTATAACTTTTACCGCATTTTTAAGATATGAACATCATAAAAATTACCATAAAACATTCGGTAGCCCATAATATTAAATAATACTTTAAAATATTTATATCGTTGATCATTATCTAAAAACCGATCACATCATACAACACGAAATTAGTTAATTAATCTTATATAGTCGGTCCGACAAAGAGATACCTAATGATTACAAATTCTAACCGAAAGGATTGGAAATTTTACCTATATGCAACACATTAACCACGAAAAATTGAAATATTTATTAAGTTAGAAACAGTACACAAATTCCTTTTGCTCTTCTTCTTTTTCTTCTTCTTCCTTTTCCTCTTCTTCCCCCTAGACTGTCATTTTCTCTCTCTTCTTCATCTTCCTTTTTTTTCCTCTTCATTTTATTCATCTTCCTAGTCCTCTTCCTCTTTCTTCTTCATCTTATTTCTCTTCCTACTATCCCTTTTCCTCTTCTTCTTCCCCCTTTTTTTCTTTTCATTCTTTCTCATACCAATTTTTATTCTTTCTTTCTCGTATTCTCACTCTTCTTTTTTTTCTTCTTTATCTTCTTCTTATTCCTTTTATTCTTTGTTTTGTTCCACCAAGCCAGCACAGCATAGGTGATTAGTGATCTGACGACTGTTAGATTTGACCATTGATTGTGGTAACTGACATAGTGCAGAGTTCTTTTTCTGTAAGCGTAAAATGTTAACTTCCCAAGAAGCTTTACCTAATGATACATCTTTCTAAATCTGGCTCCTATTTAATCTTATTTGATTCTCAATTCTTAAACATATCAAAAATATTTATCGGTTATATTAATTTTGTTTTTGTTTGTTTCAGGTTGCTTATTATGGCGAAAAGGTTTACAAATGTATAATCTGCAATGACACCTTTAACTCTAAAAAAAGTATAGAAGCTCAAATAAAAAGCCACTTAGAAAGTGTACCTCAACAACCACCGACACCTCTAGCGTCTTCCACACCATAATCATCATGTTCTAGTGCTAGTGACATGAAGAATCCTTAAGTATCGTCACCATTACCTCTAATTCAAGAAGCAGCAACGAATTATGATCCTAATATATATATTACATAGTGTACACAGAGAGACACAGAACATCTCCTAGTGGATACAGTATGAACTATTCAGTGCCTACAAACGGTGTCGACCTTCTAGCAGCAGCTGCTACAGTTACAGAGAGAGAAGATATTTATAGAAAGTCCCAAGACATGGTATTCAATCTTATGAAGAATCCAGCGGTGTTACGGCATTCTCCGTATATTACAACGTCTTCTACCGTCCAATATACACCCCTTAAATAGAAGATAGTAATCCAGTTGTTGTTTCCTTACGATATCTAATATATATTATTAAAGATGTATACGGGATATTTAGGGCCAGTTGATTAATCTATTCATCCCAATAAACATCTTGTTAAGATAACTTTTATATTTGCTATGTCTCTGGTACAACTATATTACCTATCTTAATCATCAAAAATTGAAGTATGAAGAACGATTTCTTAAGAGGAAGCAGTGTTACAAGAATACCCACGCCGACGCTTATGGCGCCAATGGCTCCGCCTCTTAACACCAGTCGACGGCGGTAATACCGAAAAAGAATGTTCTGGGCAGGTGGGTTCTTAGAACGAGGAAACCCAGAAACATTCTAGAATACCGACTTTCTGGAATTCGCAGAGACTACACGGGAAAAGACTCTAGAAACCGCAATTGGGAGAATGGAGAGTTCCAGATTTTTAGCTAAACATATATAAACAGTAAAGGAGCGTCCAGAAATTAGTCGATGTATGAAGATTTGTACAGATGAATTAGTGTTATAGTTTAGTGGTTTAAAATAAATTAATTAAGTGTTGTGATTAATTTTATTATATAACTAGTTGTACTCGCAACGTCGTTCGCGTGGCGTGTGATTGTTGTATAAAAATTTCTTACCCCACCCCATTTAAGGAATGGGAGAGAAATTTTTATACACCAGATGTTAAGTTGAAAGAAGACAAATACATCTGTGAAAACTGCATTCGAATCGGATCAGTAGTTTTCATGTGATGCGCGCACAAACTTACAGACAGACAGACAAAAAAATCTAACCACATTTTTGGGTTCTATTTCGATGTACCCGCGACGTCGTTTGCGTGGCGTGTTGATTTTTGTATAAAAATTTCTTTCTTCACCCCGTTAAAGGGGTGTGGGGAGAAAGTTTTATACACCAGATGTTAAGTTGAAAGAAGACAAATACGTCTTTGAAAACCGCATTCAAATAGGATCAGTGGTTTTTATGTGATGCGCGCACAAACATATACATTTCTACAGTTTTATTATATGTATAGATAAATTAGTTTAAACATTACAACATCTAAATGAAGGTAAAAAGATTATGTGAATATAAAAATAAATATCGCGGTCCAAAAGTTCTAAAGACAAAGGTGGATGATGCTTGTCAGAAATTAAATTCGATGGGAAATGTTGCACGACAGGAAAACGAAAGATGGACAAAACGAATTGTGCAATGGAGATCTATGGAAACCAAAAGAAGTGTGGAAGGTTCACAAAGACGATAGATAGATGACATAAAAGAGAATGAAGGAAGAAAGTGGTTTCAAATAGCACAGGACCGGATAGAGTGGAAACGACAAGTGGAGACATATGTCCAGTAGTGGATACAACAAGGTTATTAAAGAGAGAGAGAGAATAGTTCTAAAACCGAAGACAATTCTATGTTTAGTATCCAAAACTGAGAGTAGTTATGCTGTAAGATCAGAGCCTTTAACTAAACAACGTCCACACCGAAGAATTAACACATCACAGGTAGAAATACATTAACGTGATGAATAGCAAAATGAGAGCCTCAGGGTTTCATCTGAGTATCAGTTAGGTCTAAGACAGCAGTGAGTTCAGGAGCCAGAACTTACAGAAGTGACGGAAACGTAAATTTTTTTGGGCGTAGCTCTGGTGATGGTCAAGAATAATGATATCAAAACTCTTCATAGGACGTGTGGTGTAACAAACACTATACACTTAGCAGGCATTCTGGGTGTCCGTAGAAATGGTGTCACGGATCTCCGTGCAGGAGTACTTCTGAAGAATTGGCTAAGGAGTGTGCTCTTTCAAGTTCATGTCATGGTAGCTTTTGATTTGAGTGTGTCTTGTAATACCTGGGCATAGACAGATCGCTAAATATCTCCCAAGGATCTTCTTCTTCTAGTACCGTCTCCGTTAGCGAAGGTTGGTAACAATATTGGCATACATCTGTCGGTCTTGAGTAGCTCGGAGCAATGCAGTTGTGCTCATAAGGGTCCAATCGCGAATGTTTTTCAGCCATGAGTGTTGTCGTCGGCCTGGACCTCTCTTTCCATCTATTTTACCCTCTATTATTAATTTTAGAATATCGTACTTAGGATTACGATATACATGTCCCAGATAAGCTGTTTTTCTTCGTTTTATTGTTAATAGTAGTTCCCTGTCTCTTCGCATTTTCCTAAGAACCTCTTCATTTGTTATGTGTTGGGTCCATGGAATTTTAAGCATTCTTCTAAACGTCCACATTCCGAATGCCTCAAGTCTGTTCTAAGTTTTAAGGTCCACGTTTCAGCTCCGTACAGTAGAATTGAATGTACATATGCTTGAACAAATCTGTATCTTATATTTATGTCAAGTGATGAATTACATAGTAAGCTCTGCATTTTTCTGAATATTGCTCCGGACTGTTCAATTCGTGTTCTAACTTCAACATCGGGATCAACGTTTTTCGTAATCCAACAGCCGAGGTATTTAAATTTTTCAACGCACTCTAGTACCGATCCATATATAGTTATATGGGGTCGAACCTGTGGTGTTTTTGTTATGATCATAATTTTTGTTTTTGCAACGTTAATTTTCATGCCAAATTCATCACCTGTTTCTACAATTTTATCAAGTAGGCACTGAAGACCTTCTGGACTGTCTGCTATAACAACCGTATCATCCGCATAACGTATGTTATTTAATATGGTACCGTTGATTTTTATCCCATCTTGGACGTCGGATAATGCAGTGTTGAATATGTGTTCCGAGTATATGTTAAACAGTGTTGGTGATGAAATACAGCCTTGTCGTACACCTTTTTCAATGGATACTAGTTTTGATGTTGTCTGCCCTATTCTTATTGAAGCTTCTTGGTTCCAGTACAATTTTTGATGTGAAACATCTATAGCGGCACGTAAATCAGATTTCTCGCGTGGTGACGGTGACGTCATGACGTAAAAAACCTAACGCATCGATAATAATCGATAAGAGATGTACTGATATCTTATATGAAATTGGTGTCATGTTTTGAGCGACGCGACGGTAGCGCGCCAACAATAGGGGGAAGAAGCTCATCGATTCAAAAATTTGGCGGGACAGGGTATGAATTGTTTCATATAGAAATACACTTTTAAAGCTCATATTTTAATTTTTAATACTTTTACTGATGTGTAAAAATATTAAAAATTGAAATATAGACTTAAAAGTGCATATTATCTTATAAAATTTAGGTAAATAAATATAAAAACTAAACAAGTTAAAATGGTTTCATGGGACACAAGATAGGAACTATGTTCCTTCGGCTAATAAAGAATCGACACATAACACTACTCGCTTGTGTATACGACTGTAACGCCTGCGTCTCATTTAATCTTGGCGTTAAGAAAAAAGCTTCTTTAAAATTCAAGGTAAGCTTTAAAGAGTAATGTATACATTTATTTCTTCTCACCTTTCCTAACTACTTTCAACTATCAAGATTTTTAAAAATTATATCTCATATTACTTTAACAAAAAAAGGTAAAAGTTAAGATATATACAAAAAAATTGCATCGGCTGGGAATCGAACCCGAGCCTCCCGCGTGGCAGGCGAGCATTCTACGTCTCGTTACGGGTTTTTCGTTACGCTTTTTACTATTACATTTTTTTCAGTTCAGTCACACCGCAAAATCCCTATCTTCTCCAAGCCTACCGTAAGAAACATAGTTCCAATTGTTCCAATAATAAACAAATTTTACTTTTTAATAAAAGAATTTTTACATTTTCAAAATTTTTCAAAAATTTGAAAATCATGATAATTTTGAAAATTTTCAAAATTTTCAAAGTTTTTAAATTTTTCAATGGTTACTTTAATCGCGCGTAAAGGTTACACGCACACTCTTTTTTTTATTGAATACTGCATAGACTTTTACAAAATAATGTTGATGTTTCACATCTGCCAGGCGTCCCGTGACGGCTCACATTTTTTTTTATAAACTCTATATCTTGTCTATCTAATCCAATTTTTTGTAATAGTGACAGCAATGTGACGTGATCAACTCGGTCGAATGCTTTCTCATAGTCTATAAAGCAGGTATATAAGTCTCTATTCATGTCTCTACATTTCTGAAATAGAATTGATACGCTAGGTAACGCTTCTCTTGTTCCTAATCCTGCTCTAAATCCGAATTGCGTGTTACTTAAACCTTCTTCGCATTTGTTGTGAATTCTGGCCTGTATTATTTTGAGCAGGATTTTTAGGACTTGGCTTATTAAGCTTATCAGTCTGAATTCGCAACATCGTTTTGCACTGGATTTTTTAGGAAGCGGAATAAATGTAGACGTAAGCCAATCCTTTGGAATACTACCCGTTTGATATATTTGGTGAATCAAATTTAGCAAAGGATCTAGGTTTTCTTCCTCTAATAGTTTTAATGTTTCAATATGTATCTCATCTGGCCCGGCTGATTTTCCATTTTTACTATTTTTAATTGCCTTTTGTAATTCTGACTTTAAAATGTCTGGTGCGTTTTCTAGTTGTCCGTCTATATCATATGTTCTTGGTTCATCGCTAGTAAAGAGAGATCTTATATACGTCTGCCATTCTTCCAAAATTTCGTTTTCTCCTGTTATTAAAACATTATTTTCATCAAGTATTCCCAAAATGGGCTGACTTTTGTAGGAATGGGTAACTTCTTTTATTTTCTTATGGACCCCGTGACTGTCGTGTTTTCTTTGAAGTATTTCCATTTCTTCACATTTTTCTTTCATCCATTCTTCTTTAGCTTCTCTGATTTTTTTCCTGATTTCTCTATCAATTTCCTTGTATTTTTCAGTGTTCTTGTGTTTGTATAATCTTCGATGGTCCATCATTACAAGTATTTCTTGAGTCATCCATTCTTTTTTTGCTACTTGTTTCCCATATCCTATTATCTCTTGTTCTATTTTAATTGTTTTATTTTTGATTTTATCCCAGGCTTCTTCTATATTGATAATATTCGTTCTTTCTAATTTCAAAGCTTCAAATTCTTGATTTATATGTTGTTTCGCTTTTACCATTGTAGCAGTATTCTTAAGGTTTCTCATATCGATCTTTTTAGAGAATCTCTTCTTTATATTTTTAAATCTGACATCTAAATTTCCCACCACAGGGTTATGGTCAGAGCCTACGTCTGCCCCTGGATACGTTTTTACACCTTTTAATCCATTTTTAAATCTCGAGTTCACCAGAATATAATCAATTTGATTTCTTACTATATTATTTTCAGTATGTTGTGGGGATTGCCATGTATAAAGGCGCCTCTTTGGTAGTTTAAACCATGTGTTTGTAATCACAAAATTTTCTTCTTGGCAAAACTGTATTAGTCTATCTCCTCTGTTGTTGCGTTCACCAAGACCATATTTACCAACTATAGTGTCTACTTCCTGTTCACCAACTTTCGCATTTATGTCGCCCATAATTATAGTAGTTTCATTGCTTTTGGTATGACTAAGTAGCTCTTTTATTTCCTTATAGAATTTTTCAATTTCCTGATCAGGCTTTTCTGCGGTGGGCGCATAACACTGGATTATATTGATGTTTGTTGGGTTTGCTTTCAGCTTGATAGACATCGTTCTATCAGAATGGGGGATAAAACTTAATACAGCTGCACTAGTTCTGCTGTCCAGTAAAATGCCTACTCCATTAGGATGGTCTCTTTTATCGCTACCAGAATAGTAAAGAGTTGTTTTATTATGTTGTTGTTTCCCACTTCTAGGCCAACGAACCTCGCTCAATCCTAGAACGATCAATTTCAACCTTACCATTTCTTTAATTGTGTTATCTAATTTTCCAGCCATGAACAGACTTCTCACATTCCATGTCCCGATTCTGGGACCATTCTTATTATAATTTTCCACTTTCGGGTGGTTCCTATCTTTCATCGCGGGTATTCTTCGCACCCCTTGACTATTTAAAGCCTGCCGCGGACTAGGGGCCATTCCTTTCGTTTGTAATGCCATGTTTGTTTTCTTCCCAAGGATAAGCAGACTAATAATTTCAACTGCCATAGACGGATCAGTGAGAACGTTCATGCCTGGTGTATGTTAACGGTCGATTAAGGTTGGTAAGCGTGCCGCCTCGTGCGTTAATTTGAAACCGCACTAGATATGCCTTCTCGTGTGTTGATTTGAAACCGAGTTGGCATACTACAACATAAACAGTAAAATAATGTTTTTTTTTTATTTTATTCACTAGGAAACGTTACTTCTATAATTTTTTGTATTTATGTTAATTTTTAATACCACACATGAAGAGTTTTCAATATTTCTAACTCAGATGTACTTAGTTGCTAATAATTTTGAACTTTCATTACACCTAATTTGGATTTTTATAACTTTACATACATTGTTAACAATATATTCATCCCACGCCTACCGTCTTACTTCACTCAACATCCGACAGAAAAGCAAAAACATAACCAAATGGGATTTATGGGCTTGTCCACTCCTCCATTAACGTTAATGTTAATGTTTCAGACATTAGAGAGACGATATGGTAATTTAGGATCGCTTTATTTGGCTAGAACCGGGAAATAAGAAATTTTAATTTTATGGTTCTTATAATGCGTTTCGAAGATAGATTTCTTAAGAGATATAATATTATGTGGTAGTTCATCAAATAGATCTTTGAAGGTGTATCTTACGAAATACTGGTTTTAATGATTTATCGGATATCAATAAGGTGTTTAAGGTAGACTCTATTACCACCTACAGTTTAGCTACCGTATAAAGACGTCGATATGTTTTAAAGTAAAATTTAAATAAGTAATTATAAACTGCGTAAATTTCTAGTAATAAGTTGTAGCGTTAATTTGTTCCAATTTTTTAATTTGATTATTTAGATTCTCTGCTACAAGGAAAAAGGGTGCCAAGTACAAACTAGAAATTACTCTGTATACCTACACAAATCTAACTATAGTTTTTACAATCCTCACGTGATAATTATTCTCAGTCAAATAATACTTCAGATGATGTCAAGTGATCACAAGTGATTGCAAGCGATCAAAATGATTCCAAGTGATTTCAACGTTTTTCATACGTATGTTCGGTCACATAATATTTCAAAGCGTTAAGAAATCTATGCTTTTCCTCGTTGGTGATTCTTGAAAAGCCAAATATTCTTTTTTGTTTAAAGCGGATAAAAATAGGAATAAACAAGAAATGAGAAAACTTAAAAAAATAGAGAAATCGTGTAAAATTAGTAGAAAATTTCCCAAAGGGATTAGTGGAAAAGCTTGTTAAAAAGCAGGAATTGAAAAAATGGTAAAAATTTGGTAAAGTGATAAAATAATTCTAATATACTAGGAAAAGTCAATGAATATTAAAGAAAACATAAAAAATTTATGAAACTCTAAATTATCAGAAATATCTTAAACAAATAGAAACAAATTTGAAATACCAAAATTTAAAACAATTTTAAAAATAAAGTCGTAAAAATGAACTCAAAAAATCACAATACGAAATATCCATTTGATTAAAATGCTTACAAGAAACAGGATAATCGTGAAATACTGGGAAATTCGTGACAATTTGGAAAAGTCGTGAAAATTTGAATGTCTTGTGTTGTGACAAATTTTGAATAAAAAACAATCTCGTAATAGTTATTTATGATATACTAGCGAACCCGGCGAACTTCGCACCGCCTAACACTAATATTTTTTCCAATTTTTTTTTATTTTTACGGTAAATTTTTTGTATGTTTTATCATATTTTCTCGTTATTTACCAGTTTTTACTATTATTTATAGTACTTTGTAATTTATCGGTTAGGTATATTATATATTAACTGCGCCACCTAACGGTGGCGTCATAGTTCTTAGGTAAGTAAGTTTTGCTCTTTTAAATATATGAGATATCAACTGCGCCACCTTACGGTGGCGTCATAGTACTTAGTTATGTAAGAATTGCAGGTGTAGATTTATAACATCTCAACTGCGCCACCTTAGGGTAGCGTCATAATGATTAATTTCGTAATAAACGCGTCCGATCGTTGCAAAATTCAAAGTGCTGTAATTAAAATCACGGCCTCCGTTGCCGCCGCCCCTGCCGGCCAGTACCACCGCAAGCGCTACGTCCCGTAATTTTAAATCTGTAATATCTTCGAAAATATTCATTTAAATCTTGTGCTGTGCACGACCATATACATCTATATTAAATCAACTATGTATTTAAGCTCTTTAATTGGATAAGGATTAATGCTGTATTGGTTAAAATCGCTTCGAAAATTAGCCATTATTTGTCGTAAAATGTAAATGACAAAAAATTTTTATTGTGGGATATCCATAAGAGATAGACATATACCATCGCGGAGTTTTCTGTAGACCTTTTCAATGTGTACAAATAATTAGTACATTATTTTGATAAATCTCGTAGGGTTCCGCCTGCGTTTGCAATGTAAGCGGAAAAAAATTGATAATTAACGACATCACATTAGAAACCTTAAAAATAACAGTATTTCTCCACTATCTAATGGATGTTATTATACATATAAACCTTCCTCTTGAATCACTCTATCTATTAAAAAAAACCGCATCAAAATCCGTTGTGTAGTTTTAAAGATTTAAACATACAAAGGGAAATAGGGACAGAAAAAGCGACTTTGTTTTATACTATGTATTGAAGTGTTAAAAGTACATTTTTAAGGCACGCATGTGAAGGTTTGCAGAATGAGCGAAGCGAATTCTGCAATTCACATGAGTGCCTTAAAAGGTACTTTTAACACGTATATCATACAATATTTTTTCTACAAACGTTCAAAAAATGCAATAATACAGTTTGAATTAAATTTTAAAAACCTTTATTAATACATCCAAAGGAGATAATTTTAAATTGCATCGTATATCACGTACCTTAGCAACCATTGTTGAGTTAATTGTTTACGAATGTTTTGATGCATCTGTCAGACGTTTGTTAGTTTTATTTAAAACGTAGTTAGGGTTGTAGATTTTTCTTAAAATGGAAGAAAGTAATGAAAATGATCCATTTCAAGACATAGAGGCGGCGGCCAATAGAGCAATTCTCGATTTGTTGCCGAGAAAATCCAGGGTTCAATACGATATAGCCTATAATAAGTTTCAGAAATGGTGTGAAGCAAAATGCGTTTCTGGAAAATATACTGAAAATGTATTTCTGGCCTATTTTGAGGAGAAAGCAAAGGTATGGATGATCAAATCTATGCTACGTATAAATAGCGACGTAGATATCAGCAAATATATTAAGCTTATCGCGTATTTAAAGCGTCAAGCAGAAGGTTACCGGCTAAAGAAATCAAAAATCTTGACTGGAGTCCAAATTGACCAGTTTTTGAAGTCTGCATTAGATGATGAGTATCTTCTAATGAAAGAAGTTGTGATTGTGGGAATATTTGGTGCCTGCCGCAGGGAGGAGCTTTGTCAATTGACTGTTGACGATATGGAAGATATGGGTACTTTATTAATTATTAAAATACCAGATACTAAAACCAATATTTCACGAAGTTTTACTATTATTGAAAAAATTTATTTAGATCTTTATCGAAAATATGTGGCTCTTCGACCAGCAAATGTCGGACACCGGCGATTTTTCTTGAAATACGAGAAAGGTAAATGTACCAGAAATCCGGTTGGAATTAATTCGTTTGGAAAAATTCCTGCAGCTATAGCAAGATTTCTGGAACTTCCAAATCCGAACCTTTATACGGGACACTGTTTTCGCCGCTCTCCAGCGACCTTACTTGCCGATGCTGGCGCAAATTTGACGACAATTAAGCGTCATGGGGGGTGGAGATCTTCTACCGTTGCTGAGGGGTACATTGAGGATTCTTTGGAAAATAAGAATTTGATTGCCAAAAAACTGTTGACAGTGCAGCGAACATTACCAACAACATCAATCCAACAACAAACATCCGAAGATATTGTGGCGTCAACCTCGACTGGAAATTCCATTTTTTCTGCGCGTCATTCCTCCTTATCCACGGAAAATGGTAAAACAGCAGTGCAGGAAATTAATTTGTCAAATTGCACAAATTGTACTATTGATATTAATGTTAATAAATAAAATCTAAATATTTTGACGTTTGCTTTCAAAATTTGACAATTCACTTTTACCAGCAGTGCCATAATAGTTATTTATGTATCAAGGGAGTTATGAGGATGTTAATTATCGAGGGCAACAGGTTGCAATCCCGAGGGACGCTAGTCCCGAGGGATTGTTAAGTTGCACGAGATTATTAACATCCAATAACTCACGTGATAGATAAATAATTTTATTTCATACTAATTAAATGTGAAAACCAAAATTTTCTGGTTTTCAAAATTAAACCAACGTTTTTTAATAATTAAGTAGGCATGATTACTATGGATATATCGACTGACAAATTTGTAAATAAAAATTTGTCAAATTCATTAATTTGTAAAAATGAATGAAAACATGGAGAAAAGTGAGATTTCAGGCGATTTATTACAAAAAGCTGAGAAAGCTCGTGCTGTACTAATACCGACAAAGTCAGAACCGAAATATAAAAAAGAATATGACAAGTTTCTACAGTGGCTGAAAGTTAACCGTATTGAAAAGAAAAATATAACTGAAACCATAATGTTGGCGTACTTTCAAGACATGGTATGTGTTTATTCTTCCACGTTCTAGCACAAGTGATATTGATTTACTTTTATTACAGTCTGAATCGTACAGTCCTAATTCCCTGTGGACTAAGTGGTCCATGTTAAAATCAATGATGGTAATTTATAATAATACCGATGGGAGTAAGTTTCATGAACTGGAAGCGTTTCTCAAACGAAAAAGTAAAGGCTATGAACCAAGAAAGTCAAAAGTGTTCACTAGGGATGACGTTGTCAAATTTTTGATTTATTTTTGTAAATACATTAGAGGGAGTTAAGGATTTATAATTGCCCAAGGGAGTTATGAACATGTTTATAGTTACGGTAACTAAGGATTTATTTGTTTATAATGTATTAGTATAAAATAAACATTTTAAGGCACTCAGTGCTATAAAGTGATTTTAAGGCACTCAGTGTCCTAAAGTGACATTTTTAAGGCTTCTATGGAGTGCTAAAAATGGCATTTTTAACACGTTTGTAGAAAAAAAATGTTAAGAATAGAAAAATGTAGAAAATTTTTAAAACCAAAAAATGTTAAAAACTGAGTAATATTAAAAAAATTTTACAAAAGTGTAAACAATGTTAAAAAGTGTAAAACATCGTGAAAACTGAAAAAAATTAACAGATCTTAAGAACGGTAAAAAAAATAGTAATTAAATAAATACATAAACAAAAACTAAAATTAGTATGAATATTGAAGAGATTTGAAGTATTGTAACGTTTGTTTTTGAGTTTATCTTCCGGACTATATTTTTATTTATTTCGTTTGTATCGAGTCTGCGGCCGGATTCTGTAACTCGTTATCTCTATAACGACACGGAACTTTATCGCTATGATACCGACAGTCCGATCTTGTAACCACAACCGAATAACGACGGTGGCATTCTGTAACTACGAATAACGAAATCACGACGTTACAGAATGCAATACCGAGATGTCGGTATATAACGTTGAGGAAGTGACGTATTGACAGTGATTTCATTAGAACTAACCTTAAATTCTTAGTTTTGTTTGTTAATTTCAGATAATATAACAAAAACATATTCAATCACAGCAATACTCAAGAAACCGGGGTATGAGCAAGACTCAGACTCATCTATGATGACCCCAAAATAAAAGTAAATAATGTGTTGGCCAATTGCAAGTACTGTAAAGGCCATAAAGAATAGAGAGAGAGAGAGAGAGTTTTGTTTGTTTACATTGTGTTTTCGGTTCACGAAAGTTTCATAAACCTTTATTCCGAAACAAAAACAAAATGTTTTTATACTTCATATAATGTTAATGAATATCAATAGACCTCTATATACATTATTTATTCGCTTATTTCATATTGTACAGCTTTAAGTTTTTAATGAACCGTTTCCTTCCCTTTACATAGATTCCCAAACAATTTCGGATAATACTATGATGAAAAATATTTTTTAAAAATAAGAATAATACGTAGCTGTTAGGAGACAAGATATGAAGGTTCCGAAAGAGATTTTTATATTAAAAAAGAAAACAAACATGTACGTAGATAACCTTTTTTTTATTGTTTTATTTCATATTCAAATAAATATTAATCTTTGTTATATCTTAAATATAAGCTGATGCACAATTTAGTAATGTGCAATTGTAGTAATAGTGGCAATAACAATAACGATAATTATAATAATCTGTTTCATATTATCAGAAAGTTTTTTATTTTTATCGTGTTCTTTGTCTCTTTCTCTTTGTAATTTTGTGGAATTTTGTATTCGAATTTAAACCTATTTTCCGACCACCTAGAGCTCTGAAATTTTCAGGATAACGAAGAACTGGATGACAATGCATGTTTCAAGTGTGTTTAGGCATATACATAGAGATTTTGACACAATTTCAAGAAGTTACAGTATAATTTATATAATAGTAATATAATCTACCTATAAGTCAGGAAAAAAAAACTTTCTTTTTATAAATTGTGATTATTTTATAACCATCTTTATTTTATACATTGTATATAGAAATACAATTGCCCGAAGCGGTGTTCAAGTCAATTATACAATGGTAATAATAAAAGAAGAAATAATAACATCGGCCATAAATATGTATGTTCAATTTTAAATACAAAATATGATGTCTTTATGCTATAACGAGGGGGTGCCCTTGCCTCGCTATCCGTTCCGCTCATAACGACATCTTAGCGACGAATTTCGGTATTATATCGACGAAGTTCGTTATATTTCGTTTACAGAATACCAATTGTCGTTACCGCGAGGCATCGGTATATAACGAACCGAAACTTATCGGTATGAGCGCTTAACGACGCCATAACGAGTTACAGAATCCGGCTGCTGTGCGGTTGATATGCTCGCGTCGATAGAAGGGGGAAAGATGATTACCTCGTTAGAAAATTATTTCAATTCTTTTATTTTATTTTCGTTTCGAAAAATTAGCAGAAGTATTTTCTGGTTACCTTGGCCCTTCATTTAGTAAGTACATTTTCCTTCAGTAAAATTTTTATTTGTATTTAATTTTTCCAAATTGCGGTGAATTTTGTTTATTATAATTTTTACTAACACATTAATGTCGAGTAGATAGTTATCGTGAAGTCAGTTTTTTGTAATAAAAAATTATAAACATGTAAATATAATTAATTATTTCTCGATAAATTGGAAAACCAGATAGCGAATCTAATTGACTGATAATTATTACTGGTTGGAGTTTTGATTATGATTTTATTACTAGGGTAATTGCCTTATTAGAGAGTTGCTGAAATTGTTTAGTGAAGTTGACAAGCCGTTAGCCATTTTGAATCGCCGTATCGATAAGCTTATCGACGAATAATCCCACCATCCTTAGATTGGATATTTGCTAAATTTCCTAGAGAAGCCATACCATTCCTGGATTGGAAATTTTTCTTTGAAAACCTGAACAACATTTTGAATCCGTTCCGAAGTGTCAGCTCTGGTTGTATTGCAAGAAGAAAAAATAAGATAAGAGACTAAAATTAATTATTTTATTAACAACTGCCATTAATTTAAATTTTTGATAAATAAAGCCACCTAAAACTGATTTTTCGATTTTTATTTGTCTGTCTGTACTTTGCGCTCAAAATTAATTATTAGAAGAAAGCTAATAAAACTCAGAGGTAAGCCACGACCCTCAGGAGGTAGTCTATGGGTAAAATTATGGTTACAATATTAATTAGAAAAGTCGGCAAACTTCTAAAATCTGAAAATTGAAAAAAGGTAAAATTCTTTAAAAAATTGTAAGAACGGGCATGATATAATAAAAATAGGAAAAATCATAAAAAATTGGAAAAATTTAAAAACTATGTAAAATGGGAAAGAAAGTAAATAACTGAAAAAAATGTAAAAATGGTGTAAAATCAAGAAAATCGGAGAAATTGCAAAACGTTAAAAAATCATTATTAAATAGGTAAAATTAAAAAATATTTAAAATAACGGTAAAACATAAAAAAATAATTAATGAAGACTAAAAAAAAATACAAAAAATAACGTTTTTGTGCACATATTTATGCAAGTTAGAAGTAATACTTTATTGGAGTAACAAGATACAAATCTTTCTTAAAATACAAACCATAGATCAACCTCGAATTGTACAAGCGTAGTTAAAATAATATGAAACAACAAATTTTTAAGAAATATTAGTCACCACAATTTTTAATTTGAAAAAATTATTTGTTCAATTTAAAAACAATATTTTACAAATTATACTAAATTTGTTTTTTTCATAGTCAATTGTTTAATATTTGCATTTATGGCCTTTTACTCAACTTTTATATATTCAGCAGAGTGTAACGTTCGTTTTCGAGCATACCATCCTGACTATATATTTTTATTCTGTTCAATTTTTATCGCGCCGGTGCGAAAGGTGGGTTGCCGACTTGGTAGGAGAAATGATGTTTCTTCGACGGAATAATTTTTCAATTCTTTCATTTCATCTGCGATTCTTAAAAAATTCAAAATTAGTTTCTGACTACCTTCGCCCTTCATTCTGGGTTATTAAGGAACCAGATAAAGTATTCAGAAAAATATCGCTGTCTGCCGCCAACCATTTTGAAGCCGACACCAGGTGAAACCATTCCCGGGATTGGTCCCTAGGAAGTTCCCTTCAAGGAAGATCACTTTCATCCACATTGGTAGTTCCGATCCACCTCTAACGAACTCCGACAGGAAGACTTCGAACAACAAAGATAAGAGATTAAATTAATTAATTAATTTCATTTTTTACTAAAATCTTTATTGAGTAATAAATCAACTTAAAACTGATTTTTCGTATTTTATTTGTGTGTCTGTACTTGGCGCCCTATAATTAATGTTTGAAGGGAATTAATTAAAACTCAGGAGGAAGCCACGACCCTCAGGAGCTAGCCTAGGGTAATTTAAGGGATACAAGAGAAACTGTCATCTGGAGTAAAATTGTTATAACAAAATTTCATATTAGTAATAAAAAAATGAGCAAATAATTGGAACTCTAATTAACCCGCAAAAAAGTATAACTTCAAAAATTCATAGGAAAAATACAGACAAGTAAATTTACTTCTGTAGTAGTATAGGTTTCAACCTTTTGAATGACTTATTATAAAAAAAAGAGTGTGTGTGTGTGTTTGTATGTACGTACATAAGAAGTTATACTTCTTTGACCTAAAAGTACTGATCAGAAAGTTTAATCTTATGCTTAAGTAGTAAAAGGTCGCTTCTTTTATTGTTTAAGTTTGACAAAATTGACAGTTCATCATGCTGTGAGGGTCTGTTAGGTTCGATCATTTAGGTACCGCTCGCTGGTCCCAGGTAACTTCAGGTGACTTCAAAGACTCTTTAACCACCGTATGATTTAAATTTCTGCAGAAAAAATAAAAAAAAATTATTGTAACAAACCCTCTAGGAAAGTTATTGAAAATTTTTAAATATAAATGAATAAGTCTGTTTGAAATCTTTTTTTTTTTATTTACTAAACAAGATTTCGTTCTCTAAAATCCGATAAATCGTTTAGTGGTTACAACGATTTAAATGATTACTCTTTCAACAGCTCTTATTTACGTCGGTGCACTAATGAGCCTTAGATCAATTGGTGCACAATTCTCTCAGCTTTTTAATGATGCTACCAAAATTATACCTACCTAAACATCGAAATTTTCAAAAAAACTAATCATTTTAATATTTGACTTAAATTGCGCCATCTGGTGATAAATTGCAGAATTTAAAAATAATTTCCAACATTTTATAATAATATTTCTATTTCTGGTCTATGTCAGTATTTTCTAAGATTTGGCCGCTAGCCAACCTTAATGAAATACCCTGTATATGTTTGTAAATATAGTCTCAGTTTACAATTCGAAAATCTATTATATCACTCTCACTACAAAAAATAAAGAAGAAGAGTTAATCCTGCCGCACTTAAGACCCATTTAACTTTGATAGCTGGTTACATGCCGATTCATTAGAACGCCCATATAATTTCATGATGGGTCTCTTAAGTGGATGACGAGGCACAATTTCAAGAAAGAAACGTATTATTTCTTGAACATTAGTCGGTTTGAGGGGTGCTACAAGGTGTGGTTTCGAGATCTAATGAATAAGATGAATAAATATTAATATACGTATTTAAAAGTTCTGTTCGAATTTTTAAATGTTCATCATGATGTCATTTATTTGAAAAGCCTAGCCTTTCAGGATATCAGCGATTTTATTAACAAATGAAATTGATAGTATGAAATCTTTAAGGAGACCCCCAAGAAGTAATAACATTTTTAAAACTTCCTGAAAATTTGTTAATTCAATCTACGTAGCCTTATAATTAATAAAAAAATTAAAAAACAGTAGGTTTCCGGTATATTCAAATTTGTTTTTTTAGATATTGTAACCGTAATTTACCCTAGGCTAGCTCCTGGGTTCGTGTCTTCCCTCTAAGTTTTATCAATTTTCCCCAAACAATTAATTCTGGGTGCCAAGTACTGATAAACAAATAATACGCAAAAATCAGTTTAAGATGATTTATTAAATCAAGATTTCAAGAATTTTGTTAAAATATTTGAAATAAATAATTAATTAATTCTCTTATCTTTAGTTTTCTAGGACTTCTTTTCCGGAGGAGTTTTGAATATTCTCTTCAGGATTTCATTCCTTTAAATAATTCTGGAATGGTACGGCTATCTCTTATAAAAATCTTACTATTCTCAATCCCGGGAAGGTAGGTTTTTGTCTTCGTACGAATTACAATTACCGCAACAAAATGACAGACGGCTTGTCACGTTCTCAAATTAATTAGAAATTGCTCTAATAGGGCACTTCTGTATTTGGCAATAACCCTAATAATGAAATTATAATCAAACTCCAACCTTTAATAATTTTCAATCAAGTAAATTCACTATCTGGTTCTCCATATTATCGAGAAAAAATTAATTATATTCACATGTTTATATATTTTATGATCACAAAAAACTGACTTTTACGATAGCAATTTACTTGAAATAAATGTGTTAGTAATAAATTAAAATAACAAATTCATCGCAATTTGGACAATTTAATAAAATTTAAAACTGAAGCTAAAGAATAACTTACTATTTGAAGGGCACTGGTCAGATAAAGGATCAGCGAGTAAATGAACGAACCGATATAATATTACGAATAAGGAAACCGACAGATAATCGATCGATTCGTTCCCACTTAATAATAGTACTCGTGCGCAAAATCATAAAATTAATATTTATCCATAGTCAGGTGGATTTCGGCCCAAAACGGACCCTGACCGTTACAATATATACTGTTTTACTTTTCTTTTTTCTTTTTTTCGTTTCTTTTTTATTCCATCTCGTCTTCGATTGTTCCATTCTGTTTCTTTATTCTTTGATTTTTTTCTTTTTTCGATTTTTGATGTTTTAAATTTTTTGTTTCACTTGCCACGTATTTTTAATGAAAATAAAACAAAATCAAATTTTGAAAAATTAATAAAAAGGTTAATCAATTTATTCCAATCTAAATCCAACTCCAGCTGAGATCGGTAGTGGTTTCTCTACTGGCAAATTGTGCCCAGCTCAGCCGGACAGGGTAAGTACCAAAATAAAGTGAGTGCGCCACCGATTTGTACGGTTAAAATCGGAAACCCCTGATGTTCCAGGCACTACTTCACCCACTGGAGATAATTAAATAAATTTTGAATATTAAACAGTTCTAATTGAATTACACAATAAAAGAAAACGACGATAAAGTGAGCTAAATAAAACAAAATCTCAACTAGACCCTTCTTTAATAGAAATATTAAGAATTACAAAACTGTCAAGCCCCGTGTTTGACAACGCTATTGATATTTATATAAAAAAAGAATATATGAATAATATTAAAAGAGAATTTTATCCCAAAATGTGTCATCACACGCAATATAAAAAAAAATATAAACAAGAAAAATAGATCTTAACTAAAACTATAGTTGCGCCTTAAATCTAATTAGCTTATCTGATAATCTAGATACAATTCCTCGTCGTCCTAGGCTTCTCCAATACTTAGGCCGGTACCAAATTCAAGCCTGCTCCCAGAACTAATAGGCTTGCACCAATCACAACTAACTTAAGCTCGACTAAGTATCAGGTCAGCAATCAAAACTCAACCAAAAACTAGGACTTAAACCCTTAACTAGGATTTACACCTGTATCTAGGACCCTAAAATCGTAATTCGGAATTAATAATAGCTCAAACAAATTTTAATGACTCCTCGAATTAATTGACTTACTGACTTTAATGCAATTTGAACACATTAACTTAAATTTGTACTACAATGAAGGAATAAAAATGAATTTAAATGAATAATACAACATTTAGAAGCTGACTTCTCTGAATTTACAATTAATGATCAAAACTAATGATTTAAATCTACTCAACAAACTTATATTTGACTTGGTAGTCACGACAAAATTATAACAATAAATTAAATCAAAATTTAACATAAAATTAATTTATAATAGTAAAAAAATAAGCAAAAAGGAGTCTAGTTTCACATAAATAAACCTACATACAATACACAAAGAAATATACATGTAAAATCAAGATATTAAAACTAAAATTGCGACTATATGGCGTTATTAATCTTATATAAAAAAAAAATATAATATAGTAACTCACCTATTAAGATAGGGTTGTTTTATTTCTTTAAACTCGTGACACCCCTGGCTGGTAAACGGGTGGAACAATATTCTCGTTGCTAATTTCACCAATCGGGAATTCTACCACAATTTACCGTCTGAACGGTTTTAAATTACCAAATTTTCCTACTGACTGCTCTATGGGCTACCTACACTCATGGGGAACGAAGGAACCATAAGAATCGAACAACCACATGAATAAATAACGTGTTACTCACCACAGAAGATTTCCTACATATCCCTTCACGAGGAATTTTTCCAACGAATCCACCAAAATAACGGAAAATCTCACTCCAATACTATTCGTTAGGAAAAACTGAGGTTTAATTTCGTAAATCCAAAATTAATTGTCTCCGATGAACAGAGATTACAACTTAAACCCAGAAAATCTTCTCACTGCCACGTTTTCAAGACAAAGGCTGGTAATAGAAAGAACGGATTCTTACATATCAACGTTCACGGAATTTGACACACGTCGAAATAAGAGGTGGCCTCTACTACTATAGGGACAATAACCGTAGGATCTTCAGCTACCAATTTACGAACAATTCCTCGTTCATTTTCAATTTTAGTAAGCAAGATAGAAATATAACGGAACACTGACTGTAGAACACTATACGTCGAGTTATCGACAAAAGAAGAGAAATAGTACCTCGGCCGGGTGAAAATAAAAACATAACCCCAAGAATTCATAAACTGAATTTTAATAAATATACTTCTAAAAATAATTCCAGCGATATTAGGAATAATTTATGGCCAGAATATATTTATAAGTTGACGACTATCTATTACCGAAACAGATCAACCGGTTCCCGACCCAAGTAAATCTTTAATAATGGGAAATTTCAAGGTAGGAAGACGGTTATGTTTACAAATTAAATATTTATCACTTGCGAGAACTTAACCCGTGACACACTGATTTTATTTTTTTTTTGCTTCTTTGATTTTTTAACGATTTTTTTTTCATTTTCTCGATTTCTCGATTTTTCTTAATACTCATCTGTTTTGTCGTTTTTTTTTACCTTTTTTTGTTTTATAATTTTTTTATATACTATTTAATCTATCATGTTTTCTGATTTATTAGTTATTTTCTAATTTTTTATTGTTATTCTTCTTATTCGATTATTTTTTTGAATTTTTCTTTTTTAGTTTTACATTTTTGATTTATTTTTAGTCTTTTTACTTTTTTCGTTATATTTCAGTTTTCTTTGGATTTCTTCGCACTTCTTTTCGCATTCTTGTTTTCTTATTTTTCAATTTTTTTTAGATTTACTCCTTTTATCAAATGGTTTTTATTTATTTTTTATAATTTAATGCTTTGATTTCTTACCCCTTTTCCTCTTAATTTTTTAATTTCTTTTTCTCATTCTATTAATTTTATTTCAACACTTTTTCAACTTTGTTTTTTTGTAGTGTCTTGTTTTTTCGTTTTTTTATTAATTGTTTATTAATTTATGGTTTTAACATATTTTCTGTTTTTTCTTTCGTTTTTTTTGAGTCTTTCTTATTTTAATGGATTACTTTTCATTCCATACATTTTTTGTTTTTTTAATATTAGTTTTTATTAGTTTTTATTTTGAATATTCTCTCATTTTCTTTATTTATTCCTATTTTTTCTCCTTTTCGATTTTTTCATATGTTTGGACATTTCCTATTTTTTATGATATTTTCTCATTTTTTTTAATTCTTTAACTTTTTTTTTATTATTTACTTTTTCTATTTTTATTTTTCTTTTATTTTTTTTTTTTTGATTTGGTTAGATTTTTCTAGTTTATTTTTATGTTTTTATTTCTTCCCATTTCTTTATTTTTTTAAATCTCATACTTTCGGTTCTTTTTATATTTTTTTTACTTTTATTTTTAATATTTTTTGTAATGTTCCATTTAAAAATCGTTTTTTTTTCTAATTTTTTTTCTAGTTTTTTTGCTTTATTTATTCATTTATTTCATTTTTTGACATTTTTTTTATTATTTTTGAGGTTTTTTTTGGGTTCCTTCTCATTTCTGCGTTTCTTTTTTTATTATTCGGTTTTTTCGAATTATTTTGGTTTTTTATTATTTTTTGTTTTTTCCCAATAAGGTAGATTTCCATGATATTTATAATGTTTTCGTAATAGTACCTAATGAGTAAATTTTTCAAAAAATTTTTCAAAAATTTTATTACTTAATTAATTTTAAGATGCATAAGACGAGTATTTCTACCTGTTATTTTTTACATTTATAGAAATTCTTTACACTAGCATGGTACTTAAAACTGATTGCATTATCAAATTTGCTTTGCCTGAAAAACTTAAAAAGTTAGTAAATTTGTATGTTTTTTCAATTTTTTTTCGACACATTTTCTTGTTTTGTTTTCGATTTTTTCTACTTTTTTTGTTTTTATTTAAGGTATCGATTTATTATTTATTAGGGATTTTTTTAACATATTTTGGTTTATATTTATTTTCGAATTTATTTTATTTTGTTTATTTGCTAGATTTTTTTATTTTTTTTCCATTTTATCTCATTTCTTGTTTTGTTTTATTTACATACAGTTTTATTTTTCTTTTTTTTTAATTTTTTCTCATTTTTTTCGTTTTTTTCTGAATTCCATCTCATTTCGTCGATTTTTTGTTTTTCTTTTCATTTTTTGATTTTTAGTTTTATTTCATTCTTTTATATTTTCTCATCATTTCATTTTGTCTCATCTGATATTTTCTCTCTTTTTTTTAATTCTTTCAGTTATGATCATTTTTCTGTCTTTAATTTGTTTAATTTTTTTTTTACTTTTTTTCAATTTTATCTCTATTTTTATTTTTTACATTTTAAATTTTTTGGTAGTCCCATTTTATTTTTTTTATCTTTTTTTTTTCGTTTTTTTTTTACTTTCTTTTCGTTTTTCTTAATCTTCTATTTTTGATTTTTTTTTAATTTACTCTTATTCTATCAATTGGATTTGATAGTTTTTCATTCTATTTTTTTTATTTATTTTTTTTCAATTTATCACATTTTCTAATTATTTAGATATTTTATCCTACGATGATCTTGTTACCTATTTTTTGTCTTATTTATTTTATATTTTTTTATTTCTTTTTTTCCCATTTTTATGATATTTTTTTATATTTTTTGGTTTTTAAAATCTTTTCTTTTTTTGAGTTTTTCTCGTTTTTTGAAATGTTTTTTTCATTTCTACGATTTTTTTAATGTTTTTTTTTGTTCTTTTCATTTTTTAATATTATTATGTATTTTTTAAATATTCTTTTATTTTCTCTACCTGTTCCTATTTTTTATTCTTTTTTTTTTCTACTTATGGTTTTAGTTTTTGTTTTTTTTTTTTGTCGTTTTATTTCGTTAATCTTTTCTTCTGAACACACACACACACACACACGCACACACACACACACACGCGCGCACGCACGCACGCACACACACACACACACACACACACACACACACACACACACAAACAAACACACAGCGCGCGCGCGCGCACACACACAAACAAACACGCGCGCGCTCGCACACACACACACACACACACACACATCTAATATGACTCCAAGGTCACGTATGTCACTAACTCGATCAATGAATTTTTAAAATAAGTAGCCGTTAAAGAGTAAACTGTTCTAGAAAAAGTTATGCTAAAACACTTTCCTATATAAACTGGATAATTTTTGACAAATTGAAAACAGAATCTAAGTCCGACCAAGTCAACAAAACATTGGTAAATTCTATTAATTTAAAAATTTTAAGATCATCGCCAAAAACTAAGAACTTAGTAAATTTAATTTGAGGTAAGGTCCCAAATCAGAACTTTGAGGCACACCAGGCAAAACATTCACAGCATTAGAAATACAACTATTTTACACCCGAACTAAGAAAACTAATAATTAAAAAGAAAATATCTCATAGAGATTATATACAATCTGGAACTCAGAGAGATTATCATCAGTTCTCCAGATTACGTGCTGAATGCAAAGTGCTAGCTCAGCGTGATTATAATGAATACTTGAGAAGGACTGAGGATAACCTTTCTGAAAATCCACGATACTTTTGGACATTTGTTAACAACCAGAGAAAAGGATTTGAGCTTCCTGATTGCATGTTTTATAATGGGCAAATAGCTAGTGGAGGTCAGGAAATTGCTGATTTGTTTTCTCAATACTTTTCTTCTGTTTATCGTACTGGTGGCCTAAATGTACCTGAATTTAAATTTAAAAATTCTATTGATTTTACGCTTAATAAAATTAATATTAGAAGTGTATTTGAAAAGGTTTCACATCTGCCTGATAAACTATCTTCGGGTCCAGATAAAATTCCCGAGTTTTTAATAAAAAATCTTAAATATAGTTTAACTCTCAACCCCTGTGTTTACTATTTAATAAATCTTTGGAAGAGGGTGAGCTTCCTAATATATGGAAAGACTGCTATGTTGTTCCTATTTTTAAGTCTGGTGAAAGGGACTCTATGGAGAATTATAGAAGTATAGCTAGACAGTCAGCTATACCCAAACTGCTTGATTCACTCGTATATGATCAGCTAAGCTGGAAGTGTAAAACTTTAATAAGTGAGACCCAACACGGTTTTTCGAATGGAAGATCTATTTTAACTAATTTGGTATCATACGAGAGCTTTCTGTTAGATGCTTTGGAGAAGGGAAAGCAGGTTGATTCTGTTTATACTGACTTCTCCAAGGCATTCGACAGGGTGAGTCATGTAATCCTTATCGCTAAGTTGTATGCGTTGGGTTTTGATCCAGTCTCTATCAGATGGTTTAAAAGTATGCTTACTAACCGAAGACAAAAAGTAAAAATAGGAAACTATGAATCTTGTTATATTGATATACCATCTGGGGTACCACAGGGTGGACACTGTGTGCCTATCCTTTTCAACTTATTTATTAACGATCTGGTTGAGCAGCTGTCAGACTGTCATTTCTTATTGTACGCTGACGATTTTAAAATCTTTAAAACTATTAATTCTCCGATAGATAGCAGTATCTTACAGCAAAATCTTAATGAACTCTCTGAGTGGACTACAAAGAATGATCTTTCTCTAAACATTGCAAAATGTTTTACGATTTGCTTTTTTAAAAATACCAAGAAGTTTGAAAATATTTACTACATTAATAATCAGCCATTACAAGCTGTTAATTCGATTAGAGACTTAGGGGTAATATTTGATTCTCAGTTGACTTTTAGAGAGCATTATAATTATGTTACGGGTAAAGCTATGCAAATGTTGGGATTTGTTTTGAGAACATGCAGAGATCTTTCAGTAGATTCTCTGAAAATATTATACTGCTCCCTTGTTAGGTCTCATCTGGAGTATGCATCAACAGTATGGTCCCCTTATCACAACATATATAAGCTTCAACTTGAGAATGTGCAGAGGAAATTTATTAAGTACTGTTCGTATAAACTTGGTATAGGAGGAAGGGTTGATGAGGCATCCATGTTACTAAAGTTACAACAATTAGAAAAACGAAGAAGCATTTCTGATATGTGCTTTACTTTTAAAATAATAAACGGCCAAATTGACTGTCCTTCTCTCCTAACACAAATTAAATTAAAAGTTCCTACACGAACGCTTCGTAATATCGATACATTTGCTGTACCTTTTCATCGTACTGACTATGGAACTAAATCTCCTATTTCTCGATCCCTATCATTATTAAATGCAAATCGGCAGATTGATCCTTTTCAAAGCTCTCTAAAAAATTTTAAGAAAAGATTGAATGCTTTATTTTAACAACTATTATTTTGTAATTTTAACTTTGTGATTTTAAATTGTAATTGTTTTTAGCATTTTTTTTATTAGATTTAAGTTTCACGACTTAATGTAAAATTATGTATTGTATTGTATTTTATTAATGGGGCATCCCGTATAATTTATAAATAAATAAATAAATAAATAAATAATTACAATTAACAACGCTTACAAACTAACACCTGTTAGACAGGTAGCTACCGATCCACTGAAGCAATGAACTACCAATACCTAGAGCCTCCAGTTTGGCTAAAATAATTCTATGATTAGACGCCTTTGAAAATTCATTGTAAATGGCATGTACTTGCAATCTATTTTCCAAAGCATTTTTAGATTTTATTTCTATTTTCATCGTGTTCTTTGTCTGTTTGTCTATCTCTTTGTCTGTCTTTTTGTCATTCCAGGTGGAATTTTGTAATCAAATTTAAACTCATTTCCCGATCACCTGAAATATTCTGGATAGCTAAGAACTGGATGATGTTTCATGATGTTTCAAGTGTGTTTAGGCATATACATATATAAAGATTTTAACACAATTTCAAGAAAATCTAAATTTTATATGGAAATGTAGAAAGTTCTTTTATTTTCGTCATTTTCTTTGTCCCTTTGTCTTTCTCTTTGTCATTCCGGGCGAAATTTTGTAACGGAATTATTTAAACCTATTTCCCGACCACCTAGAGCTCTGAAATTTTCAGGATAGCTACGAACTGGATGACATTGCATGTTTTAAGTATGTTTAGACATTTTGACACAATTTCGGGTAGACATGAGTTTTAAATCGATTACAAAATTCCCACATAATATACAAATGCAAGTAACAAAATAATTTATAATAGTAATGTGACCTATAAATCAGTAAAAAAACGTTCTACTATAAAAATTTCTTTTTATAAATTATGGTTATTTATAAATTTATCATATACGATAAGATTAGTTAAAGGTGATCTAACCGAAAGTAGTATATTAGGTGGCAAGGGGTGAAACAAGACGATTTCTGACTAGGGCGAGAGTTGACTGCCCGAGCGAAGCGAGGGCTGTCTTCCGCCGGTCGCGTAATTACAAACCCTAAGTGGTCTCAGCGCTCGAATGCTCGCGTCCCGCCAAGGCTTGTCGGAGAAGCCCGTACACACGTTTAAACAAATTGCAAGCTTTTAAATTCAAATACATTTTTATATAAAAAAACAGCATACTGTCAGCATTGTAACGGTGTTATTTATAATTTAGTTTAATATATTTATTAATAATTAATTTTCTTCAAAAGTCTAGTCAGAATTTGTGACTTATAATTTATGTCACTAAAAAGTTACTAAGCTAGGTTTTTTTTATTAAGTAGGTAAGTTTCGTCTGTGAGAAAGTTGGAGATAATTGTTGGTAGATTTTTTTTTTGGAAATGATATTCAAATAAAACGTATGGTTTGACTGTATCGTTATTGTTTTTAAGCGAAAGTTTAATCACATTTTGAGAGCTTATGGTAGCAGAGGCCCATTCATTGGCATTATTACCTATTAAGCTACATGCTGTTTTTTTATATAAAAATGTATTTGAATTTAAAAGCTTACAATTTGTTTAAACGTGTGTACGGGCTTCTCTGACAAGCCTTGGCGGGACCCGAGCGTTCGAGCGCTGATACCACTTAGGGTTTGTAATTACGCCACCCGGTCAGAAATCGTCTTTGTTTCATCCCGTGCCACACACTATATTTTTCATATCACATGCATTAAAACAGCGAGTTTTGATCTTTGTAGCCAGTTGAAGTAAGACTATTTCAGACAAATAGCGTAGTAATATCTTGACAACGATTTGACGACAGCTGTCAGACGATTATGATTTTATTCGCTTTTGTTTATTACAAATGCGATTCTGACAGACTTGATATAAAGACATAACTAATAAATAAATGAATGAGCCGGGCAGAAATAACGTTGTTTCTCCCCTAGGGCAGTCAGTTTCTGACTTTTGATAAGGGAATAAAAAGAGTAAAAACAATTTTTTTTAAAAGAAAAGTTGGAATTTCCTCAGGACTATATGAAAATTTTGCAGGCAGACCAATAACCTTATCAATACCATCAGAAGCATTGACGGAAAAGGTGTTCAAATTTATAGTTCTTTGACAATAACAAGATTGCATGTCTATGTTCTGATTAGACTTATATACTGATTAGAAATAGCTAGTAAAAAGATTCACAGTATCCTTAGTTGCCACCAGTATCATTCTTAAAAAACATAGACTGAGAAAATTCATGAGAGTTCCAGAGATAACTATGAGTTCCGGAGATTATTCAGGAGAGTTCCGGAGATTACTCATATATTTCCAAAAATATTTGGGATTATTCAATACACATCTCTCAGTATTTAATATATATAAATTATAATAAGTTTTAGATATAGTGTTACAAGTCAAAAATGCTGCCTGCGTAAGTGAGAAAAATATAGGTAATCATTATGAGATAATGCGCTCTTTTCTTTTCAAAGAATTGATTGCTTTAATTGATAAGGAGGATAAGTGGACTTCTAAACCTCTTGATAGAGAAAAACAAACTAACAGCATTATATAGTATTTAACAGCTGAATTTACATTTAAATTATTAATAGCCTCCCAGTCATCACTAGCCAAATATTTATTAATAGCAAAGTAATCTGTATTTTTAAAGTCATAGAAATATTCTTTATAAACAAGATAATTAGGTTTATTAGAATTCAATAAAATATCTATTGGAGTATGATTAATACTGGCTGAAAAAAAACAGGATCATTGGATTCGGATAACTGAATAACAAAATAACTAGATCAAGAAATCTGAATTCGGTACTCAGTTCTTCTAACACATCCCGAGAAAACCGAATAAATTTGCCACAGTTAAAGTTGGTGCAGAAGCAAAAACACCATTATAGGTTAATCCATGATAATCATAGTCCCATGTTACATTAGGGATATTATAAACACCAAACAACACCATTATGGCATTAGGATTAGGTAACGAAACTTGTTATACTGAATAGCTGCATTGTTCACCAATGATTAGGTATAATAGAGTTACCAGGCAATAGTTTTATAAACAGTTTATTGAATAGTCTACAACTATGTTTAATTAATTTATGTAACTTCTCACTGCTATAAGAACAACACCTCCTCTAGTCAAAGTAGTTCGTCTTTATCGGTCTATAAACAGTAAAATTAGAAAGATCAAGTTCAGAATAACAGTAGTTCTGGATCAGGGGTAGTAATGAGATAGTGATGCGCAACTTGTGGTCTACCCCATAGCCTCTCCTATCCAACAGTCAACCTCACCTACTAGTTGATCTACCCTGTTTTCGCGAAAGTTGCTCTGACGACCGAACATGAGCGGAAATAACCCTAATCCACAACAAGCTTCAACGGTTGTGTAGAAGGGTGTAGCAAATGACAACTTCTCTGTTGCTGCGTCCGCAGCTGACCAGCAGTGTACTTGTCTCAGCTTAATTAACACACGGCCATCCACATCCAAGCAAGCGCAAACAAAAAAGTTTAATCTGGAATGTAAGAACCGTAATAGAAAATACAAAATCTTAACATACAGAAAGAACTGCTGTTGTATTAAGTGAATTATGCAGATTAAACATTGATATCGCGGCTTTAAGTAAAACTAGATTTATAGAGGAAGGATGTCTACATGAATCGGACTACATTTTCTTTTGGAAAGGTCCCCCCTAAAACTAAAAAACCTAGACAAAGAAATACATAACAGAGTCAATGCTGCATCAAAGGCTTTCTGGAGGTTGCGCCGCAGAGTTTTCGATAACCACGATCTAACACTTGAAACAAAAATGGCTGGCTATATACCAAGCAGCTGTCCTGCCAATTCTACTAAACGCATATAAACGACATATAGAAACTCGTGAGCGCACACAACACTTTAACGTCAAACAATGCGCGTTCGCTGGTACCATCGAATATCCAATCAAGAGATTCTTAAAAGAGCTAAATGCCTGCCTATAGAGACTCTAAACTCCCGTGCCCGCCTACGTTAGATGACAATCGGCTAGAAAAATTTGCACTTTTTGGAGAACTAGGCGAGGGATCCTTAGACAAGGAAGCAAGGAAAAACGTTATAAAGACGTTTTTTACGAAACACTGAAAACACTCAACTTAGCAGGCAACTGGGAACACTATGCAGATAATAGGAGCAATTGGTTTCGAACTTCTATTCTCAACCCCGTTGTAGAGCATTTAGCAACATGCCTGGAAATTTTCAGAGTCCGAACTGCGGCCGCGTAGTTTCATCAATAATAGGAGTTTATGGCCACAGGCACACGTACATGGAATAATGGACAACTTCAAACTCAACATCGAGTTCCAGCAATATATACGTCAAATACACTAGCAGGCAACGTCTAACGAACATCTAAGATCTTAGACTTTAAACCACCAACATTAAAATACTGAATTAGAAGGTCTTTTGTTGTAGAACGAGATGCTAAATACTTTGATTGGTTACTGGCTTTTATTGGTTTTCCTGACGGAGAATCCGTAGAATCCATTAACATACTTAATGGTAACTTTTTTACCACTCCCATTTCTATTCCGGAGCTCAGAACGAAAGATATAAGGGTGCTTCCTCTGAAATATAGTTTGATCGGAGCTGATCTATGTCTTTTTGTTCTTAAACAGATGAACTACTAAGAATCAGTCATTAAAAACACGGGTCTTGGTCTATCACCACTCTTACCAACTGTTTGAGATGGCACCACTTACATCAGCAATAGGGCGAAAATTATCCAAAATCAATCTTCTATCTACTTCGATCTTATGGCCAGTCGAAGACTTGGTTAACTCCGAAATATTATACATGAGATTATTTTCTCTTATTTTTCGGTTTTCATATGCCTTGAAAAACATTTTAACATTTACATCAGAAGCAACATTGGGAGTAGAACTTATATTTGAAGACAAACTGTCAAATTTTTCTTCTAGTTTGCTTAATTTATTTCCATGATAGGCAGAAGACAGAAACTACGCAAAAATATTTTAAAGATATAGATCTCTTCGAGTGCATACTACTGTAAGTAGTCAACATGTGCTTTTTAGGCCAATATGATCGATGTGTCATTCGATTCGTCATCACATCCTGAAACTGTTTAAAAAATTTGGAGTGGCGCTTGCAAAAATTACAAAAGTTATAAACAATTTAGTAAAAAAACAAAAGGTTTTTTGCAAATATCTCAAAAAATGTTTAAAATTTTTGAAATTTGAAAAAAGATCCAAACAAAGGAAGAAATTTCCTAAAAAAATGTCCACCTCCCAGAACTCTAGGACCAATATTAAAAATTTTTCTAGAGGGTTGAAAATACGACCGAAAACGAGAACTCTCGCTTGCATAACCTCCACCCACTTCGGACCTTTAATAAAAAAATATTATTTAAACTTATTAAATATGAAAATTAAGAAATAAAAAAATTCAGGCACCTATAGGATATAGGATAGATCAACGAACAATAAAAAATCTGCAAATCAAAAATTTTAATCGCGATTTTTTAATTAGTTATCCATTTGTTAACTAATAATTTTTTGTAGCACAAATGTCAACATTGAAAGTGCGATAATTGTTAAACTATAAATCTGGAATTTTTTTTCTTTCATGAAGCTATTTTACAAAGGGTACGGTTTGAAAAATTAAAAAATTATTAATTTTAACTTTGTTATTAACAATTTACTTAAGTTAAAAATTATAAACCTTGATTAAACATTGAAAAATAGTTATTTGTTTTACTAGGCATAAAAGCACAAAATTTAATGCCGCGGCTGGTGTTTCATAGCCGAGCTTAGCGAGGCTATGAAACCAGCCAAGGCATTAAATCTGCTTTTCTGCCGTGTGAAACATATAATTTTTTCTTCAAATTTGTTCCAATTCCACGCAAAATCGACTTTTTCATATTTAAATTGCGTTTCATTATCAATATCCCAATAATTAAATTATTTTATCAAAGGTACCCGGGCCCTGCGTTACTATGTTTACCGCTTTTTTTACTGCCTAGGCAGTAAAAGTGGACTTTTTCTGCCTAGGCATTAAAAGTACAACTTCTAAGCCTGCCAAGTGTCATTAAAAGGCCGCTTTTAATGTCATTTGGAGAAAAAATTTTTTTTATAACATTGCTATTAGCTGATTTTCTTATGATCATAAGCTACTCAAAAATGATTGTTAATAATTTTTATCCCATAATTCTTATAAACAAATGCATTGTTTATAAGATAATAAAAAATTTTTTTGATAAAATAATCTTTGATGAAAATTATGATTTTTAAAAGAAAAACCGTTGATTAAAAAAAGTTTATTGTTTAAAAGCGCATTTGTTAATTAACTATTTTTTACCAATTGTTATAAAAATTAAGGAACCATTTTTTTTAATCATTATTCATCTTGCTCTTCGATGACCAGAAAAAATTTGTAATTTTTATTTAAATTTTAATTGTTTATGCAATAAACAATTTGTTATAAACACTAGCATCAGTTGGAAACTCAATTTGTTCAATAAATAATGCAGAATAAAAATGATCTATGTAACTTTTGTTTTATCTATTATAGTTAATGAGTTAAAAAAATGTTGCTTTAATTTTTATAAATAACTAGCTGTAAACGGCGCGCGTTGCTACGCCAGCAACTAAATTAAATTTAAAAAAATAAAAGAGATGAAGAGATAGAGAAGGAAAGAAAGTTTATAGTTTTGTTTTACTTATCGCACCAAAAATATATTTTTCGAACTTATATTTATATGAAATCGTATAGATTTCTATTAATCAGTATTAAATTTGATACGTGGAAGCGCCATCTGGTGGTAACTTCCTTTAATATGAATATCATATTCATATTAACCATTAAAAATACAGCATCATACTGATTTTCATAACAATCGGTTGAACAGGGCAGAAGTTGCTACTCTGCAGCGCCACCTGGTGGCGAGTGGCATCAATGAGCATATCATACAAACCTTCTCCGTGAAAAAATACATATAGATACAAATTTTCATGACAATCGGTTGAACAGAGCAGAAGTTGCTACTATGCAGCGCCACCTGGTGGCGAGTGGCATCAATTAGCATATCATACAAACTTTCTCCGTGGAAAAATACATATACATACCAATTTTCATGACAATCGGTTGAACGGGGCAGAAGTTGCTACTCTGCAGCGCCATCTGGTGGCGAGTGGCATCAATGAGCATATCATACAAACCTTCTCCGTGGAAAAATACATATACATACCAATTTTCATGACAATCAGTTGAACGAGGCAGAAATTGCTACTCTGCAGCGCCACCTAGTGGCGAGTGGTATCAATGAGCATATCATACAAACCTTCTCCGGGGAAAAATACATATACATACCAATTTTCATGATAATCGGTTGAACGGGGCAGAAGTTGCTACTCTTCAGCGCCATCTGGTGGCGAATGGCATCAATGAGCATATCATACAAACCTTCTCCGTTTAAAAATACATATAAATACCAATTTTCATGACAATCGAATGAACGGGGCAGAAGTTGCTACTCTGCAGCGTCACCTGGTGCCAGTTACATCAACGGGCATAGCATATAAACCTTCTTCGCAAAATAGATGTACACACCAATTTTCATAATGATCGGTCTAATAGTTTCTGAGTCTATCGATTTCATATATACAAACATCCTTTTATATTATATACAACGAAGAATTTGCGGACAAATGTTATACAGCAAACTGTCATTATTTTTTCATGCAGAATCACCCCCTGAAGTTTTTCGCACTTATTCACTAACACCCTGTATATACAAATTACCAAAGAAAGTATATAAATAATTAAGTTAGTGCTTTGGTTTTGTTATAAATTTTTGAGAATTTAATTTAAAAAAAAGGTCTCTATGAAATTGTTGTATCTGTAATAGTTTTTATAAAAATTTTAATAATAAATAAAGAAGCAGGCGCGAAAGGTAAGTTTGAATTTACGAGAAAACTTAAAGTTAGATAAAAAATCAAAAAATCATTTTTTTCCCAAAAACTGATACTGAGCTCTTTTTGTTTTATTTTTTAAAACAAAAAAAATAAAAATAAAAATTTCAATTGTTTATAACAAACTGTTTATTGCATAAGAAATTAAAATTAGAATAAAAATTACAAATTTTTTTTTGACATCGAAGAACAAGATGAATAATGATTTTTAAAAAAAATGGTTCCTTAATTTTCATAACAAGTGGTAAAATAGTTATTTGTGACACAAGGACGGAAAATGACATTTTTCAAGAGCGAGTATAGTTGTGTAGCCGAGATGCGTAGCACCGAGGCGAAACAATACGAGCACTTGCAAAACATTTTCCGGACGTGTAACACACACTATTTTTTGGTCCGACTAATTTTTAATATTTTCAAAAGTTCTGTTATGTTCAAGAGTTGACCGCTTGTGCTACCTAAAGTGGGACCAGTGACTAGAAGACAGCCGACAGACAGTCAGCTGGTATGACATGATCTTCGGGTAGATATAAGCGCCACATTGGATGTTAATATTATAGTTGTATAATAACTTGTTTGATAAAAAGGTCTCTATGAAATTGTTGTATCTGTAATAGTTTTTATAAAAATTTTAATAATAAATAAAGAAGCAGGCGCGAAAGGTAAGTTTGAATTTACGTGTTCAGCAGTTATTAGTGTTTTAATTAACATATGTTGCAAACACAACAAGTTCAAAAACTTTTTACTTTGTGACATACAAGATTAGATGTTTATTGACATCTATTGCACGATTAAAAGAATTAGTAATAAGGAATGATTTTCTGATAATCGATTTCAAGATCCTTAATTTTTATACATACAAATACTGTGCTAATAAGCAGCACAGTAAAAATTGTTATATATTGAAAATATTAACATTAATATCTAATAATTTTATATAAAAATAGCAGAGACAATGAACTATGTTCATAATCGAATGATAAGTAGTTGTAAATTGACATAAATGTCAAATTTTATAATACAAGTTGTGAGAGAAATTAAATGTAAATTAGAATCCTACTTACCTTTAGAAAAAGTTATAGGTAAGTTTAGTATATTATACGCTGTTTTTAAATAAATTTAATTAAAATTTGTATTATTCATTATGTATTTTTGATGACTTAAAATTTAAACTCATAGCGCCATCTCTTTAGATAATCTAAAAGCTACTTTGCCGGCCTAGGCCGGAAAATGTTATTTTCCGGACGATTTTGAAGTAATTGATAGTAATGTTTCTGGACGGAGGACCAAAAAAATAGTTAATTAACAAATGCGTTCTAAAACAATAAACTTTTTTTTAATAAACGGTTATTCTTTTAAAAATTATAATTTTTATCAAAGATTATGTTATCAAAAAAAAATTTTGTTTATCTTATAAACAATGCATTCGTTTATAACAATCTTTTAAACAATATTGGATAAAAATAATTAAAAATCATTTTTGAGGGGCTTATGATCATAAGAAAATGAGCTAATAGCAATTTTTTTTTAATGTTTAATCAAGATTTATATTTTTTAACTTAAGTTAATTGTTAATAACAAAGTGAAAATTAACAATTTTTTAATTTTTCAAACGAGAATCTATTTAAAAGTCTTTGTTAAATAGCTTCATGAAAGAAAATAATTCCAGATTTATAGTTTAACAATTATCGCACTTTCAATGTTGACATTTGTGCTACAAAAAATTATTAGTTAACAAATGGATAACTAATTAAAAAATCGCGATTAAAATTTTTGATTGGCAGATTATTTATTGTTCGTTGATCTATCCTATAGGTACCTGATTTTTTGTATTTCTTAATCTGCATACTGATAACTATTACACAGCGAAGCAGAATAAGTATAAAAAACATATTGTTTATTTAAAAAATATGTATAACTATGTAAAATAAAATAAGTAATTTAAAAAAAGGTGTAAAAAGACGTTTAAATAATAGTGGTAGTAATAAACGAAGTATAAAAAAAAGAGACGTAAATATTAGAATATTGGAATTTTTAGTTTTTTAGCAATGGAGATCAATAACAATTGGGTAGTATATATATTATGTTAAATAATATTGTAAAAGTAAAAAAACAAAAAAAAATATTGAAAAAAAATAATTAGAGTGATTGGGGATAATTTTTGAAGAGTGAAAGTATTTCAGATGTTATTATTTCTACGAGCTACACCAGGTAAAAAAAAAATAATCATCGAAATCGGTTCATTTTTCACCGAGATATAACAAATTTTTCCGAGCGTCTCCAATTCGAAGTTGCGAATTTAGTTTTCTTTGCATAGCGGAAAGAGATACCCGCCACTATATAATTCTGTGCCGTCACTTGAAAAGAGGTAAACTTTATTTGTCATTTTTTATTACAAAAAACGCTTTTAATTGTAAATTAATTGAAAATATGGGTCTTTGATTAACAAAAACCACCAGATTCATTTCTTAATTGTTATAAATAAAGTCGCTGTATTTTTTTAAAAAAATTATGCTAATTTGGCTCCCATTGGTCTTAAAAAACTTTTTTTTTGTTTAAATCTTCGTCTTGATGTCAGCTACAATAATCTGCAAATTACAAAATTGTATAGTAAGTAGGGGGCACTGAAGCTCTTAATGTTCATTAAATTGTGTGGAATTTTAAATAGAAAAATGGTATATGTTTAATTGAACAACTTCCACGAGATGCAAGGAACCAGTGACGGCCCGTCCGCAGGGGATCCACATAATTTTCAAGGTAACACTAATGTAAATTATTTTATACCACAATATCCATACAACATTCCGCTTCAAAATCAATGGCAGGGCCAAAGCCAGCTACAATCACACCAACCACAAGCTTTATTTTTTCAACAACATTACCCACAAATTGCATATGGTCAATCCCAAGCACAGACAACAAATATGTTGGTTGATCAAATGGCAACTGCTGCAAATTACACACAACCACCCATACAGTTAGCATACCAACAACCCACTACAGGTAATTACGTCCCTCAACAGATGTTTTTTCCATCAACATCGAGATATCCGGATTTACCAACGCAAAACACTCCCATCAATAAAGCATGCGATGTTCCTAAGCGAAATAATGAAACCAAACTGTCTGAGGAATCAAAAGAAAATGAACCAGATGTAGAAGAGCTCTACGAACCAAACCAATTCCAAACAATAAAATCACGGAGTAAACGCAAACGAAGCGGAGACAGCCCACAGAACAACTTGAAATCAGCAAAAACTATGACCATAAGTAACAAAGTTGAACTGAGCAATCGTTTTGATATACTGCAAGATACTGAGGGAGATCAAAACGAAACCACAAAAGACAACAAAAGTACCACAAAGAAAGTAAGCATTCCACCATTTATACTATACGGGGTGAATAAAAATGCCCCAAACCTGCTAAAGTTAATTGAAACAGTAACAACTGATTTTACATATCGCTTACTTTACGATAATAAAATGAAAATACAAGCCAATAGTGTTGAAAATTATAAAAAAATTAAAACACTACTGGATGAAAATAAGATTGTAAGACATACATACAAATTACCAGAAGAAAAACTTTTTCGAGTAGTTTTGAGAAAACTCCACCACAGTACAGACACCAATGAAATAATAACAGCGCTAAAAGAAAAAGGTCACATGGTCCATCAAATATTGAATGTCAGAGACAAACGAACCAAGGAGCCAAAAAACTTATTCTTTATAGACCTCCAACGAAATGAAAAAAATAAAGAAATCTATGACATCAAAATATTACTGCATGCAGTGGTTAGATTTGAAATGCCATATAAAAAGCAAGAAATAGTCCAGTGCAAGAGATGTCAGAATTATGGACACACTAGAAATCAATGTACACAGCAATTTCGATGTGTTAAATGTGCAGGACTACACGATTATAGACAGTGCACAAAAAAAAAAGAGGATGGTAAGCCACCCAAATGTTCTCTTTGCGGAGGAGCGCATCCCTCAAACTACAAAGGGTGCCAGGTATATCTTGATATCATAAATCGTAGATCTCCACAAAACAGAAGTGCACCTGGCAAAATAAACACACCCCAACCAGCCAGAATAACAAAACATAGTAACACAAATGAAGAAAGGCCAATAGCTATGACATATGCAGAAGCTGCGGCAGAACATGTAGTGTTACCAACAAATACAAACGCCCAACCAAATTCCTCAGCAAATGATTTTTAAGTAATAGCATTTCTACAACACCAAAACAATTACCTCCAGCAACAAAACAGACAACTGCAGCTAACTATTGAAAAACAACAAGCTTCAATCAACGACTTAATACTAGAGGTTAAAAACCTAAGATTGGAGGTAAAACAAGACAGGGAAACTAGAGTATAGATGGCACAGTTATTCAAAATTGCTCTCTGGAATGCTAATGGTGTATTGAACCATAAAAATGAATTGCAGCTATTTTTAGAGTCTCATAAAATAGATATAATGCTAATTTCAGAATCCCACCTAACTTCTAACACTAGTTTCAAGATACATGGATATACCAGTTATAATGCAGCGCATCCCGATGCCGCTAGACTAGCAAGAGCAGGAGCCATGGTCCTAATAAAGGATGGCATTAAACACCATTTGGATAACAAAGTAGAAGAAACATACCTCCAAGCAGTCAGCTTAGTCATAGAGGATTGGATAGGGCCAATAGCGGTTTCAGCTGCCTACTGCCCTCCTAATTATCCACCTAACAAAGAAGCATTCACCAACTTCTTCAAAAGTCTTGGCAATAGATTCCTAGCAGGGGGTGACTACAATGCTAAACATACCAGCTGGGGATCTCGGCTTACAGCACCCGGTAGAGGCAGAATACTCCATCAAGTTAAACAGGAATTAAAACTAGACCATCTATCTACATATCGACCAACCTACTGGCCAACAGATCATCGAAAAATACCTGACTGCCTAGATTTCTTCATTACAAAAGGTTTTGCACAAGGATACCTAGACATACAGTCAAATTTTGATATTGCCTCTGATCATACACCAGTAATTGCTACAATTAACTCTTCGGTAGTATTAAAAGAAAAACCAATCACCTTATGCAATAACAAAACAAATTGGGATCTATTCCGGGATAAAATTGAAAAAAAGCTAAACCTAGCTCTATCCTTAAAGAATGCAAAAGAACTCGAAGATGCGGTGGAGTACTTCACAACACTGGTCCAAGGGGCTGCATGGAAATCAACCCCTACCACAACACCAAAGAAAAAACAAGTAAACTGCCCCTTAAATGTCAGAGAGATGATTAACGAAAAGAGAAGACTAAGAAACACCTGGCAAAGAACAAGGCACCCAGATGATAGACGAAGATACAATCGAGCTGCAAGGCAGCTAAAAGAAACACTTAGAAGACTTAAAAATAAATCATTCACAGAATATCTACAAAACTTATCACCCTCAGCCGATACTAACTATAGTCTCTGGAAAGCCACAAAACACCTAAAACAGCCACAAGATCAAATCCCACCAATTAGAAAATCTGATGGTACCTGGGCCAAAACAGATGGAGAAAAGGTAGAAGTTTTCGGTAGATATTTGGAGGAAGTATTTCAACCGTTACCACCTGCAAACGGAATTAATGACGATGAAATATATGCATTTCTTGAGGAAACCGAGCAACAAATGGAGCCTATTAAAAACTTCACAATACAAGAAACTTAAGACGTTATAAAAAATCACTTAGACCCCAAGAAGGCACCTGGCTATGACCTGGTTACCGGCCAAATATTAAAAGAACTTCCTAGAAAAGCGGTCGTTATGTTGACGCACCTCTTTAACGCAGTTCTAAGACTGAAGTACTTCCCTGCACAATGGAAGGTGGCAGAAATCATATTAATTCATAAACAAGAAAAACAGCCAAATGAACCTAGCTCCTATCGACCAATCAGTTTACTACCAGTACTGTCAAAAATAATGGAAAAGTTACTGATGAAGAGACTGATGGAAACTGTCGCAGCAAAAAGCTTAATCCCAGACTATCAATTTGGGTTTCGTCAGAAACACTCGACAGTAGAACAAGTGCATCGTGTTGTTAACACAATCATCAAAGCATTCGAAGATAAAAGTTACTGTGAATCAGCTTTTTTGGATGTGAGCAAAGCCTTTGACAAGGTGTGGCATGAGGGACTCCTTTACAAATTAAAAACACAGCTACCAACAACAATATATTTGATTCTAAAATCCTACTTAGAAGAACGATACTTCAGAGTCAGATATGAAAATGAAGTAACTAAACTACGCATCATCAAATCAGGAGTCCCACAAGGGAGTGTCTTAGGCCCAGTCTTATACCTACTCTTCACGGCTGATCTGCCATGTACTGATGACACAGTCACCTCTACGTTTGCTGATGACACAGCTATATTAGCAGTAAACAGAAATCCTGAAGTAGCACCGACAACACTACAAACCAGTCTCCACAATATAGCAACGTGGGCAAGGAAATGGCGAATTACAATAAATGAAAGTAAATCTGCACACATAACATTCACAAAATGCCATGGTGAAACGCCAAGCATCACATTCAACAATGAACGAATACCTAAAACAGACAGCGTAAAATATTTGGGGATACACCTGGACAAACATCTAACCTGGCGTACCCACATATGGAAAAAAAGAAAGCAGCTGGATACTAAATGGAAAAAGCTGTACTGGCTCTTTGGCAGAAAATCACAATTATCATTGCAGAATAAACTACTAGCTTACAATACCGTTCTCAAACCAGTATGGACCTATGGAATCCAGTTATGGGGAACAGCATCTAAATCGAACATTGCTATCATCGAGAGATTCCAGTCAAAAGCCCTGCGTAGTATAGTAGATGCTCCTTGGTTCGTAACAAACCGAGACATTTATAATGATCTAGAGATGCCAACGGTTACTGCAGTGACTAAACAGATTAGCACAAACTACCTAAGACGCTTAGAGCAACATCCAAACACACTGGCAATCAATCTGCTTGACAACAGTGAAGAAACCCGAAGGCTGAAAATAAGAACACCCTTGGATCTACCATTCTAACAGCAATAATTGTACATATGAAATTAATTTTAAATTGTGATAGTTTTATTTTACTTTTTAATATCAATGTAATAATGTAAAGTTACAAATTTTTATTGTTTTTAACATAAATGTAAGAATGTAAAAGTGCATACAGAGAGTGGATCATTGGACAAACTCTCTTTCACGACATTGTACCAATCAACATGTATGCTTATTGTTATTATATGATGTAACAGATTACAAAATAAACATTAAACAAAAAAAAATGTTTATAACTGCAATTTTACATCTTCATAATTAACTGTTTTTAACGGATCAAAAATATTTTTTTCATAACTTTCCAATACAATATGAAAATCAAAGGCTTAAGGAAGAAAATGAGACTAAAATTAACCCTCTAACATATTTTTCAGCAATCCTATAGGCACTGAAATTTGAAGGTCGCGGGATAAACAAATTCATGTATCTCAGCAACAAAATAACCGATCTGGGCCCCCAATATCTTATTCGATTTGGAATTAAGTAGGCTTGAACGTTATACCACAGCCGGACTTTACTATACAAGCCGTGAACAACCACTTGGCAACGCCGCAATCGACAATAGTTTCAGATCGGTTTCAAGCGAGCGCGTATTTTTAAATTCATTTAAAGCTCGATTCAAAGATCGCGTAAATAGTACTGACATTTCGTTTAAAATAATTAAATCAGTATAATAATTGAAACAATAAATATTTATAAATAATATTTAAACTCTAAAACAAATTACTTTATGAATAAGAACATTTGACTCATTATTTAAATAGTATATAACTCATAATATGTTTATAACAATTGTCTACAAATAATACTCATTTTGTCAGACAATCTTAAAAGATTGTCTGTCCAGCAAGGACCACGAGGAAATTGGTTAAAATGATTAACAAGAATTGTTAGAATTATTTATTGAATGTGTCTAGTTTCCTTTTTTTGTTTTTTGACTCAGCCTTCTCCGATTTTTCTGTGGCATTTTTATTATTTCTTTTTTTAACATAATTATTTAAAAGAATGTTTGAAAATACAGAGCACAACATAATGAACATATTTTTGTTCTCGTTACACAAATACATTGCGAGTATAAATCATTAAAGCTTTCATGTTGTCTAGTGCTTAAATTAGTTAGATTACACAGAATAGCTTTTTGATTTGTCATTTTTAGGAAGGCACTCTCAGTAGCAGTGTCATTAATAATTTTTTCAAAAATCGCGCACATATGGAATAGAATGTCTTTAACAATTTCTGTAGGAACCTTTAAACCACCACGTTGTAGACAATCAAAGTATTCGTCGTCAATTAGGTTTCCCTTACTTTCAACAAGAAAAGAAACACAGATGTTACAATTATTATATTTTTTTACGATTTTGTGGGCAGCATAACCGGCTATATAAATTTGTACCGATTTCACAATTTCATATTCATTTAGGTAATCAGTTTCAAGTAAAAACAAAAAAATGTCAGTGTCATTATTTTGAGGCATTGTCCAATCAAGATCATTTTCCTGGATACAGCTGTCTCCCTGTTTTTTAATCTCAGCTAAAGATAAATTACCATCAGCAGCACTTTTAAATATATGTTTGAGTCTAATTTTTTTCTCAGCATTTAAAATATCATCAAAGCTAACATTGTAATTACAACCTCCGAGAAGTCTGTATTTACCAAATCTTTTTTCTAACTTTTCAGTAGTAAATTTACCTGGTAAAATATACGACAAATCAAATTTTAAAAATGAATACTCAATTATTTCTATTAAAACAGATGTACTATGGAAAAGTGCAGATACCGCTGGTTGTAAAGTCTGGCTGTGGTTATACCTCTAAAATAAACAAAAAAGCAATTTTGCAATAAATATTACGTTTTTTAATTTTAACCTTTATTCTTTATTTTTGCAATAACAATTACATTTAATTAAACGTATTACGGCTCAAACTAAAGATCCTTTAATATACTTTTATAGTTTATACAAAAGATCCTTATAACAATACTTACTTTAGGTAAAAAAATTAAAAAACACAAAAAATACAAATTTTTCACCTACGAAAGGTCATAAATAAATAAAAACCAAACATTTTCTGTTGAATGAACTGGGGGATTGTTCTTCATGTTTCCCTTTATAATGTAGGCCAGGTCACATAAATTCCTGAATTAAAGACTACTATTTCCCCTACATCCTGGGCTATAGACTATAATCACTTCGATTGTTGAAATCTCACTGCAGTCATCATAAATGTGTGTACGGCAACCCGCAACCGTCACAAGTGAAAAAAAATCCAGCAACAACATTAATGCGACCATCACATTTTATATACAGTTTGTAAGCCATAGTAATAAAATAATTTAAAAATTCGATCTAATGTAGCACTAGTTACTTTCTGAAAAGGTTTTATCTTAATTTTTATTTTTCTCAGTTAATGGATTTTTTTCTTATTTTTTTTATTTTTTTTTTTTTATTTTTATCGTTTTTATTTTTTTTTTGTTTTTTTTAGTGTTTTCGAGTCTTTGATTTACATCATTTTTTTCTTTTCTTGATTTTTTATATGTTTTAGTTTTGTTTTTTTTTTCATTTTTTTTTTTGATTATTTTTTATTTTGTCTTGTTTTTTAACTTTCCAATTTTTCAATTTATTCTCTTTTTTAATTTTTTTTTTCTTTTTTTATTGTTTTCAAAAGATTTGTAGCTTTTGTGTATTATTTTAAACATTTTTACATAATTTTTTAATGCTTTTGTTTTTTTTTACTTTTTAGCATTTTTTATCGTTTCTTTTTATTTTACTGTTTTTATTTTTCCTTTTTTTTCATTTTTTTGTTGATTTTATAAATTTTTATATTTTTGATCTTTTTTTGTTTACTTCATTCTTTTTTAATTTTTTTGCATTTTTTCTATTTACTTATGTTTTCGATTTTTCGATTTTTTCTTAATTTTTCTTTTTTTTTTGTTTCTTTTTCATTTCTGCTTGCATCTAATTTTTTCGTTTTTTTTTATTTTTTCTTAGATGTCCAATTTCGTTTTTTGTGTACAATAGTTTCATACATTCTTTATTTTTATATTCGATTTACATAAAATAATTAAAACGAAGCAAACCCCATACAATAATTTTTTTATACCTTTTTTTTATAAATTACCTTGAAATACCGTTTTTGAGATACCACAAACACGGAAAAAATAAACACGCAATTGTTACTTAAAAATATTTATTCAATATTACAAAATATTTAGAATATAATGAAATATATCTATCCATTAAATGTTTTCAAAATGCTAATAATAAAACAAGTAATTTTCCTTAAATAAATCATAAAATAGTACACAGCATAAATGGTTTTCTTATCTGAAATATAATCAAATTTAATTTAAAACATCCTTTCAACCTTTTGAGGGTAGAACGTAGAAACTTAAGCCTCGAGCAAGGTCGTTTTCATTGCGCAAACCATAAAAAAATCTTCCACGGTTTAATAATCGCTTTAAAAATAAGAAGCTTTTACGAAGAAGCAGATGAACAAATGCAGGAAAATAAGAAGATAGAGAAAGTTATCTAGAACACGGCTCCCGGTGCTACCGGTCTTTGAAATCTGACAAGTTGACGCGCTCTACACACACGCACACCAATCTTAAGTTGGCTTCGCGTGTAGATAATTGCAGTTATAACTCTTTAGGTAATTACTGTTATTATTTTTTACATTATCGAAATTATGAATTATAGGCGAATGCAACGAAACAGATTTTTTTTTAATTGTTTAGGTTTACTTGGCTATTTTTTTTTAGTTTCTTTGCGACGTTTTTACCAATTTTAAATAGTTTTTACCTTTCTGTATAGTCCTTCCGATGACAGTTTACCATCCTCGACTTTGAGTCTCATTAATGCCAATGACGACCAATGGTGTGAAAATGATCTTTCGTCAAAAATCATATCATTGTTAAGTTTTATTGATTTTTGTTTTAAATTATGTATCTAAATAACTTGTTTCAAATGGTCGCCAAAACGCCATAGTGTTATATTTAATATAGCAAAAATATATAACTTATACCAGTTGATCTGATATACCTGTTATTGTTGAAATGAAAGATTATGCCAGGTGATGAAGCCAAGCAACTGTTAGCAATCGCGGTGTTGCTATCATCAAATACACTATTGAACACTCTAGGTTTTAATGTTTAAATATATGTTGTAACAATCTATTGGATCGTTTTAGTATTAGAATCCACTGACTATATTCGGTGAGATTTATTTTAATTAATTACAACTTGTTAAAATACTAGTTTTGACTGATAACCGAAGTTTATTTTTCGCTACGATAGATTCTCGAATTCATTTTCCTATCTGATTTCTTCGTGGTAACTATCTCCTCTACAATACAAGTAAGTTAATTTTATTGTTTCATTTAATTATTTTATTCGTTTACATTGCTCAATGGAGGTGATTTTATTAAATATTACTAACATCTAATTTCAAGTAGTTTCACTTTCGCCAAACATCAGTCAATCAATCAATCAATCAAATAAGCTTTATTGTCAAAAAATTTACAAAAATTTGTGTAAACAAAGCCAACAACAGATAAATATAAGATAGAACTAGGAACTAGTTCTACCATATATACATAATACATATACACAGAAACCTAAAAATATAAATATTTAGAAAAAACATCATTAGTTGACAAAACAATCCATAACAAACAAAAATTGTTTCACCAACCAATTTATAAACTTAAATATTGTTTCCTAAACAAAATTACAAACTGTAAACAAAAAATCAAAAAATCACACATTAAACAGATGAATATCAGCCTATTAACCAGTGTGCGAAATGCTCGTATTATTAAAAAAATCGCTTACTGTATAAAATGGTCTTTCCAGCAAATATGATTTTAGTGTCTTACGAAATAGAATAGGGGCTGATATGGACTAAATCGCAGACGGCAGATGATTATGCATTTTTTTGCGTTGTATAGAATAGAATTTTTGACCAATTCGGAGGTTGGGATAGGAAGACGAAAATTATGATCCGCATTTCTAATTGCATAGCCATGGAGGGGCCTTTCCGAGACAATTGTTTGGTTCTTGCGGATTAAGCAAATCGATTCATAAATAAACAAAGAAGGAAGTGTTAATATTTTATGTCTTTTGAAGATATCTTGGCAGTGGGCTCTGCTGTGTAATCTCAGAGCATATCGGATAGCTCTTTTTTGAAGTCTGAATATACGATCGAATTGAGTCCGAGTGCAGGTGCCCCAGAGAGGAAGGGCATATCGCAAATGTGATTCGAACAGGGCAAAGTAGACCGTTTTAGCTATTGATGTGTTGAGCTCCCCGGAGACCGATCGCAATGCAAAGCATGCCGAACTCAGTTTTTTTGATAGGGTATCAATGTGCGTTTGCCACTTCAGTGAATTGTCCACAATAAGACCTAAGAACTGTACAGACTCGACGACATCGACAATATTGTTATCAAGCACAAGAGGTTGTAACGTACTGTTATATGACAAAATTTTAGTTTTCGCAACGTTAAAGGACAGAAGGTTCGAATCGCACCATGACTTGATGGTCAGCAAATCATTAGACATAGTACTATACAGAGTTGACGCATCCGGGCAGCTCCAAGTAAAACTAGTATCGTCAGCAAATAGGCAGATATTTCCGCTAATGTCCAGACAAGCAATGTCGTTGATGAACAACAGAAATAGAATGGGGCCTAAAACAGAGCCCTGAGGCACCCCACAATCTATTTGTTTGCACGAAGAGGTGGATGAATCAACTCTGACCAGCTGATTTCTATTGTTCAGGTAAGACTTGAGCCATTGCAAAGGAATACCACGGATTCCATAGTGCCGCAACTTTTTGATCAGGATATTATGATTAACACAGTCAAATGCTTTAGAGAAATCGCAGAAAATAGAAACTGTATGATGGTGGTCATTTAGGTTATAATAAATATTGTGGAAGACAGAAAACATAGCATCATTTGTGCAATGGCCACTAAGGAATCCAAATTGTTGACTTGTCAATATGTCATATTTACAAAGAAATGATAAAAGTCTTTTTTTGAACAGTCTTTCAATAATTTTGGATAACGTCTGAAGAAGAGCGATCGGACGATAGTTGGAAGCTTGGCCCTATCCCCTCCCTTGTACAAAGGTATTATTATTGCCGTCTTGAGGCAGTTGGGGAAGGTTCCAAGTTGGAATGATTTGTTTATTAAGGCAGTGAGAGAGTACAGTGTACATTCCGGAAGGTTAGAGAACATTTTCAGGGTAAGACCATATGACCCAGATGATGATTTATGTTTGATGTCGTTGATTGCACTGCATAGCTCTGTTTTCTCCACGGGTGTAAGGAAGAGACTGTGTAAATTCAACCTGGTACCAGAAAGGTACAAAAGTGGGTCGCGAGAGGGGGCTATGGTATTCACTAAGTTCTTTGCCACATTCACAAAATAATCATTCAGACTGTCCGGAGAAGCAGAGGTTGAAATGGTAGAATGGGTTTTATTCCTCAGATCATTGACAATAGACCACGTATCCTTGGCATCCTTTGTGATCTTGAATGAATCTTAGTCCTGTTTTTACACGTGTATTTAAAATTAATTTATTTTCAATAATATGGAAAAAACAGAAACTGATTCTACTTAATTGTAATTCATTATTAAGGGATGGAATTCTGATTATTAATTTCATTATTAGGGTTATTTCCACATTTGTGAGGAGAGCCACGTAGGAGCTTATATTTTTTTGGAGGCAAGATCGAGACGTCCGCCATTTTGATAAAGGAAAGCCGAATTTCGATTTAGATCCCAGTTTTCGTCCAATTAGAATTATCCGAAGAAAATTCAATTCCTTACAAAAAGCGACAGTTCATGCCAGGAAGAAATTCGTCCCAAGGGAATCTGATCTTAAGAAACAACAACTAAACAACTAAACCAAAATATTAATTGCATATTTAATTTTTTATGTTAACTGATATTTTTAAAAATAAATCATTTATACGGGTGTTTGTGTGTTATTTGCTTGGTTTGTACTCTGGTGCCCTTATATTTCATGTTTGGGGAGGACTGGTAAAACTCTGAAAAGAAGTCACGACTCAATTGTGCTAGCAAGGGGATTTAAGCCCTTTAGTAGGAATTTCTCTAGTTACAATGTAACCAGGTTATTGTAACTGTCATTAAAAGTGACACTTTTAATGATAGCAAACAATGTTAAAAACGATTTTTTACATAGCAGCGTGTTAAAAATACTTTTAACACGTTGCCATGTAAACAAGTTTACTTTTAACACGGTTTAGTTTACTTTTAACACGGTTTGGTTCATTGTCATTGAAAATTCGCTCGTTTCATTATCAAAATAGGGAAGTTGTACAAAAAACATTGTATGGTATTTGTGTTAAAAGTGATTTTATTTTGTTCGTGAAATTGTTCAATTCGCTCCGCTCATTTCACAAACGTTTTCACTCACAAAATAAAACCTCACTTTTAACACTCATATCATAAATAACTATTTTTAATCACTGTATTTTAAGTACGTTAGTTTATCTATGAAATTATTGTCCTAAACTCAGATATATTACCAAATTTCATCTGAATTGGTCCAGTCGAAAATACAAAAGATACATCCAGACAGACCGACAATTACTTTATTTTAGAAATAGACTTCTACGGGCCTTAAAATCCGCAAGAACTAACAAAACATTTCTTAACATTTTTCAATTTTACCAATAATATCAGCATAAGGTTTATAAATCTAATGGGCTTTCCTGTTTTTATTGTCCTTTTTGGTGGTCCACATTTTTCCTTATTGCTTAGTTCAGGTGCTTAAGTGCATTTTCTAAATGTTCCTTGCATATAAGACCTAGGGCTACTGCAATTTCTCTTCTTAAGGTATTCCAGTTTGTTCTTGATACTTCTCTGCTCGATTTCTTCGTCTTTTTCTATACTTAAAATTAGGGGATAATTTATGATGTCCAGCATAAAGCATGTTACAATATTTATTAAAAAAATACTAACAATCTTTTATAAACAAAAAATAGAAGCTATTTATCTAAACAATCTGAACCATAAAACGAAATTTGTATATTTTACTTTTTATAATTTCCAGCAACCATTTTTAGCGTTAGAAACATCAGTATCATTCTTGAAGGTGTTTATATTTCTGTATTGACCCACATACTAGACCTTCCTTGATATTAACGACCTGAAACCAAGAATTTTAACAAAACATTTAAGACGTCTCGTATCTAATCTTGGTATACCACAATTATTTTAAAATGGGAGTCTCCTACACCAATTACTGTTCCCGTAATAACCTAACAAAACATCGAATTAATCCGACCATCTGTTACCTGCTGACAGTGGTAAATGACACGAGTTTCTACCTCTCTTTTAGTAACTACGTTTACACAGAATAGGTAGATTTTTTATTAATAAATGCATTTAAATGCATTTCAGATTGAATCCCTGAAATATAAATTTGGATAACTAGGAAGTTTAGCAATTTTTCATCAAATTAGTAAGACATTACGTATCGAGACGGTTGTGAGAGGATTCAGTTTAACATATCCGTGATCCAGTTGTGATCTCGCCATCTATACCTATAATCAGATTGTTACTAATTGCTGTCTGTATCTGGCAAATATATTTAAAAATACATAATAGACGTTTTTATAGATGTCAGAGAACCCAAAACAATGTTTTTTCTCATTGCTTCCGTATGTTTGTTATCGCTAATCTCAGAAATTGCTTAACTCATTTGGACGCAGTTTTCAGGAATGTATTCCGATTGGTTGCACTTAACATTTAGTTTTTTTTTGAAGTAAAACTTCTTTAGCGACACTAGGAGTAAAAAAGTTATTCTAACGGACGTGACGTCATTCTAATAACAGAAACCGGAAACAAAACCTAATACTGACACGATTTTGCATGGGCGCCGGCAGCAGGGTGCAAGAGGGTGCGCTTGCACCCCCCTGCTATGAAAGAAAATACCTGAATTTACCAGAAAATTATATATTTTTTTAATTTTTTTATTAAATTATTGTTTGAATAAAAACTAAAGGCGTCGCGGTTGCTGTCCAAATCATTCTACATTCTATATATATATTAGATCATAATAGTGTGTAGATGCAGATGCACCCCCTGAAAATAATCCTCGCGGCGCTCATGCGATTTTGCCTCCTATATTAAATAAAATTAAATCTGTAATTGTATGAATTGACAGCTGATCATCTTGTCAATCGAAATACATTGCTTTATATAAATAGTTTTTTGTGTATAAAGTGTTTGTATTAAATATGAATAAACAATGTGGATTTATTAATGAAGAAAGTGATGAAAAAATATTGATTGAAAATGAGTGAATAGGTAGGTACTCTATATGCATAAATTTTATTTTTGGTGTGTAATTACACTATTTACCTATACCTAATTATTTATACCTATTATTTATACCTAGCTATTTTCGTTTTATAGACTTACAGAGCTAAAAAGAAAAAGAAATTGTGAACGTCAAAGGGGATATTATAAGCGCCAGAAAGATTTGAAGAAAAATGACGAGACAGCCACATTCATTATTATTTGATTAAGTAAGTTTATATACATACATACATATTATGATAGTAAATAATTGTTTATACGGAATCTTTAAGTTGAGTAAAGAAGCTGTTGCACGTTTTTGTTCATAAAATAATAATATTCAAAATATTTTAACACTTTCTTATACTTATTTTAGGTTTGGTTAGGTAGCCATAAAGGCCATAAAACCACTAGTCAAGATGGCTGACCTTTGACCACCAATAACAGATCCTTCGTAGACGTGAAGGAAACAAACTTAACTCAGGATTTTAAATTTTATGGAATATGCTATAAAATGCTACAAAATGAAATGGTTATCTAACTATCGAAGACTCTTGTGTTGTGATGTATTACAATAAGGTAGATACAGCTACAAAATCACACATTCTAAACGTAATGTGTGTATATTTTTAATATTGTTTACCTATTATTGAAGCAAAACTTCTTTAGGCACGACTAGGGGTAGATTCTAACGGAAGATTCTGATGGAAGTAACTGTATAATTTCAGCTATGGGAGGAGTTTAAATTTCCGAAATTTATTTATGAAATTTTCAAACGGTTTCAAATACATTAATGGTATTTATAGACTAAAATCTATGTTTCACATTTTAGTTATCATAAACCTATTATTTCATATATAAAAAAAATAATGATAACTTTCAAATTCCTATTTCTAATGAATAATATAAATATAACATCTCATTTTTTTTGTAAAGTATATAGGCAATAAATATGATTAAATTGTAATTAAATATTTATTTTCCGATACGTACGTCAACAAGTTTTACTTCAATCGCGCGTAAAGGTTACACGCACACTCTTTTTTTTTTTATTTAAATCGGTTAATAAATAAAGCAGTAATGTCAATTTATGTCAGTCATGTAATATGCACCAAGACCAAGTACATTTTACGTTTTAGGAATGCCTTTGGAACACGTGAGGCTTGTTTGCATCAATGTTCTTCTACAGAAGTGTCGCGACCAACGTTAGGATGTTTTTGCTTGCTTTATAGACTACGAGAAGGTTTTCGACAGAGTTCAGCATTCAAAATTAATTAAGATATTGAAACAAATTCAGCTAGATGATAAGGACATAAGAATAGTTAAGAATTTATACTGGGACCAGATGGCTGAAATTCGAACGTGTGTAATAAGAACATCTGCTGTAGATACACAGAGAGGAGTCTGCCAAGGCTGTGTGCTGTCTTTTCTCCTGTTTAATCTGTTCTTAGACAAGATCTTTAAAAATGCCTTAGAAAACACAGACCAGGGTATCAAAGTGAATGGTGTCTTGCTTAACAGAATTAGATACGCTAATGATACCCTCATTATATGCGATAGTATGGACGGACTTCAGATTTGTTTTAATTAGTAATATTTGGCAACAAAGAGTTTGGAGAGGACCAAAGCGAAAAGAAGGACGTCGTACACAGCTGATTTCAATTCCAGACATTATTACACAGAATAGATACATTCAAAACTTTATTAAATCTATTATTTATCCTCTCCGAAATGAAATTAAACACAATTTCATTTTCATGGATTACAATGATGGACCTGAAAGCATGAGAAAAGTAGAAAATAAATTAGAGATTAAAAAAATATTCAAAGATTACCGTGGCCAGCAAACTCGCCAGACATGAATCCCCGTGAGCCACACGTGGGATATCGTTGGACAAGCAATCTTAAACAAAATTAATCCTTAACGCGTTTATTGTTTCCATGCCCAGGCGAGTTAAAACCTAACTCCAGGATAGCATAAGACACACCAAATATTATTGCATTTTAGTTTTGTTCTAAAGTGGTTCCCTACCAGATTTTAAAATCAGGTAATTACTGTATTATGCAAAATTTTTTGTTTTTTCTTGTTTAATTAAAATTTTCATTATATAAATTACCAAACTAAATGTATTTTTGAAGTTATACTTCTATTCATGCACTCGGTGGAGAAGATTTGTGTACAGTTAAATGGGAAAAATCATTACATATGTAATGGTGTGAGTAAGAGAGAGACAGATACACTTATAAGGTATATTGGTCGGTAAAAACAAAGATAAATTATTTATCACATGTTATCTATATATATAAAAATGAAACCCGTTTTCCTTGGTCATGGCATCACGCGTGAATGGCTGGACCGATTTTTGTAATTCTTTTTGTGTTGTATTTGTTATTATTAGGAAAAGGTTCTTACGGAAGAAAATATTAAGAAAATCTCTCAGAAATATTGAAAAATAGACATTTAATTTTGCATATTTTAAAAAACGCGCGTAACGAATGTTAATGTCATTCACAGCCATAGACTATATAATTGAAAGAGCATCGTTTGTTCGGAAACGTGGTTACTTAATTAAATAAAGCTTCCATGTATCAAATTCAATATCGATTAATAGATATCTATACGATTTCATATAAATTTAAGTTCGAAAAATATATTTTTGGTGCGATAAGTGAAACAAAACTATAAACTTTCTTTCCTTCTCTATCTCTTCATCTTTTATTTTTCTTAAATTTATTTTAGTTGTTGGCGTAGCAACGCGCGCCGGGTACAGCTATTTCATATATTTAAAAGAGTGATCCTTACTAAGACGCCACCGTAAGGTGGCGCAGTTGAGATAGTATAAATTTACATTAGCAATTATTGCGTAATTAAGTACTATGACGCCACCATAAGGTGGCGCAGTTAAAATATGACATATCTAATCGATTATTTACAAAACCGTAAAACTTTGGAAAAATGGTAAAAAAACATGGCGGTACGAAGTTCGCCGGGTCAGCTAGTTAGTCATAACTATAAGTCCTTTGAATACCGTTTCAACATTCAGTACATTGAAAAGGGATAGATATACAAAAAACAGTCTGAACTAATGTATGAATATCATAGTGACGGACCACATGATTATTTGACAGATTATTTTATAATTCTGTCACGTAAGTTAACATATTAAGTTTAGTATTTTATATTAATAATATTACTAATAATATTCAGTAATGAGTATTGTATTGTAGTCTAAAATACCGTTACATGGTTGCAGTATATCCTGCACTATGCTTTTAAGGTTGCTGGCTACATAAACAGAGTTTTTACGAATAGTTGAGGAAATAAAGCACCAAAATCTCCGAATTTTGTAACGTAAGATGGATCGGAATGCGTTTTTTTTGCAATGGATTCGTTAAAGTATCAGGAAATTTGCCGCTATATTTTATAATGTAAAAATGGAAATTGCATTTCTGCATTCAAAAAATACATTCCGAACAGACAATAGAGAGAAAACTTACAACTCGGTAAGTATTGCTGAAAATGGGTTCAATTTATATACTCGGGGTTTTTGGAGTCGCTGAATACGAATATCACGATTCCGAAAGTCTTCGCGGCACTTGGTGTCTAAGGTATTTACCGCTTCTTCTGAGGTTTTCTGTAAATTCTGTACGAAATCAGTGCACACTTGGTACTCGGTGGTTTTTTGAGTCGCTAAATACGATTATAATAATGGTGGTGGTGTTCGAAATACCTGGTGCTTAAGACGGACCTCGTCTCCAGGAATTTTATGCAAATTCGATACAAAAAGAGTGTGCACACGGTACTAGGAGGTTTTTGGGGTCGCTTACCACGAATATCATATAATGAGTTTGCGAAATCATTCGCATACAAATTTATGAATCCATGCGCGTGCATAGAAGTATAACTTCTGCCAGCAGTCCCACTGACTGCCACACTAGTTTTTTTTAATACACATCTTTAGAATTTATCTGCGCCCATGTCAGCTTCAAAGTACAATTCTGGGTAGTATATTAATAGTTTTTCTTGTAGATTATTCAAGCTCTTTATCATGTAAAAAATTTAATTTTCGATCACAAGCGATTGATATGTTCTATTACCTTTAACACTTTATTGAAGATATGGAAATGACTCAAATATATTGTTTTCCAGATAGTTTAAGGATAAATAAAGTTTTGCATAGAATGCTGTAACTTTATCTTTCACTGCTAAAATGTTTTCATATCGACTTTGTATATTCTTGTTCAAGTTATTGGTGATTACTGAAAATAATTTTAAGAGACAAACAGGGCCAGGAAAGTTATTATTATATTCAGATTTAGCATCTTGTAAAAACATTAGCAAATCAGCTTTAAGCCTGTAAAAAAGGTGAAAAAATGAATATTTCGCAACTTATCCTTACAACATTCTGTCAATTTGTAATAAACTATATTTGTAGCAGCTGTTTAAAAAAAGTACAATCTTACATAACCCTTGAAAAAAAAATCGGTGGAAAATGGAACATCTTTTGGAGTTAAAAAAAAATCCGAAGAATCCCACTACGATGATTGTACCCAAGCTATTCAGATATAAATGGGATGTGTGTGATCGTCTATGATTTCTGCTCTCACTGGTGCCAACAGAAGAACAAAATATCGCACTATTTTCAAGTAATATAAAAAAATCAAAATCTAACTAACTTTCATTAAAAACAGTTTAATAATTTGTTAATGTTGCCAGAGTTTATAATTCTTCACTTATAAAACCTAATTCTCTTTTAGTAAAAATTTATCTCTACCTAGTAGTGTGACTGTTTCTACGATTTTCTTTTGTGTAAACGTAGTTTCGGTCTCTTGTAGTGTTGTCTGGTTCGCTGGACCCAGAGTAGGTGGATATGCAACGAGGTGATAAAAATTATCATTTTAGAAAATTACCGTCATATATCTTTAAGATTAGTTGCAGCGCACGTGTCGAGTAAGATTTACTCGCGACACAGGTTCATTTTCGATAATCTACAGTGTAAATTTGTTATTTTTGTTCCAAATAAATAATTGCTTTCCATCTATACAATACATGTAAATTATTACAAATAGTCATAGACTTCGACGCATTATTATAAAACAATAACAGAACCTTAAGGATACTGCAATTTTATACCTATAACGCAAAATACGTGCGAGAGGAGTACGATAAGTAATTAGCCTAGAACAGAAAAACCAAAATTTTGGAATAGTGATTTATTTCTTAGCTCGATACATTTAACCAGCGTTGCTCCAACTTCTACCACGAGTCTAAAAAATACATTTTTTTCGAAGTCAACAAACTAGGCCTTTGTGGTAACAATAACCAAGAATTACGATGACCTCCTTATTAGACTCAAAATTTCTGCCCGGCAAGTGACTTTTTCAAGTTTGGAAACCAAAAAAAAAACTCACACGGGGCCAAATCTAGAGAATACGGTCGATGGAACAACAATTCGAACAATTTAGTCGTGGCGACGGTGGAGGTGTGAGCCGCGTTGACATGGTGGAAAAGAACTTTTTTTCTTATCAAATGGGACTGTATGTTTTGCAATGCGGCGTCGAATCGACCCAATAACCTGGAATAATAGAGGACTATAACCGTTTTGCCTTTCTCCAAATAGTCGATGTTGACTACACCTCGTGAATCTCTATGGTATAGGCCTCGACTTATTCCGAGCAGGTTCGTTGGGCGAAGTTCACTGCTTCGACTATTCCTTTGTCTCTGGTGCGTATCAATGGATCCATGTTTCGTGGACGATCACGAAACGACGCAAAAACTACTTCATTGCGGCTAAATATCGTCAAACAGTGCTCTGAAATGCCCAACGGTTGCGATTGTTGTACGGAGTGACCAAACTCTTCACCAATCGCACCGATAGCTATTTCATGCCCAATATTTCATGCAGGATATGACCCACGAGGTCTCTTGAGATATCTTCTGTCTTAGTTATCGCACGGACCTTCAATCGGTGGTCTGTCAGTACGAAACCATGGATTTGAGTCAAGTTATTATCAGTTGAAGATGCTTTTGGTACACCTAAACGTAGCTCACGAAAAACCGACGTGCGATTATTCGTTGAACCAATCACCATCGAAGGTAAAGAGTTACCTTACACAGCATCTAAGCGCTCTTTGATTTAATAACGCGTTTTCCCTTCCAAAAAATAGGAATCCAATCACCGACTGATATTTCTATTTTTCAATTTTTTAAAATCCGCAGCAAGCCTGCTTCTACAAACGATTAAAACAAGTCCGATTCGGCTAAATTTTTCACAGTATCCATCTACGAGAATCTAGAAAAGAAAATAAATGACTTTTGTGATAATAGCGCCATCGGTCGGTGAGGCCTTATAAGACCGCTCTCTATGTAGTTTTAAATTACAGAATGGGAACAAACGAATTGGTATGGTGTGTTAGTTCTTCCAAGAAGCTAGCAACCAAAATACCAGCACTTTTATCAATAAAACCATATTGTATCCGCTCAATGTAAGCTAGTAGTAAAATCAAACACAAATTTTAAAACATTTAGGGATTATGGCCTGAAGAGTCCTTACTAAGGTTAAGGGCATTTTCACGCAAGCACAATTAGTACCCTCCAAAGGTACCTGGTGCCCAGGGTGGACATCGTCTCTTGAAAAAATATGATAATTTGATTTAAAAAAAGACGATAATCATTACTTTGTGTTTTTGAGGTCGTTGAACACAAATTTTGTGACGGCGATGGCCTCCGAGGTATCTGGTGCCCAGGAAGGTACCTAAAGTTTTATGTTAGTTTCATTCAAAATCAGTCGACAATCAGTACTCGGGGGTGTTTGAGGTAGCTGAATATGAATTTCATGAAAGCGATGGCCTCCGAGGTACCTGGTATCCAGGATGGACCTCGTCTCCTGTAAAATTATGTTAATTTCTTTTAAACACAGTCGATAATCATTATTTGGTGTTTTTGAGGTTGTTAAACATATTTCATGATGTTGATGGCCTCCGAGGTACATGTGATCAGGATGGACTTTGTCGCCTGGAGTTTAATGTTAATTTCGTTAAAATCAGCCGAGAATCATTACTCGGGGGTGTTGAGGTCGCTAAATACGGATTTTATAATACTGATGGTCTCCGAGGTACTTGATGCGCAGGGTAGACCTCGTCTCCTGAAAATTTATGTTATTTCACCTAAAAGGAGTCGATAATCATTACACGGTGTTTTTAAGGTCGATAAACACGAATTTAAGACAGCGATGTCCTCCAAGGTACCTGGTACCCAGGGTGGACTTCGTTTCTAGTAAATTTATATATTAATTTCATCAAAAACAGTCGATAATCATTATTTTACGGTATTTGGGGTTGCTGAATACAAATTTCATGATGGCGATGGCCTACGAAGTATCTAGTGCCCAGTGTGGACCTCGTCTTCTGGGAATTTATGTTAATTTGATTCCAAATCCGTCGATAATCATAATTTGGGGGTGTTTGGGGTCGCTAAATACGAATTTCATGAAGGCGATGTCCTACAAGGTACCTGGTGTCCAGGGTGGATCGCATCGCCGGAATTTTATGTTACTTCTGATTAAAACCAATCGATAATATTACTCAGAGATTTTAGGGTCGGTGAATACAAATTTTATGACGATGATGGAACCCTAAGAAGGTACCTTGTCACCTGGAGTTTTAAATTAATTTTGTCAAAATCAGTCGATACTCTTTAGTCGAGGGTGTTTTAAGGTCACTAAATACGAGTTTTATGATGGCAATAGCCTGGTGTCCAGGAAGGAAATGATTTCTAGGAATTTTGTGTTAATTTGGTTTTAAAACGGTCGATAATCGGAGTTTTTGAAGTCGCTGAACACGAATTTCATGACGGCGATATCCTCCAAGGTACCCGTTTACCAGGGTAGAACTCGTCTGCTGGAGTTTTAGGTTAATTTCGTTCAAAACCAGTCGATAATCATTACTCGGCGGTTTTGGGGTAGCTGAATACAAATTCCATGAGGTTTAGTGCTTCATTGCAATTTTTTGGTTTAGAGGGGGATTTGAGGAGCATTTGTGTATGGTAAAATTGAGATTTTTGGAATTTTTTCAAATTATAAACATTTTAACTTCAAAAAATGTTGGGGTACCCCATACTCAAAACTGTGCGGTATCTTTGGATAGGTCTTCAAAAATGATATTTAGGTTTTTAATATCATTTTTTCTAAACTGAATAGTTTGCGCGAGAGATACTTCCAAAGTGGTAAAATGTGTAACTTCTGGAATAAGAGAATTATAAAACTAAAAAAAGATATATGATGTACATTACCATATAAACTTCCACCGAAATTTGGTTTTACTGAGATCTGATAAGTAGTTTTGTTTTAAACATCGTCAAATTTACAACGAACTGCAAGAATTTTTATATTGTTACTTGCTACAGAGCCCTTCATGGGCGAATCCGACTCGCACTTGGCCGTTTTTTTATCTATTTATTACCATATCTATTTTCATTTCTTTCTTGTATTTTTAATTCCCCCTTTTTGAAGTAAAACTTCTTTAGCGGCGACTAGGGGTAACTCAGTAATTCTAACGGACGTGACGTCATTCTAATGTACCGCGTACCGGAAACAAAACCTGATACAAAATACCTAACACGATCCCGCCTACTAAGTAAAATTAAATCTGTAATTGAATTGTATGAATTGACAGCTTGTCAAAAAAATTACATTGGTGGTAAATAGTTTAAATTTGTGTATAAAGTGTTTGTTTTAAATATGAATAAACAAAGTGGATTTATTAATGAAGAAAGTGATGAAAAAATATTGAATGAAAATGAGTGAGTACCTACTCTATATGCATACATTTTATTTTTGGTGTGTAATTACACTATTTATACCTAATTATTTATACCTATTATTTATACCTAGCTATTTTCGTTTTATAGGCTTAAAGAGCTAAAAAGAAAAAGAAATTGTGAACGTCAAAGGGCATATTATCAGCGCCAGAAAGATTTGAAGAAAAATGAAAATGAAGAAAAGACGAGACAGTGATATTCATTATGATTTAATTAAGTAAGTTTATATACATACATACATATTATGATAGTAAATAATTGTTTATACGGAATCTTTAAGTTGAGTAAAGAAGCTGTTGCACGTTTTTGTTCATAAAATAATAATATTCAAAATATTTTAACACTTTCTTATACTTATTTTAGGTTTGGTTAGGTAGCCATAAAGGCCATAAAACCAGTAGTCAGGATGGCTGATCTTTTACCAGCAATAACAGATCCTTCGTAGAACTGAAGAAAACAAACTCAACTCAGGATTTTAAATTTTATGGAATATGCTATAAAATGCTACAAAATGAAATGGTTATCTAACTATCGAAGGCTTTTGTGTTGTGTTGTATTACAATAAGGTAGATACAGCTACAAAATCACACATTCTAAACGTAATGTGTGTATATTTTTAATATTGTTTACCTATTATTGAAGCAAAACTTCTTTAGGCGCGACTAGGGGTAACTCTAACGTTAGATTCTAACGGAAGATTCTGATGGAAGTAACGGTGTGATTTCAGCTATGGGAGGAGCATAAATTTTCAAAATTTATTTATGAAATTTTCAAAATTTTCAAACGGTTTCAAATACATTAATGGTACTTAGAGAGTAAAATCTACGTTTCACATTTTAGTTATCATAAACCTATTATTTCATATATCTATACTAATATTATAAAGAGGAAAGGTTTGATTTTTTGTTTGTTTGTATGTTTGTTTGTTTGTTTGTTTGTTTGAAATGAATAGGCTCCGAAACTACTGGACCGATTTCAAAAATTCTTTTACCGTTGGCAAGCTACACTATTCCCGAGTGACATAGGCTATATTTTATTTTCAACAAAAATAGGGATCCTTACTAAAATGCCATTAATGTAACCAAAAATGACCTTAAAACCCTTACATCGCGTGCGCTGAGAATACTAGCCTCAAGGTCAAACCTTCCAATTAGTAGGGATCGGTTTTTCTCATGGCCAACCGCCGAAGGCGGGTCGAGCACCTGAAAATAAATTTATTTTGTTGCCAGAAAATAAAACAACATGTAATATTGTTTACAGGGAAGTGTTGACCCAATATATTTAGTGGCGAGAAAAGGTTCGTTTGTTTGTTTGTTTGAAATGAATAGGCTCCGAAACTACTGGACCGATTTTAAAAATTCTTTTACCATTGGCAAGCTACACTATTCCCGAGTGACATAGGCTATGTTATATTTTCAAAAAAGATACCGATCCTTACTAAAATGCAATTAATGTAAACAAAAATAACCTTAAAACCCTTACATCGCATGAGCTGAGAATACTAGCCGCAAGGTCAAACCTTCCAATTAGTAGGGATCGATTTTTCTCATGGCCAACCGCCTAAGGCGGGTCAAGCACCTGAAAATCAATTTATTTTGTTGCCAGAAAATAAAACAACATGTAATATTGTTTACAGGGAAGCGTTGACCCAATATATTTAGTGGCGAGAAAAAGGTTCGTTTGTTTGTTTGAAATGAATAGGCTCCGAAACTACTGGACCGATTTTAAAAATTCTTTTACCGTTGGCAAGCTACACTATTCCCGAGTGACATAGGCTTTGTTTTATTTTCAAAAAAAAATAGGGAACCTTACTAAAATGCCATTAATCTTACCAAAAATAACCTTAAAATCCTTACATCGCGTGCGCTGAGAATATTAGCCTCAAGGTCAAACCTTCCAATTAGTAGGGATCGGTTTTTCTCATGGCCAACCGCCTAAGGCGGGTCGAGCACCTGAAAATCAATTTATTTTGTTGCCAGAAAATAAAACAACATGTAATATTGTTTACAGGGCTGCGTTGACCCAATATATTTAGTGGCTTTTGTTATTTTTCTTTAATCCCCGTGCAAAGCCGGGGCGGGCTGCTAGTAAAAAATAATTTAGAGTTTTTTAAATGTTTATTTTTTCTCTTTTTTTTTATTTTTAACTTTGGCTTAAATTCATTTTTTGTTGGTAGTTTATAAATGTGCCAATCCAAGCGGACGGTCCAGAAGGGCCATGCTTATTTTTGCTTTTGTAATTATTTAAAATGATTTTGTTTAACAAATATTGAATAAAGCTTGTTATTATTATTATTATTATTATTATATAAAAAATAATGATAACTTTCAAATTCCTATTTCCAATGAATAATATAAATATAACATCTCATTTTTTGTAAAGTATATAGACAATAAATATAATTGAATTGTAATTTAATATTTATTTTCCGATACGTACGTCAAAAAGTTTTACTTTAATCGCGCGTAAAGGTTACACTCTTTTTTTTCTAATTTTCATATGTTTCGTTGTTTTTTATTATAAATTTTGCGATTTGTCTTGTTGTTTCATATTTTTCCGAAAATTTATTTTTTTTTTGTTTGGTTGTTTTTTTTTTTTTTTAACTTCCCGCTAAAAAAAATTAAAATTTTTTTTAAAATCGGGAAGTTATTGGTTTCACCCCGTTTTTCGAAAATCGAGTTTTCATCGGATCTCAACGTTTTGAGGTCTTAGGAACCTCCCCTGACTATTTTTACGAGGGTGTCTGTATGTCTGTATGTACGTGTGGATGTGTGTGTGTGTGTGTGTGTGTGTGTGTGGATGTATGTAAACCTCTTATAACTTTTGAACGGCTTGACCGATCGGAATAAAATAAAAAACATTCCAAAGAGTTCCATCTAACTTAGATTCCCTGTAAGTTTGAACCGATTCGAGCCGTTGGATTTCGAGAAATTTCAAAATAACCAAAAAAAACAATTGGTAAAAATGATGTTTTTTGGGCATATCTTTTTGGCTAATCAGCTCTCAAGCTTAAAAAGCCACGTCGAATGCCGTTTTGCAAATTAAAATCGGTTGATTCGTTCGTGAGATATCGTTGTAGAAAAATTTCAAAAAAGTGTTTTTTTTTTCAATAACTTAGAGATTTTTTGACTAACCGATTTTGCACTCCCGGTAACGTTTTTAGGTCTCAAAAAACTGCGTCGAATGCCATCTTGAACATCAAAATCGAATAAGGCGTTAAAAAGTTATGGCTTTTTAAACATTTCAAAAAAAGTCAAAAACGTCAAAATACGTCACGTTACTATAGCTTTGCGGTTAAAACTAGCGGGAAGTTGCAAGGATGGCCTTTAAGGTCAACCTCTTTTCGAATTTTTTTTTTTCGTTTTCGATTCATTTGTCCAAATCTATTGTTTTTAACTAATTTTTGCAAGTTTTTAATTTTTTTCATTATTCCATTTTTTTCTTTTTTTGTCCACTCATAATGTTCTATTCCGCACATCCACACGAAAACAAATTCCAATAGTCATTCTAACTAAATTATTTAGAAATTTATTTAACGCCATCTACTGTATTTATCCTCAAGCTGGATGTACTCTGCTACCATTAGGGATACATAAGTAAACAATAAATTAACCATTTATATCAGAAAATATATTTATCATTTTTAGTAGTTTCTGTTTTCTGTTATTAATTATTTATTTTTCTTACTGTTTAAACCTTCTCTAAACTTTTACAAATAATTCAAAATAAAAATTAACCAAATCGGTCTTCGAGTTTAGCGAGACTAACCAAGACCAATTCATTTTTATATAGATATTGTAACGGGATAACCGTAAAGGAAGGGACCTTAATTTGAAAGATTGTTGTTGACAGTTGATTTTTAGAAGTTTGTAAAAAAATCAACTGACCATTTTAAATAATGTTTCTAGAAAATTCTAGAAACTTCTAAACACACTGACTAGATTAAATAATGTTGTATATAAGGGGATGCATGGGCAGTTAACGTCAGTTCGAGTCAAGTGTTCAGAAGAGTTCATTGTATTGTCAAGTAGTTAGACGTTATCCAGCAGAGTTCAGTGTATCTTAACAATTTTGTAAATAAATTGTGTAAAAAGCCCCCATACGTGTTTCAAATTGGTGTCAGGTGTGGGGTGAAGATACAAGAATGCCTGGAAAAAAGATTAATGAACTATTGGTGGCAGAGCTCAGAAGAGAGCTCGAAGAATTTGAATTGGAAACTACTGGGACCAAATCTGTATTGTTGAATAGGCTCCGTGAATACTACCTAAGTAATAATTTGGATCCTGACGTTGTGGAGTTCAATGATCCGGTTCAAAAAGCAATTTCTGAACTATCGCAACGCATGACGAACCAACAAGAAAAACAAACTCAACAACTTACCCAGCTGAAAGAGGAGCTATCAGGACGAATGAAGAGCCAGCAAGAGGAACAGACGCAAAAACTGTCCCTGTTGTCCAGTCAGATAAGCAGCCAGCGCGAAGATATGTCCCAGCTATCAGGACGAATGACGAGCCAGCAAGAGGAACTATCCAGTCAGATGAAGAGCCAGCGCGAAGATATGTCCCAGCTATCACAAAGAATGACGAACCAACAAGAGGAGCTATCCAGTCAGATGAAGAGCCAACAAGAGGATCTATCCAGTCAGACGAAGAGCCAGCAAGAAGAACTATCCAGTCAGATGAAGAACCAGCGCGAAGATATGTCCCAGCTATCACAACGGATGTCTACCCTATCAGATGAGTTATCCAGTTCGTTTTCCCAGCAAATATCACATCTTCGAGATGAACAAAATCAGCAAGTGTCCAGCTTGCGAGAAGAACAAAAGCAACAAGTCGCCAACTTGCGAGACGAGCAAAACCAGATCAACCAGCAAATGCAGTCCGAAATAAGAAAGCTTCAACAAGAACAGGAAGCTTATCGTCGAAACCAGCCCATCCACCACGGCGACGGCGATGCAGATAGGATGGAGACCTGCCACGTAGACGTCGACCGACGAGGAAACGGAGAGGCGACCCAAGTACGAACTACAATGAAACCCCCAACCTTCGACGGGAAGACTTCCTGGCCAAATTACCTAAAACAATTCGACGCAGTGGCCAGAGCTAATGGATGGTCATCCCAGGAGAAGGCATTGTCCCTAACCGTAGCTCTGCGAGGCGAAGCTTTAGACGTCTTGCAATCATTGACACCGGATGAAGCTGACAATTTTGAGTTATTGGTGAATCGTCTAGAGATGCGTTATGGTCAAACTCATCTACAACCGGTGTACCGAATGCAGTTAAAGAGCCGAAAACAGAAAAATGGAGAAACTATCCAGGAATTTGAAGCGGATGTAGCAAGAATGGTACGACTTGCGTATTCCAATGCAGCGGAGGATTTCCTGGAGTGCCTAGCAGTCCAAACCTTCACCGATCGTCTTCGAGACGTCGAGTTGCAGCGCACTGTACGGTTGGCGCGGCCGAAGACCCTTGTGGACGCCTTGACCATTGCCCTGGAGTTTGAGGTAGCGACGGAGGCCTCACGTGGAGTTGCTCGACTAAGGGAAGTCACTGGTAACTACGACCATGCCGTTCATTCCGTTAGCGACGTCGAAGCGGTAGTAGAGAGGTTAATGAAGGTATCTCCAAAAAGAAGGCGCCCAGTGAGATGCTGGAACTGCGGAGAACTAGGCCATATAAGAAATACTTGCCCCCAAAAAGAAAAATCTTCTGCTGAAGTACCCCAGCAGCAGGAAAACTAGAACGGGTCGACTCCTGGAGGGCGAAATCGACCCCAAACATTCCCGAAGCCCCTCACACCATTAAATTGGCAACTCTGCGACATCACGTGGACAGCTTATATGTGGATGGCCTCCTTGATGGGAAGAATATTAGCATGCTGGTAGACACTGGAGCTACAAAAACTATCGTCCGACCAACCATCATTATGCGAAATAAGATGTTGCCTACCAGTTGGAGACTGCGTACCGCTACCGGAGATTCTGCTAGAGTCTACGGTGAGATACAGGTGACGCTACAGTTTGGTTCAACTTCTCTTGTTCACTCAGTGCTGGTGGCTGACGTTGATGAAGATGTTGTTCTGGGCATGGATGTTATGCTCCACTGTGGTTTTCATTTGGATCTTCGCCAACGTATCCTTCGTACTGGTAATGAAGAAATATTCCTGCACCGAAAACAAGTTGACAATGCCTCGATTAAGCTAATCGATAATATCGAACTTCCGGCAAGCTGCGAATGTGTCGTCACAGCGCGGTTGGATGGACTAGAGCCAGATGGTCCCCCGGCCATGATAGAGCCGAAGAACCATGACCATGAATTGGGAAAAGGACTCCTTGTGGGTAAGACTCTTGTTAGATCCGCCAAAGAGGTACCCATCCGAGTTATCAACTTGAACGATCATCCAGTTCTTCTCCGAAAGGACACGGAAATGGGAAGTTTAGAACCAGTAATGGCCATAATTCACAAGATAAATGTTACGGAAACAGATGAGACCAACGAAATTTAACAATAAATGACAAAATTAGACCCCTCTTTGTCAAAATTAGAAAAGAAACAGGTAAGAGATCTACTTTACCGTTATAAACCTGTATTTGGTTCTAAAAGTAAACTGGGAAGAACTGATGTTGTACAACATAGAATTGACACTGGTGATGCACGTCCGATTCGACAGGTACCCCGAAGGATGCCTCAAGTTAAAAAGGAAGAAGCAGACAGAGCCCTTAAAGAAATGATTCAAAATGGCATAGTCGAACCATCCAGTAGTCCGTGGGCTTCTCCTGTGGTATTAGTGAGAAAGAAAGACGGATTAATGCGGTTTTGTGTCGACTATCGAAAGCTAAATGATGTCACTAAGAAGGACAGTTATCCTCTGCCAAGGATTGATGATGCCCTCGACGCTTTGGCGGGTTCTACTCTGTTTTCTACCTTGGACCTTAAAAGCGGATACTGGCAAGTTAAAATGAATCCTGCCTTTACCAGTGGATCAGGGTTATGGCAATTCACGGTCCTTCCATTTGGCCTCTGTAATGCTCCTGCGACGTTTGAACGACTAATGGAGAACATCCTGCGGGGTTTGTCATGGGAAACTTGTCTAGTTTATCTAGACGACATCATCATAATGGGTAAGACCTTTAAGGAACATTTATCTAACCTGGAAGAAGTTTTTAAAAGATTACAGAACGCTAATCTAACATTGAATGTTAAGAAATGCCACTTGTTCCAGAGACAGGTCAACTATTTAGGACATAACGTAAGCAAGGATGGCGTTGCTGTTGACCCCGCTAAGATACAAGCCGTTCAGGAATGGCCAATCCCTATCGACAAACATCAGCTCCGGAGTTTCTTGGGTCTTTGTTCCTATTACCGACGATATGTCAAGAATTTTGGAGACATCGCCAAACCCTTGACACGTTTGACAGAACAAGATAAGTCCTTCTGTTGGGATCAGGAATGTCAAAAGGCGTTTGAAATATTGAAGAAACAGCTTACGTCAGCACCTGTTCTTGCTTATCCACTTCCTGATGGTAAGCTTATTTTGGACACCGACGCCAGCAATGTGGGAATTGGAGCCGTCTTGTCACAGCTACAAGACGGTAAGGAAAGAGTGGTTGGTTACTTCAGCAAAACTTTATCGAAAGCTGAAAAGAACTACTGTGTAACTCGGAGGGAACTGTTAGCAGTTGTAAAATCCGTCGAACACTTTTATAAATATCTGTATGGCAGAAAATTCCTGATCAGAACAGACCATGCTAGTTTAAAGTGGCTACTTAGCTTTAGGAACCCAGAAGGACAGATAGCAAGATGGCTCGAAAAACTGCAGGAATATGATGTTGAAATCGAGCACAGACCTGGAACCAGACATCGTAATGCTGATGCACTTTCCAGAAGACCATGTCGACCTGATTGCCCCCATTGCACCCGTATGGAGCAGAACGAGGAAAAACTTGCCTTAGTTAAGGTTGTGCCAGAAGACGAGAGCTCTATGCTGGAGGAGCAACAAGAAAACGATCCCGTTCTGAGAAAGATTAGGGAGTGGAAGAGAATGGACCGTCGTCCGTTGTGGAGAGAGATATCCTCATCCTCTCCTGCTTTAAAAGCATACTGGTCCCAATGGAACTCTTTAATTTTGGACGAAGGGATCGTTAAAAGACTTGTAGAAAATTCCGAGGGCACAGAAACAAGGAAACAAATAGTGGTCCCAAGAAATGCTGTACCGGAAATTTTAAAACAGATGCATAATGATAGTTCTGGAGGACATCTGGGTATCACGAAAACGCTGCAAAAGATCCGAGATAGATTTTACTGGGTAAATTGCACTAATGATGTTAAAGATTGGTGTCGTAAATGCACTACATGTGCTGCCAGTAACGGTCCGCACCGAAAACCGAAGGCGGAAATGCAGCAATACCTGGTTGGAAGTCCTTTTGAAAGAATCGCAGTAGATATATTGGGTCCACTTCCGCAGAGCGATGTAGGAAACAAGTACATCTTTGTTGTAATGGACTACATTACTAAATGGGTTGAAGCCTATGCAGTTCCCAATCAGGAAGCTACCACTTTAGCAGATATATTGGTTGAAGAATTCGTAAGCCGATTTGGGGTACCACTAGAATTACACTCAGACCAAGGGAGAAATTTTGAGAGGAAGCTGTTTCAAGAAGTTTGCCAAAGATTAGGCATCCGCAAAACGAGAACCACAGCGATGCATCCTCAGTCTGATGGAATGGTGGAACGAATGAACCGGACTATAACCAACTATCTGTCAAAAGTGGTGTCAGATTGTCAGAGGGATTGGGATCGACATATTCCACTATTTCTAATGGCAATTCGATCGGCCATCAACGAATCAACTGGCCAAACGCCTGCGAAGGTCCTGTTCGGTAGAGAAATGAGGCTACCATGTGACTTGGTGTTTGGTTGTAAACCTGGCGAAGAAATGGCCCGTGAACAATATGTCGCCGACCTTCAGAATCGAATGGAGAATATACACAACCTGGTGCGTGGAAAACTACAATTATCTAGTGATCGGATGAAGAGGTACTATGACACACGGACAATGGAAAAGAGTTACCAAGTTGGAGATTTAGTCTGGCTCTATAACCCCCGACGGCGTCGAGGTATTTGTCCCAAATTACAAAAGAACTGGGAAGGTCCTTACACCATCAAGAAGAAGATTAACGATGTCATTTATCGGATCGTGAAAATTCCCAGAGGGAAACCCGTCGTGGTCCATCATGATCGTTTGGCGCCTTACCAGGGAAACCACAGTGGAGATGCGCAGCAACTCCATGAAGATGGTTTGGCTGGCTCAGGGAGTGTGCGGGATTCCGATGTAGGAAATAACATTCCAGGAGGAATGAATCTAAGGAGGGGGCAGTGTAACGGGATAACCGTAAAGGAAGGGACCTTAATTTGAAAGATTGTTGTTGACAGTTGATTTTTAGAAGTTTGTAAAAAAATCAACTGACCATTTTAAATAATGTTTCTAAAAAATTCTAGAAACTTCTAAACACACTGACTAGATTAAATAATGTTGTATATAAGGGGATGCATGGGCAGTTAACGTCAGTTCGAGTCAAGTGTTCAGAAGAGTTCATTGTATTGTCAAGTAGTTAGACGTTACCCAGCAGAGTTCAGTGTATCTTAACAATTTTGTAAATAAATTGTGTAAAAAGCCCCCATACGTGTTTCAATATATATAAAGATAACTGCAACTGAGTCGACACAAATCAGCTTTCATCTGATTAAATGTTTGTTTTGATTTTATTTAGCAGATTTATAGATGGTATGTATGTTAAGAATTTTACGCATATCACCGAAAATATAGTGTTCCGTATATTTTTTTCTAAACATTTTGTTATTCGTTTACACATAGCGAGTTTCAGCTATTTGGGTTATGTAATTTATACAAATTTATGATTTTGTCCTAAATTCAACTCATCAACATTTTTCAGTGATTTAAAATTATTTGTTTTTTTTTTCAGAGAGTGTTAACGTCTAGACTGATCTTTATTTCTATACAGTTAATATATTCGGATGTTTATTAGAGTTGTTTAAATAACTGACTTAATTGATTGCCTATTTTTTTGGATGGAGTAAATGAGACTTTTTTTTAAATAAAGGTGTTCATTCTTCATTTTAGTTTTTAACCATTAAGAGTACTTTCTTGAAGGAGACCAAATAAAAAATCGTATTTTATTTATTACTTCTTTCTTAGGTTTAGAAAATAAAACCATATTTTACGAGATAAGTTTTTGGAAACTTTTTTCGGTTTTGTACACCTTTTTCGATTTTGTTCAATTTTTTAAAGTTTTTTCGGTTTTGTAACGTTTTTTTTGTCTTTTATCGGTTTATATTTTAACAGTTTTTGGAATTTTAGCGATTTTTTTTTATTTTTTAGCGATTTTGTAGTTTTTAACGATATTTTAAATTTTAACTGTTTTTTGTGCCGTTTTGAATCTTTTTTGGGTTTTTAAAGTTTGTTTTTTGAACTTTTGGAACGAAGTTCCCTTTCGGGCGTTACGACCGAGCAATTACGACTGAGGCTGGGGCTAGCCGGAAAAAATTCAGACCAAAATATGTCACGACACGACACGACACACGCATGTTTCTCTGTGTGTCTGTCTCTCTCTCTCTCTCTTGCAGATAGATATATTACAATTACAAAGACCCTAATTTAAATTAAAAGAAAATGTACATTAAAAAGGAAATACTGTTAAATAAAAAATAAGTACCTATAATGGTATTATAGGTATTTTATTTCATCCTGTTTTTATAAATTAATAAATTCATAAACATTTTAAAAATAGTTCGTAACTTGACTAGTTAGGTACCTACGTCAAATAATTTAATTTTAAAATTTTGTATTAAATTGTTAATTCCTGTTTTAAATTTAATTGAAATAAAAAGTAATTTTAGGTAGATGTATGTCATCTAAACCTCTGATATTGTATAAATGGACACTTTTGTTAAAAGAAACGAACTGTTGAAAATATTCAGGTGATAATGGATTTACTATTTTCTATTTTGCTCTGAACAGTGTAGTGTCGCGACTTTGTTAAGTTTATGCAGGTTTTTTGTAAATAATAAATAATAAAATAATAGAAAATAATAACAATAATGTATCCTGACAGTGTTTCTGCACAAGTTCCGGATATTGCTGATAGAGTTAGGTAAGTAGACATTTTATACAGACATTATGCTTATGTATGTATATGTCGTAGGCAATCGCCGTAATCCGTCATTCCCTGAAAAGCCTAGGCATTACAGGTACTGCCGGCAATCACCGTAATAGAATCATTATTACGGTGATTGACGGAAATTATCCGTCATTTCAGGGACTGACGCTAACGTTTTAGGCAAACGGTGTAACTTTCTGATTTTTTGAAAATTACGGCGTTTGACGGTTATATAGTCCTTCAATTCTTCAGTAAATTGCGGGGTTATTAGTCCAGTCAACCTGGAGTACAGATAATATCAAAAAGGTAGAAAAAATATTAGGATATTATTGGGTGTGAGTATTATGTAGATTACGAAGTGCTTTGAAATGTTAGGGAGGGATGGAAAATTATAGTTTTTAAGTAACGGAAGACTGAAAAAGACTTATTAGGTGTGAGTGTGATGTTGATGATTACGAAGACTCTGCAAATGTTGGGAAGGGATGCAAAATGGAATTTTAAGTAACGGAAAACTGAAAAAAACTTATTGGGTGTGAGTGTGATGTTGATATTTCGAAGAGTTTGCAAATGTTGGGAACAGCACTAACTTCATGATACGAATTCTGAATTGACTAAATATGCACCCGGCAATCGCTGTAAAATTCAATCATTCGGGCGGTTACACCGTTTGCCTAAATGTTTAAACGTCAGTCCCTGAAATGACGGATAATTTCCGTCAAACAGCGTAATAATGATTCTATTACGGCGATTGCCGGCAGTACCTGTAATGCCTAGGCTTTTCAGGGAATGACGGATTACGGCGATTGCCTACGACATATAAACACTCTGTTGTGTTTACAAATTACAATTCCTTTACTAATTAATCGAAACGAACTTCGTTCCATCCGGGTGTCCCTTGACTCCTTTCACTTTTATTTTTTATTTTTTTATTTAAACTATTTCTTTTGTTTTTTAACGTTTCTTCGTTTTTTAAAAACTTTGTTTTTTAATGATTTTTTTGTTTTTTTAACGAGATTTTAAAGTTTCCAAATCCGAGTAAAATCACATATAACGTCACTAAGTCGTAACAAAAGGACTATATTGGCTATATTTGTGTTTATATTTTAGTTATTTTTCATTATTGAAGTTATACTTCTATTCGTGCACTCGGTGGAAAAGATTTGTGACGGACCACATGATTATTTGACAGATTATTTTAAAATTCTGTCACGTAAGTTAACATATAAAGTTTAGTATTTTATATTATTAATAATATTCAGTAATGAGTATTGTAGTCTAAAATACAGTCACATGGTTGCAGTAGATCCTGCACTATGCTTTTTAGGTTGTTGGCTACATAAACAGAGTTTTTACGAATAGTCGAAGAAATAAAGCACTAAAACCTCCGAATTTGGTAATGTAAGATGGATCGGAATGCGTTTTTTTGCATTGGATTCGTTAAACTATCAGGAAAATTGTCGCTATATTTTATAATGTAAAAATGGAAGTTGTATTTCTGCATTCGAAAAGTACCTACATTCCGAACAGACAATAGAGAGAAAACTTACTCGGTAAGTATTGCTGAAAATGGGTTCAATTTATATACTCGGGGTTTTTGGAGTCGCTGAACACGAATATCACGATTCCGAAAATCTCCGCGGCACTTGGTGTCTAGGGTATTTACCTCTTCTCCTGGGGTTTTATGTAAATTCTGTACGAAATCAGTGCACACTTGGTACTCGGTGGTTTTTTTGAGTCGCTAAATACGATTATAATAATGGCGATGGTGTTCGAAACACCTGGTGCTTAAGACGAAACTCGTCTCCAGGATTTTTATGCAAATTCGATACAAAAAAAATGTGCAAACGATACTAGGAGGTTTTTGGGGTCGCTTACCACGAATATCATATAATGATTTTGCTAAATTATTCGTATACAAATTTATGAATCCATGCGCGTGCATAGAAGTATAACTTCTGCCGGCAGTCCCACTGACTGCCACACTAGTTTTTTTCTGGTTTGTGTTTAAAATTGTTATAAGTAGTGTGCTATGCCTAAATGCGCGAATACAACAAAAAAAAGTGAGAGATGTCAAGGGAAACCCGGATGGAACGAAGTTCCTTTCGATTAATTAGTGAAGGAATTAGTAATTTGTAAACACAACAGAGAGTTTATACATACATAAGCATTTATTGTTGTCTGTATAAAATCTCTACTTACCTAACTCTATCAGCAATATCCGGAACTTGTGCAGAAACACTGTCAGGATACATTATTGTTATTATTTTAATATTTATTATCTACAAAAAACCTGTATAAACTTAACAAAGTCGCGACACTACACTGTTTAATGCAAAATAGAAAATAGTAAATCCATTAATTTCAACAGTTCGTTTCTTTTAACAAAAGTGTCCATTTATACAATACCAGAGGTTTAGATGATATAAAGTTAAAGACCTGAGAAATCGAATCGAATTATAACAATAAAATCAGACCAGTTATATTTGCGCGACTATAACAATCAATGATGCGAAGAGTTGTGTTACGTCTGATGAAGGTTATTTTGGACATTTGTACTAACTTTGCGCTTGTTATATTAAGACTCGAAAAAACACTATTTTCTTACCTGTAATAAGTTTCTGAGTTGATAAACCACAATTTGTACTTACCTACAAAAGAAAAAAAGATGATATTAATATAACAATAAAAACTATGTATAAACGATGTTGGTGGAATAGAATTATTTGATTTTTTTGGCACAAATATACATAGCAATCAAGTAATATGACGCCACCGTAAGGTGGCGCAGTTTGTATTTCATATATTTAAGCAAGCAATTATTACTTAATTAAGAACTATGACGTTACCGTAAGGTGGCTCGCATGATATCTTATACATTTACACGAGCAATTCTTACTTAACTAAATACCATTACGCCACCGTAAAGTCGCGCAGTTTATATATATATCAATATTTAAACGGGCAATTCCTGCTTAATTAAGTACTATGACGCCACCGTAAGATGATGCAGTTGATATCTGATATATCTAATTGAAAAATTACCAAATATAACGAAAAAAGTAGAAAAAACCAATAAACTAACAAGAAAATATGATAAACACGACAAAACTAAAAAATATTGAAACGAATAAAAAAATTGGGACAAAATCGTAAAAAAATTGAAAAACCAGTAAATAAGAAAAAGATATCAGTTTTAGGAGTAATAGAGTAAATAAACATCTTTTGCAAATTTTTTATCAAAAATTACTGAGCCTACTTGAATCCCTTCCTTTAAATGGTAAATTAGTTGTATGTGGTGATTTGAATATTGACTACTCCAGTGTTTGTGTTGCTAAAGAATTTCTTCAGAACATTTTCGAATCTTTTGGAATAATCATGCACGTCAACGCGCCAACCAAAATAACTAAAACTAGTTCTACCACCATAGACTATGTCACTTCATCATTTGATCTGAAAATCGTTGACTGTACTGTCTTCAATTCAGGTATTTCTGATCATGAAGCAATATTAACTACATTTTCCCTAAAATCCAAAAGTAAAAATGTTTCGCGCAAATTAGGCCGTATTTTCTGGTATAAAAATTTCCAAAATTTCAAAGAGTTGTGTCACAGCCGTACTTACTACTACTAGTAAAGTACGGCTGTGGTTGTGTCTAACATCTGACTGGAATTTTCTATCTGATGACGTCGACTCCGAATTCTCTAGATTTGTAAAGATAGTGTCTGATCTTGCATTCAAATCTCAGGTCTATTAAAGTGAAACAAGATAGCGTCTCCTTCCAAAATTATGAAAAACTGTACAGCAAAACTTATATTAAAACTATTAAAGCCGCATGTATTACAATAGAAGATTGGGGAATGCGGGGAACATTGCTAAAGAAATATGGTCTATTGTAAATGAATTAAGGGATCGGGCCTCTTCATCTAACAAAATTCCTACTTCACCAGAGAACTTAAGCAACATCTTTGTTAATGTGGAGCGAAAAACTTAGTGAGCTCCATAACTCCTTACCACGATCCTCTTTCTTATCTCAGAAATGAAAATTTACACAGTTTCTTCATTTCACCTGTATCATTGGCCGAGCTTCGCAACACAATTAATGACATTAAAAGCAAATCATCTGCTGGAAAGGATAGGCTTACTCTGAAAATGTTTTCAAATCTTCCGGTAAACACCCTAAGCCATCTGACTAACTTGATTAACAAGTCACTTCCCCTTGGAGTCTTTCCAAGCTGCCTTAAGACGGCAATAATTATTTCCTTGCACAAAGGAGGTGATAAAGATCAAGCTTTGAACTATCGCCTAATAGCACTTTTCCCCACGTTGTCGAAGATTATTGAAAGATTAGTAAAAAAACTTCCCAACAGTTTGGTTTCTTGAGAATTAAATCCACCAATGATGCTATGTTCTTGCTCTTTGACAATGTATACTCCAGTCTTAACAATCAGGACTCTACAGCAACAATCTTCTGCGACTTCTCTAAGGCCTTTGATTGTGTAAACCACAACATTTTATTTAACAAATTGCAACACTATGGGATTAGAGGAATACCACTCGAATGGTTTAAATATTATCTTACCTACAAAAGTCAGCTGGTAAGGGTTGCTATGAGAACGTCCTCCTGTAAGCCAATTGACTGTGGGGTACCTCAAGGTTCAGATCTAGGTCCTATCTTATTTCTGCTCTTTATTAATGATATTTGGTAAACTCTGCCTCTTTGCAGATGATACTAGTTTTACCTGGAGCAACCCGGATAGTACATCCCTTCATAACCGTATCTTGTGACTTAGTCACCATTAGATCGTGGTGCGATTCTAACCTTCTGTGCCTCAATCTCTCTAAAACTAAAATCTTAGCATATAAAGGCACATTACAACCTTTTGACTCTGTACAGTTCCTGGGCCTCATTGTTAACCACTCGTTAAAATGGGATTGCACATCAATGCACTGTCAAAAAAATTAAGTTCTGCGTGTTTTGCGCTAAGATCAGTTTCCAAGGAATTAAACTTGTCAACAGCTCGAACAGTCTACTACGCCCTTTTTGAGTCGTATCTCCGATACGCCATTCCATTCTGGGGTACGTGTTGTGTGACTCAATTTGACCGTATTTTCAAACTACAAAAGAGAGCTATCCGTTACATGTTGAGATTAAAGAATAGAACTCATTGTGGGAAATACTTTAAAAAATATCAAATTTTAACTCTTCCTTCTTTATTCATTTTTGAATCTGTTTGCTTAGTCCGAAAGCAGTCTTCAGCGAATGCTGAAACGCCTTCTCACAACTATCCACTTAGGAACAGGGAACTTGATCTTTGTTTACCAATTCCACGATCAGAGTTCAAAAAATCTATATGGTATAATGCAAAAAAGATGCACAATCGTCTGCCTTTCAAAATCAAATCTATTACACTCTTTCCCGCATTCCGTAAAGGTTTGAAGGCACACTTATTGGAGAGATCTTTTTACACAGTAAATGAATTTTTCACGTTATGATTTTATTCTTCTAAATGCACACTAGTTTACTACTTCAAGGAACTTTTTCTTTTTCCTTCTTTTTTTATGACTTTCAATGTCTTTAATTGAATAGCTGCCCCGAACAAGGTTGTAACCCTCAGAAATTGAGAAATTAAGTTTTATATCGAATAATGTTGTATCAGACGTAAGAAATCGAATGAAGGTATATTTTTTGTTGTAACTTGAAAATTGACAACACTGTAAGGCTCCAAACATACAGCTGGCAAGAATAAGGTTGTAACCTCTGGTAGATCAGTAAACAATGGCTCCCGTACAAAGTGTGTTGATGACTTCCTCAGCGGAAAAACAGCTAAATAAAGGGCGAAAAAGAAAAATAAAATTATCGGAATGGAAGGATAATAAAAGGAAAAGGCTGCGTGATAGTGGGAAGGCTTATATTTCTAAAAGAGGGAAGGAAATAGAAGGAAAATCACCTCCAGATGACGTGAGTAGAACATGGTTGTAACCCTACTTTGTTTTGATACCGTCTGCATGATTTTGAAATTGCTTAAAAGCAGATATGATACCAAATATCAAGTAATCTTCATTTCAACTTTTGGTTGAAAATGAATAAATTAATAAAATAAACAAGCTATCTAAATTTTATTTTTTGCAGGTTCTTGTTTGTTCCTGTAATTACGAGTGTGCTAATATCTCGCTAGTAATGAAAACTAGTTTTTACAGTGAATTTTACAACTTAAATTACGACGACCAAACTAAATTGCTTGCACAAAAATGTATCGATATCGTTCCTATAAAACGGAGGTACACGGATGAAAGGGTTTCCCGGAGACAATGCTCCGTTAAATATTTTTTCCCAAACAAAATTCAAATTTGTCAAAAAATGTTATGTTATATTCTAAAAATTTCACCGAGGCGATTGCAAAAACTGCAATAAAAATTAAAATTTAACATGCCATTGACTGATAATCGAGGGAAACATTCAAATAGACCGAATAAAATCGAAGAGAATGTTAAGGAGCTTATCAAGACTCATATTGATGCCTTACCCAAACAGGAAAGTCACTATTCCAGAAATAAAAATTCAAAATTATGTTTATCTCCCGATTTAAGTGTCAGTAAGTTATACAATCTGTTTACAACTAAATACCCCGATATCAAATGCTGCGAAAAAACTTATAGAGACATTTTTAGATCCGATTTTAATTTAAGATTCGGTGTCCCAAGGTCCGACTCTTGTGCATTCTGTGATCGCTTATATATCCAAATGATTGGCTGCGATTCCGAAGAGGAGAGAAAAAAATTGAAGTGGAAAGTAAACTACACCATATTAGATCGGAAACAGCATATTTATCTTTACAAAAAGATACTGAGTCTGCAAAGGAGAATCCCAATATCGTTGTGCTCTGCACAGATTTGCAACAAGTGCTTTTTTGTCTAACACTGACACACAGTTCAATTTTCTATCAAAGACAGCTTTCATGCTATAATCAAGCTATCCATAATCAAGCAACCAATGATGTATTTATGTGCTTATGGAATGAGACCGTGGGGAGAAGGGGATCTGCCGAAATTTCTTCATGTCTGTTGAAATTTATAACTTGCAATTTCAATCCTTTACGAAATGGAGAAGAAAAAAAACTTATTATATGGTCAGACAGGTGTGTTGGCCAAAATAATAACTGGCGCATGATTTCTTTATTTCAATATCTCATTTCACTCAACTATTTTACATCAGTTGATCAAAAATTTTTGGTGAGTGGACATAGCTTTCTTCCATGTGACCGTGATTTTGCACTAATCGAGCGTAAGAAAAAAACGGCTATTGTTTATGACCCTAAACAATGGGAAAAACTGATTATAGAAGCCAGACCTTCACACCCATTTACAGTATATCAGATGGAAGGAAATGATTTCAAAGATCTGAGTGTGATTGAAAACTCACTGAGAAGAGACCCTCAATTTAAAATAACGGAAGCTGCATGGCTCCAGATATGTAAGGATGACCCCACAACTATACGTGCCAGAAGAAGTCACAATATTCTCCAACCATGGAAAACTCATTCAATGGCTAAAAAATCAAGAGGAAATAAAAACAGGTACTTACCACCTACAAAGGTTGATTTGGAGAAGCTTCCACTTTTATATAGCGGTCCTCTACCGATAAAACGAGAGAAACAAAAAGACTTAGAAGATATGTGTAGGTACATTCCAACAGAGTACAGAGATTTTTATTTAAATCTTCGTTCAGAATAGATTTTAAATTTTTTGTGTTTTTGTTCTAAATTTCGTAATTAGTTTTTTTTTTAATAAAAATTTAATTAAAATCAAATTTTTTTTATTTGAGCTTCACACTACCACCCCCCCCCCTCCTTTACTAACCATATGATCTGTATTTTCGAAAAATTCATTTATTTAATTTTCCTGTATATTTATTAATCAGTTCACAAAATACCGAAGCAGTTTGGTAAAGCTAGTGTTAACAAAACTGATGAGCCATTGCTAAAATATTTCAGACGAATAAGGTTGTAAGCATAAAAAAATTTCGATGTTACAACCTTGTTCCCGACCAAATTTATTAGTACAATTTTCTGTAGCATTATTATCAATAAGATCAGGCCAAAAATTTAAGAATTAAAAAAAAATATGTTTATGAGCTATAATAATAATAAAATTTGGAAAAAGTTACCAAATAATTGATTTAATTAATTATTTTGGCTAGTGTAAAATTTCAAAATTGAGGGTTGCAACCTTGTTCGGGGCAGCTATTCAATTGTATAAATATTACGAGCTTTTTTGTATTTTCTTTATGTGTTATGTTATATATTAAGGTTTTTGTACTTTTTTTGTATGTTTTTTAGCTTTGTCGACAAATTGTATAATTTCTGACAATAAAGCATTTATTATTAATTTCCACTAAGAATCATGACTAATCATATGTTTTTGTTATTAAAGAGTTAGGAAAAGTGTGTAGACTCACAAGAAGATTGTGTTGCAAAATAAAAATAAATTTAAAGAAAAACATATGTTATTTCATAATTGATGAAACCACAACTATTTTTGATGAAATCTATTGCCCCCTATTGATATCGAAATGTAAATATGATTCACCATAATAGTAGCTTCAGTTGCATGTCAGTTGGAGTGCATATGGCAGATGATTGGTCCCACATATAAGGCTACATTATATAAACATCTACCGTTTTTGGATGTGAAAGTTCTTTCAGTTATTATTCAATTCCATTATTGGCTGTTTATTGATAATAAAATAAAAATGCACAAGAATAAACATTTTCTTCTTCTTAAATGAACAAATCTCACTTAAAATGGAAGAAATTATAAATCTTTACAAGTAGGTAATGAGAAAATTATACAGAAGCTACTGCTTATCAATGATTATTGTAAACATTAAATATACGGTATGTTTATATATTGAGATGATATAAGATTTTATGCTATAAATAATACAATAAATTAAATAAAATAATGATTAAAAATAAAAGGAAAATACTCTTGATCCCAGGGTGGAGCGCAAAGAAGTGGAATTTGCATAATTAGTTCTCATTTTCTTTAATATATTAAGAATTATTCTCTCCATTCCTAAAAAAAGGGAAAATAAAAATAAGAAAGATAAATATGAGATTAGATATTAAAGGTATATTCATTTAAAAATATAATCTAATTAGTTGAATTAAAAAAAATTAAATAATCACTTTTAAATAAAACAAGAAAAATAAATATAAAAACATAAACATTAAAGATACATATTTTAATTTGAAATAATTTAATTCATGGAATAAATACAGAAATACTTACGCATAAAAGATGCAAGATTAATTTTCAAATCCATAATACTTGTTTGTTATTAGTTTAAGGTATTAAGAAATGAAAAATTCAGAAAATTAAATTCATATTGTAACGATTGTATCGTTAATTTTCGAACAATTCTCCTGGACTATAAATATTTTTAAATTATCTATTGTTTTGGCGTTGAAACGAGTGGGAGACTGCAAAGTGGAAGGAGAGTCGTGGTTTCGTAGTTAATTTTTGATTATATTTCGTTGATTTTAATGTTGAATTTTTAAGAAATTCAGAGTTTCCGACCATCTTTGCCCTTCTGTGTCTGGTAAGTTCCTTATTACCTTAGTTTTAAATTTAATAGTTAAATTAATCCAAAATGCGGTGAATATAATATTTTATCTATTTTACTAACATTTTAAATATTCGAATACAATTGCTAAATTCAATTCAAGGTCAGTTTTTGTGGTATTTTATTATTTATACATAAAAGATAATTAATTTTTTCTCGAAATTTGGAGAGACTTATAGCGATTGTGTTCGAAAAATAGTATTTGAAAATTCGGAGTTTTGATTCCAACTTTATTGCCAACTAGAAGAAGGGCCCTATCATTGGTTTGCAAAGAACTATATTAAGATTTCGACGAAAGGTTTCATCGGAGATAGTCCGTTGCAGTTCTGATTTCCCGGTTAGAAAAGCCGAAAGGAAATTCCTACCCGTTGCTGTTTTCTAAGTCCACTGCGTAGAAGTCCTCCATTGGAAATCAACCTTCTACAGCACGTGCTTAAGATACTCCGTTTTCAAGTCACCGATAAAAAACAAAGATAAGAGAATTAATTAATTTTCGTTAACTGTCAAAATTACTAATCAGAATTTTTAGAAATAAACCATTTTAAACTGATCTAAGTATTTTATTTGTATCTCTGTACTTGGCGCCCTTTTAAAACTTGTTTGGGGAAAATTAGGCAAAAACACAGCAGGAAAGTCACGACCCTCTGGAGCTAGCCAAGGGTATTTTTACGTTACAATATTAGATATAGGTAAAAATAAGAAGTCTTGAATTTATAAGAATCTAGTAGTCACGGTTATTGTATTTGCATATGATCAAGTAGTCAAAAAAAGGAAAGATGTATAGTTTTAGTTTGTTGATTTATTCAATTGTTAGTTTGTTGATTGAGAGTCAACACGCTCTTGTTTTTTGGTTTTTGAAGAAGTCAATTGTAATAAATGTTCTGCTGTTGAAAATTTGAGTTTTTTTGAAAAGTATTGAGAAAATAAAGATTGAAACGAATTAATATTATCGTCAAAGTTAAGAAAAAGCAATAGAGAGCAGATGGTAAGAAGAAAATTTGATTTATAAGTAATTACAAAAGGTTGAAAAGTAGAAGCATAGAGATATCGTAGCAGAGAAGTACATTCATTGATTTTAAGAAGAGAAAGAAAAAGACTTACCAGTTTGTTAAATAGCAGATTTTCCAGAGATACAAAGAAATTCATCATTTGAAATCGTCAGAATCGTTCCTGAATGGAAACAGCCAGGCATAGATGAAGATTTCCATTAATACGGTACTTTAATCTCATTTTAAAATAAAGAATTTGTGTGTTATTTCTTTAATATTATAATCTGAACACTTTTCCACTATATTGTAAGATAATTTTCATGTCACAAGTTGTTAAAGATTCAGAATTTTTCATTTCGTTTAATGCATTTCGTATAACCTTGACACTGAATTCCACTTTTCACAGTTTAAAAATATAAAGTTTAAGGTTAAGAAATTCTTCCATTAAAAATTAATCATTACAGCGTTGTTTGGTTCATAAGTGTAAAAAAAATTATATTCTGCACATAAGAATATCAAAATTTATTAAATTGAAATTTTTTTATCTCATTGAACTCTACCTTGAGATACGAGTTTTGCCAGGTGTATATAAAGAAATTAATTACATTTAAAATTATATAGATTAATTTGCATTTACCATAATTACAATTTCAATTTTTTAAATTTAAATAAAAAAGGTAAAATATTTAATTATAGCATATTAACTTATATAAATAATTCTTAGCAAGTTATATATGTTATAATATATACCAGTGGGCCATATAGATCCATCCAAAGGTGATAGAAATTTTGAACTTCTATAGGCGCGTTTAGTGGTTGAAAATTTTATGGATTCGCGTCAGCAACATGCAAATGTTTACAGTACCTACATAAATAAATATGCGCGCGTTAAAGAAAGAAAAAATTATGAAAATGTTTAAAAAATATAAATTGTGAAAAAACATTGAAAAATTTTACGACAAACTGGAAAATATTAAAAATAAAAAAGAAACAGAAAATCAAAAAAATCATAAAACAATGTAACAAAGGTAAAAAAAGTAAATTTATTGTTATAAAGATCATGAATGAAATTTGGAAAAATCATGATAAGTTATAATAATTCTAAAAAATTGTCAAAAATTAAAATAATTATAAGAGACCGGAAAAATCATCAAATATTTAACAATTATGGAAAAAAATAGAAATAGAAATAGAAGTAAAAAAATTATAAAAAAAAAAATTAACAAATTAAGGAAAAAAACTAAAATTTTACGCAAAATGTAAAAATCTGGAAAAACGTTGAAAATTTTAAAAGTAGTAAACAAAAATACACAAAATACGTTTTTTGGTAAGGAAAAATATTGTGGGTTTGCGTCAGCAACATGTTAATGTGTAACGGATATTGACAGCTTTGACTATAGCCTATATATTATAACATATATAACTTGCTCAGTCTTTAATTTATAAGTATATATGCTATAATTTAAAATTTTTCCTTTTTTATTAAATTTAAACTTTTTATAAGATATTTTAATTAAGGTAAATGACTTTTATATATGATTCCAAATATATATTTTATATTGCCCGTGCTACTCTTACCTTCAGAGCAGAGTTCAAAATTTAGAAAAATTAATTATTGAAATTTAACTCTTAATTTTATTATAAACAGAATATTAATTTAATTTTAATACCTTATTTGGAACGCCAATGGTAAGAACAGACGCGTGGTCGCGTGGATTATCGATTTTTAACTGACCTTAACCTTAAAAATTTCTAAATTAATATTTTGTGACTGTGAATGTGCAAAGTAATTGTTTTAATCAAATTTTAAAGTGAAAATAAGAAATTCTAAATGTTCTTAAATCTAGTGATGTGCAAAATTATTTTTTTATATGAAAGTGAAAATGAATATAGTTTATACAACAAGAAATTAAACACACAATTATTTATTTTTATATTAAAATACCGTATAACTGCTGCTAATTCAATTCTTCTACCATATAAGTACTGCTCAAACCATATAAATAAAGAATTTTCTTTAATTCTTAAGAAAAACTGCTATATTTAGAACTGGTAAGTAGCTATTTCAATACTTCTCTTCTTAACCTGATGATTTAATCTTCTTAGCAATGATAAATATTCTTTCTAGTTCAATATCTCTTCTGGTCGACTTTTTCAATCTTTTAAAATAACTTTAAATATTCTTTCTTCTTACCAAACTCGTACAAACTCCTTCTATTCAACTTTAGTACCAATATTATATTATTTAAATCTCTTTTAACTTATTATTTTATCAAAAAACTCAATTTTAATACTGCATAACATTTATTACAACCATTCCTTCAAAAGATCCAGGGAAAGAGAAACAATCTCCAAAATCAACAAACTAACAAAAGCCTATCACTAACAATCTATATCCTATATAAATTTTTCCAAAACAAACTTGATTCTATTTAAATAAAACAAATCAGCCCTACTAGATTACTTATCTTAATTTCTTTAACAATTTATATTATCATACATACTAGATTTATAACATTATTTTGCAAATTTGTCTTATAACCTTACATACTAGATTTCTAACAAAAATTATAAATTTTATTTACTATTATGTTTTAATATAAGTTTATTTTTTTTTAGAATTTCTCAATTTCTTGATTAATTTTTAATTAATTAATTAATTAATTTTATAAATGACAAATATGAATATTATGAAAATAATAAATATGGAAATTATAGAAGTGAAAATTTATAAACATAAAGTAAGTATTCAATTATTTATTTGATTAATTAAATTATTTTAAACCATCGCATGTATTTTAATATTTAAGTTTTTATTCATCTTTCTTATTTTATTTTTCCTTTTTTTCAGGAATGAAGTGAATAATTTTTAATATACTGAAAAATGAAACTAAATTATGCAAATATCAAAGCTTTGAACTCTTTCCTGGGATCAAGAATATTCTTTTTAATCATTTTATATTTAATTTTACATATTATATATATCATAGAATAATATTTCATCTCAATATATACCTTAAACACAGTTTAGGCGCGTATTAAAAATTGAAAATTAAAAAATGTAAAAATTTTGATTTTTTTTTAATCAAAGAAATTGTGAAAAATTTAACAATTTTTGAGAACTGTAAACATCTTAAAAATAGTGAAAAAAACAGAAAAAAAAATCGTGAAAAAATTTAAAATCGTGAAAAATCTTAAAAATTCACGAAAAATATTAAAATTAGTAAAAAACGCATAAAATATTGGAAAACATTAATAAATTCAAAAAGGGTCGTAGAAAAGGAAAAATCCAGAAAAACCGGCAAAACCAAGAAAAAATCGAAAAACAAGAAAAAATATTAAAATCGGAAAAAAGTGTCTAAAAATAAAAGAATTTTAAAATATGAAAAACTCATGAAAAATTTGACAATTCTTGAAAAAATAGATAAATATTAAAAGACGTAAGAAAATCGTGACAAATGGGACACGTGAAAAAATGAAAAATCTTTAAAAAGTCGAAAAAAGTGAGAAAAATTCATAAAAAAATTGACATTTCTCAAAAAACTAGAAAAAATTTTGACAGTAGTGAAAAAAGCATAAAAAATTTAAAAAATGTAAATAAAAACCAAAAAAATCGTAAAAATGTCAAAATTCACGAAATGGTGAATCGATTTCGACGTTCTTTAATAATTTGGTGTAACGTAAAAAAATTTTACTGCGACTTTAACCCAAGATGTTAGAGGAAATTAGTTGAAAATTTTACTATTTAAATAAACATCAAAACAACATCATTTACGAGGTTGAATCCACGACTCGCTCTCCTCATACCCTCTAATTGTCGTTTGCCAACGTGGCTTACTACCTTTCTTATTTTCTTATAAAATAGCTATATCTAACCTAGTTCACTATTTTCTCCAATATGTAGACCATTTTTTCTTACTTTGCCAATTACTAACTTTACAAAATAAAAAATATCTTTTTTAATTAAGTCAAACTAAACAAATTGGGAACAAAAGGACAAAATTAAATAATCCTTCATGTTAATTCCTAATTTTTCCCATAATGCCGTAAAATTACGTGAATAAATTAACTTGATAAAAAATAAAAGGAACGAATTGTCGTGGTCAACGATTCGTTTCTTTGAGATGAAATCTTTTTCTTGAGTTGACTGTGGGATGGCATTGCTTGGCGGTTACTTTATATTCATTTCTCCTTCTCTGATGTTATTTATTCGATTTGATGATCTTGAACCGTCGACTATAATAAATTGATACAGAGTTGGAATCAGGAGTTAAGATTTTATTCTATGCTAAATCAGGAATTTAGATTTCATCCTGTATTATAAAAGTACAATACATTCAAAATTTATTTGGAACTATAGAAGCATAGAAATATAAAAACCTCTTCAAAAAAGCCACGGGAGTCATCAATGGAGTTGATGGAGACATTGCAAGAGCCTTGGGGATGCTGAGTAACAAAATAGAATTATTTAAAGAGAGTCTAGAGAAACTCCATCAATTTCTTCTTAATATTCTTGTTTGTATACTTTCTGAAAAAATTCAACAATTTCAAAAACTCAATCAGTAATAAAAAGCTTTTGACACGATTTCTATACACATCGAGGAAGTAAATGCCCAAGTCAAAGACAAACCTCTGGAAGGTAGAGACAATAAAAAAGGTATTTAAAGACAAGAAATAGGTGGACACTTTAAGACAGGTGGCATTTAAGACAGGTGGCATTTAAAGAGTGTATGCAGGTGATCAAGAAGTTGGTTCAAAAAGTGAAGATGTCGGAAGCATCCATAGAGATGTTAAAGGAGATTGAAGAAGCCTATGAAGACGATAAAAAATGAAATATGCTAAAAAAGTAGGTAAAGATATCCAATACGCCTACGGGAATAGGTGAATACATTAAAGAAACCTATCGAGTCTGGAGACTTTGCTAATTTTGAACTATTTTTTGTTGAGGAACGACCTTAAGAGAAATGATAATGAAATATGTGAAGCTATTAAATAACCCTATAGGCTGGCGACTTTAAAGCAGCCTTTGCAGATGCTAAAAAAGAGTTAATGGCATTAAAGAAGACACCCAAGAAGTGTAGAGAAGGTGCAATCAATTAAGGAAGCATATGGAGAATGGAGGACTGGACACTAAACATATGCTGACAAGGTAAATGATGACAATACAAAATATTATGAAAAGTAGGAATATTAAAGATACCTCTAAAGACGCTAAAGAAATAAGTTACATGCTGTATGAAAGAAACTTTAGATGACTGATAACATAAAAAGAGTTTTTAAAGGTAACGAAAGAGTAGGTAGACAGATAAAGAAGCTTCTGAAGAATAACATATTTAAATGAGCCTCTGGAGAAATTCAAGACGTGGATAAATCCTACAAAATGAAGACACCAAAAGAGTATTTAAAATTTAGAGTAAAAGGTAGTATCAAACAAGTCTATAGACTAGAAGAGGCTCCGCATGCTGCTTTAGCATCTCTAGAGACTTTTTAGGTCTCCACTCTCTAGAAGATTGTTCGAAGTAAGCAAAGTCTCTATTCCTGTAGGCTTATTGGAAATCTTCACGGACTATTTTAGCATCTACGACTTTTTTTTCAACTCTATAAGGTTTTTCACTATATTTACCTATTTATTTAAGATCTTTACAGATGCTCTTTTCCAGTGAATACATTTTTATTGTCTCGTCTTTCCAAAGATTTGCCTTCGGTTTCACCGTATGGCTTTAAAAGTTAGATAGTCATATGGAAAAATCTTTGGAATACTGGTAACATTGAAAGAATTTTGAACGTTAATGAAGAAGCAGATGAAAATATAAAAAAAGCCTTTGCAGCATTACATGACATATTTAAACAAACCTCTGTAAAAACTAAATAAGTAGATAATAATGTTAAATAAGCTACTGAAAAATGAAGACATCAAACTAGTATTTAAAATGTGGAGTAGGTGGCATTATAGAAGAAGTTTGTGAAGTTTGGCGTATTTGGGACAGCTTCTACAAATGCTGAAAAAGTAGACAGCGAAGTAGAAGACATATTTCTAAAAAAAACGATAAAACAGTATTTAGAGAAGAAGAATCTAGAAAGAGGAGACATTGAGAGTCTCTAAAGATGCTAAAAGAATATGTACAGCTATTAGATAAGTTATTCTATATAGACTTCGACTTTAAACCAACTTCTGCAAATGCTGGAAAAATTGTTGATGACCCTAAAGAAGCTTCTATAGAGTGGAAATGAAAGAGCTTTTAAAGTTTCTTAACGAGTAGAGTAGGTTTAACCATTAAGAAATCCTAAAAAGATTAGATACTTTAAACACATGCTGAAAAAGTAAATGATAACAGAAGTTTATCAAGAGTAGGGGCATTGAAAGCATATCTAGGGACGCTAAAGAAATATGAATAGCATCAAAAGAACCTCAGTAGATGCTCAACAAGTAGATGTGGTTGAACAAGTTTCTGCAAAAATTATTGAAAAAGATGGTGATGTCAAACAAACTGACACAAAATGAAGGCATTGAAAAAGTATCTAAAACGTAGAGTAGGTGGCATTTTTAAAGATGCTTATGAAGACTGGCTGTTTTGGGAGAGCCTCTACAAATGCTGAAGAAGTTGATGACGAAGTCAAAAACACACTAGAAAGTGGAGACAATAAAAGAGTATATAAAGGAAAAGAGTCGATGCAGTATTGTAGAGTTTATTAAGACTGGATATTTTAAAGGAGGCCCAGCAGAAGTTGTACAGTTCGCTGAAAGAAAGATACCAATCCAAATAAGTGTCTCTAGATATGTTAGGATTAAATTTAAGAAACCTATAGAGTCGGAAAACTTTCTAGCAAAAGAAGAACTTGAAAAAGTTGTTGGAGATGCTGAGGGTATTTGAAAATATTAAATAAGCGTACAGGTCTATATAAGGATAATGAAAAAACCATCGAGTCTGAAGACTTTGCTGCCTTTAAAGACACCTTAAGTCTGGATACCTGCTGTAAAACTTAATGAAAATTTTAAAGATGTTTTTTAAAAGTAGAGACACTGAAACTAAACACGCTAAAGAAGTAGGTGAAGTATTGAAGCCTGACAGCTTTAAAGAAAAACTTAACAACTAGATGGTGATTTTAAAGATTTAGAAAACTGGTGACATTAGAACAGTTACTTCAGTTAAAAAGAAGTCTTGGGGACTGTCGACTTTTAACAAATCGCTGCAGGACCCAAAGAAGTAGATGTTGAAAAAGCTCCCAAAGAGTTAATGCATAAGAAGAGAGTTTAAAAGGCGTAGTAGCTAGAGCTGGATTAGAAACTTATGAAAACTGACGATTTAAAGAGAGCTATTGCAAATGCTGAAGAAAAACATGGCGATTCTGAAATTGCTTTGTGACTAACATGATGCCCGTACTTGCTGAGAGTACTTTTTAAGTTTGTAGTTGTACGTATTAAAGTTACTTTTCGAGTTGTAATAATAAAACTTTAAGGGTGACCACTTTTGAAAGTGTCTTATAGGTACAGAAAAGAAAGCAAATATTAGTATCTATCTTACACATGAGACGAATTTCTTTAAGACTTAGGTACTTTGCAATTCTTTTAAATATTGCTTAAAGAGAGACTTGTTATCTTACACATAAGTAGAATATCTTTAAATCTCTAAATAACAAACGAAACTCAACTTTCTTATGGTATTGTCTGTGATTCGGTATGGTCTGAGTTAATTCTACAAATTGTTGGGCTTTTTCTTGGAGATTTGAGTTGGTCCAAGCAAAGTAGCGGTTCTCTTCTACGGGTTTACGAGCTTGAAGGAAACTCACTAGAAAATACAAATTGACGCCCAACGCTAAAATCATTAAGCACTGACAAAACATTAAAACCCTTCTTATAGACCGGGAGATAGTGACAGATTTTCAGACGCGATTTAGGCCAGTATGCCTTTTTCAGTACATTATACTATTGACAATTCGATGATAATAATCAATTAATGGAAGTGTCATCGTGTGTTCTTCATCTATAAAAAATTTAACAAATTTGTTTAGAAATTAATCATTTTTATATGATTTTACTCAAGTTGCCATTTATGCTAAAATAAAATTCGATCAAAGTATTACTTGAATGGCCATTGGCATACCGTTAGTGTGAACCTAGCAGGTGGTCATGCCCAGGTAGATATGCTTTCTAAAATATGCTTTATCCGTGTTCGGAAACAGGCTGCCAATGTAGAATATACTTGATATTACTAAACAATTGCTACAGGTAAGATGGCATACTCTTTGTGCATGTCCGTGTATATCTCATATGGTAGTAATTTTGCAATGTTAAACGATAAGTTTCCGTCATTAAAATCAGTATGCCATTTTGGTTTTATGTAGTTCATGATAGCGTTTGACGTATGTAAAGTTGGCATTGCAATTGGGCGGTTAACTGATGTAGGCATACGCGAAAAAATTTGCGAAATGGTACGGAAAATTGCCGTGTGTTTAATCTGTATGCCACTTTGTTTTTTAAATATTTGAGATATATTTGGGTGCTACAAAAAATGGCATACCGTTTGATAACGTCCGAAGTTCTGAAATTATGAAATAGTATGTGAATACGGAGAAGGATTAGTGCAAATGAAATGGACGATTTTCTTCCTTTGTAAACAGTATACCTTTTTGTAAAATATTGAATCGCGGTATATTTGGATCAAATAATAACGGGCATACTGATTAGACTGGTCTGCGGCTTTCAAAAAACAAAATTTTCATTATGGAAAAAATCATTTATGCTGCGTTTATTTCAGCTTCGAATTTATAAATTCTATAGATATACTATTTATTTGTTAAAACTCTTTTGTTTCTTCCACAGATCATTTTATTATACACTAATATAATTATTTATTTCATTACCGCGAAAATTGTATTTTTTTGGGATTCATTAAATGTTATTAAATCTATATTTAGGGCAAATAAATGCTTATTCCAGCAAATTGAGGTACGGTTTGGCACAATAAAGTCATTTATTCCATATAAATTCAATTTATTACTCACATACATATTACTTTTATTTTTTTTTATTCATCAGTAAAGTCTACTTCCGTATTATAGTCTTTATTGCTTTCATTATCTTCTTCCTCGTCATCACCATCTATATGAGTTTGGTCCTTAGTATCCTTCCCTCCATCATCATAACCGTTGTCATCATCATACTCATCATCTTCATCGTCCGAAGATTCGATGACGGTATCATGCTGGCATCCTTTTCTGGATCTATTGTCACGCCTGGGGGGGATTGGGGAAGTGTGCCTTAGTGTTTTGGGATGAAGGGTAGCTAACTGAAGGCACTTCCCACCCAGGTCGTGGTTATCTACCCCGTGGTTGGGTATCCTGCTGAAGACAGAAAACTAACCAACGGGAAGATAAGATAAACAACAGGAAACAAACAACAAATATATTAACAAGAAACAAACAATGAATAACGAATAACTCACTAACTATACTAATCTTACCAAATAACTACATGGTGGCATGTCACATTTACTCAGGAAAATACCTCAAGAGTCACAACGGTCCAAACCCAAGGGCCTGTTTTAGGGACACCCCAAGGGTTACCCTTACAGACAACCTCAGACACCGAACTCCTCGAGTGCGACCTCAATGACGCTCTTTTATAGCCAATTTATACGCTACGTGAGAATAAGAATTAAACTATATAAGGTCGCCTTGAAATCTAACGTACTGACTTTGACCTGAATGATTACAATAAAAAATAATACAAAATATTACAATGAAATATAAAACAATTAAACTATCCTATTATCGTATGTGACACTATAAATAATACCTAATATCAAACAATTTAATGAATTTTAATAACTGATGTAAATAATAAGAAATCATCATGCTTATATATTACCTTCAGTTTCGTCGGGTGTTAGAAAGATTTCCTGGATGAAGTGTGGCACCTCATCTCCTTCAAACCAACGGAACGTGTATGTACCGTTTTCTTCGATGCTCCAGCCAAATTGCAGGGATCATCACTGTTGGGATTAGAGGAATGAGCGTTGCTACGTTATAAAATGTGCGGTCATATGTTTTTTCATATGATGAACTCGCATAACTTGTCTGCCATAGTTGTTTATTGCAAGTGAATAATCAACCTAATGTATAGAACAAAAGGCATACTGACCTAAAGCACGGTAATTTTTTCCATAACTTCGCAATGTTTTTCACGAAATTACACCAGTAAAGCTCGCACAACTTGTATGCCATTAATTATTTTGATTTGTTAGGTAATAATTGCATTAACAATGAAATGTCATACTGAATAAATACACAGATAATTGTCTCTTTATTTTAAAAATTGATCTTCATTATTTATTATGTTAAACCTGTTTGAATCGTATGCCATTTTCAATGTTAACATTTGAGGGTACATATATTTCATGGATCAATTTGGACTTGAGTAAAATGACGGAAACTTATCGTTTAACATCGCAAAATTACTACCATATGAGATATACACGGACATGCACAAAGGGTATGCCATCTTACCTGTAGCAATTGTATAGTAATATCAAGTATATTCTACATTGGCAGCCTGTTTCCGAACACGGATAAAGCATATTTTAGAAAGCATATCTACCTGGGCATGCCCGCCTGCTAGGTTCACACTAACGGTATGCCAATGGCCATTCAAGTAATACTTTGATCGAATTTTATTTTAGCATAAATGGCAGCTTGAGTAAAATTATATAAAAATGATTAATTTCTAAACAAATTTGTTAACTTTTTTATAGATGAAGAACACACGATGACACTTCCATTAATTGATTATTATCATCGAATTGTCAATAGTATAATGTACTGAAAAAGGCATACTGGCCTAAATCGCGTCTGAAAATCTGTCACTATCTCCCGGTCTATTAATATTGCACTTGGATGAAACATAAACTGTTGATTGTTAAACAAACCAGATTTTTAAGCTCATTTAGCATATTATTCGACCTCAATATTTCATTCAGGTAACCATATAAGAGAAATAGTTGTATATATCAAAAAAACTGACTAAACCTATACAGAATTTTGTTAAAAAAAATGTTTTCAATTCAAATAGTCTGTAAAAACTAACCCGCGACATCGTCGAATGCATATTCGTTATTGTCACAAGATTTTTCGAAACGATAATGCCGCCTTTCGGTGAGAAATGCCTTCTTTTTGTATCCGTTTGGCCGCGTAGAGGAGACTTTTGAATTGACAGTCGCAATGATTTAAATTTAATGGAATTCCACACGGCTCCGATCTTTTGTCACGTCTACGCTTAGGCTAAAAGTAAGCAGGACCGGAATTTTAACAAAGTTTATTACAAATTAACGCATAAAAACTTTTTCATTTCGTTATAGCACGGAAAGTAAAAGTTTTTTTTGTATGAAAGCAGAAATATGTAAAGACTAGTTGTACTCGCAACGTCGTTCGCATGGCGTGTGATTGTTGTATAAAAATTTCTTACCCCACCCCATTTAAGGAATGGGAGAGAAATTTTTATACACCAGATGTTAAGTTGAAAGAAGACAAATACATCTGTGAAAACCGCATTAGAATCGTATCAGTAGTTTTCCTGTGATGCGCGCACAAACACCCAGACAGACAGACAGACAAAAAAATCTAACCACATTTTTGGGTTCTATTTCGATGTACCCGCGACGTCGTTTGCGTGGCGTTTTGAATTTTGTAAAAAAATTTCTTTCCTCGCCCCGTTAAAGGGGTGGGGGAAGAAAGTTTTATACACCAGATGTTAAGTTGAAAGAAGACAAATACGTCTTTGAAAACCGCATTCGAATAGGATCAGTAGTTTTTATGTGATGCGCGCACAAACATATACATTTCTACAGTTTATTATATGTATAGATGTATAGATTAATAAAGTAAATGATAAAGGATATTAATAATTTAACTACATTTATTATTTTTTTACATACATTGAAAGTTGACACCTAGTTCTCATTGCACAATATTGGAACATCTTCTAGGAAATTAGAAGGAGTGGAGATATTTAAAGAACCTCTGAAGATGATGAAGAAATACGACTAGACGATAAAGCAGCCTCTAAAGAATGGAGATAATAATAAAGTATCGAAAATGCTGAGGGAATATCTGGACACATTGAACAAATATAGGAAGACTATCAACTTTCCAACAGCCTCCTGCAGATATTTAACACGTAGAGAACGAAGAAAACAAAGCTTCTACACTATTGTCACATACGATAATAGGGTAGTTTAATTGTTTTATATTTCATTTGATTATTTTTTATTGTAATTATCCAGGCGAAAGTCAGTACGTTAGATTTCAAGGCGACTTTATATAGTTTAATTCTTATTCTCACGTAGCGTAAGAATTGGCTATAAAAGAGCGTCGTTGAGATCGCACTCGAGGAGTTCGGAGTCTGAGGTTGTCTGAAAAAGTCACCCTTTGGGGTGTCCCTAAAACAGACCCTTGGGTCTGGGCCGTTGTGACTCTTGACTTATTTTCGTGAGTAAGTGTGACATGCCACCATATAGTTTTATTTGGTAAGATTAGATAAGATTATTGTATTTATTTCGTTTAATAATTAGGTATATATCGTTATTGCTTGTTTATTTATAAATTTATTTGTTGTTTGTTTCCTGTTGTTTATCTCATCTTCCCCTTGGTTAGTTTTCTGCCTTCAGCAGGATACCTAACCAGGGGGTAGATAACCACGACCTGGGTGGAAAGTGCCTTCAGTAAGCTACCCCTTATCCCAAAACATTAAGGCACATCCCCCAATCCCCCCCCCAGGCGTGACACTATGGAGAATTTAAAAGACTCTCTAACCAAGTAGGGAAGTAGTCCAGTTTGGAAATTGGAAACTTTAAAATATATTGATTACCGAATAAATAGATAATTACGTTAAATAAAGATATTAAAACAGATAATGAACACATTATTAAGGCCTGAAGAGAATAGCGACTAAAAAGGAGCCTAAAAAAATTATTGTGGCGTTGAAATAAGGTGGAGATATTAGATATTTATAAAAGTATCTTAAGAGTGTGCCACTTGTGATAAAAAAAGTATGAAGTAGCACTTAAAAATGTGTATAAAGTTTGAACGATCCTGTGCTTTGAACGTTAACATTAAAGAATCTTCTGGAGCCTAAGGATATGTCGCAAAACAGCCTTTGTAACGCTGAAATGTCAGCTTCTATAAATAAGTAAGATTGAAACAACACATAAATGTGTTGCAGAAACTTACAGCGAGTGGAGGTATACAAAAAAGCCTATTAAGACTAGCGACCTTGAACGAACCTCTCCAAATGCTGTAAAAGTAAATAAAGGATATGAAACAAATGACATCAAAAGAACATTTAGAAATATGAAATGACTAGGTGTAGCAAATGAAGGAGTATCTATAAGGACTAGCGAATTTAAACCATCTTCTACAGATGTTGTAGAAGTTGGATAATGACGTTAAAGAAGCCTCTGAAGAGTGCGTCGAATAGGTAATTCTCTGTTGTAGACGTTCACATTAAGGAATCTTCTGGAGAGTAGGGAGGAGATACGTAACTTTAAAAGAGCCTTTAGAGTGAAGTGAGATTGAAAGAGCATCTAAAGGTGTTAAAGAAACCTTGGAGCTATAAAAAAAAGACCGAGTGAACTTAGAGGAGTATCTACAGATGCTGTACAGCAAATGGTGGATTTAAAAAGGAGCTAGAGAGTCAAGACATCAAAAAAACATCTGCGTATCTTAAAAGAGAAAGTATGGGAAGAATATATGGAGACTGGCGACTTGATGACTGGCGACTGGATGATAACGTTGTAAAATCGTCTAGAAAGGAGTATAAGGTAACACTTAAGAAATGTATTGGGACTAAAGAATGTAAAATATCCTGTTTTGTAGACGTTAACGTTAAAGAAACTTCTGGAGAGTGGGGATACTTTAAAAGCACCTTTAGGATGTTGATCAGTTTCCTTAAATTACCTTTGAGAGTAGAACCTTTTAAAGGTTTTGAAAGAATAGATGGAAACCTATCAATACTGTAGACTTTTAAAGAGCATTTGAAAATAAACAAGAAGTAAATAACGATGGTAATGAAACTCATAGAGATTCAAGCCTCGATAGAAAATCTAAAGATGTTTAATAAGTAAATGAAGATATACAAGAAGCATATCAAGAATGGCTGCTTTGAACGCTGCAAAAGCTAAAAAGGTGGATAGAATAAGAGTGGAAATATCGAAAAACTAGCTAGAGATACTGTAGATTTACGTGGAGCTATAGGAAAACATTATGACTAGGTAGATAACGAATTTAAAGATGCTTTGAAGAGTTAAGACATTGAAAGACCTTCTAAAGATGTTGAAAGAGTAGGTAAATTTATTAAAACAATCTATAGAGGCTGATTATTTTAAACCAACCTCTGCAGATGATACAGAAGTTAGATAATAACTTTGAAGAAGCCTTTAAAGAGTGAAATATTAAGATGTTAAAGGAGAATGTGGCAACACTAATCAAGTATATGGAGACTTTAAACAATCCTCTGCATAAGCTGAAGAAGGAGACGGTGACGTTAAAGTAACTTCTGAAGGGTAAAAATATAAGTGTCATAGAAGTACCTAGAAAGTAAACACATTGAAATAATATTTAAAGATTCTCAAGAAATATAGGGAAAAATGTTAAAAAAACTTACCGAGAATGGTAGCTTTACAAGAACCTTTACGAGAACCTATGAAAATTCAGAAGAAGTAGTTGGCGATGTTAAAGATGCTTGGACACATTTAAAGAGTATATAAACATGTTGACTGAGTCGATGGGGCTATACAAAAACCCTTTGAAGAATCGCTTCTTTGAACCCAGCGTTACAGGTGTGAAAGAATTTGACAGTACTGTCCTATACGGAGTGCAGAATTCAATTGAGTATCAAAAGATGCTGAAGAAATAACTGATGTAATTAAAGAAAAATAAGGAGGCTAAAGTTCTTAATTTAGTATTTACAGATGCTGCAGAAGTAGATGGTAATGTTGAAAAACCTCTGGAAAGTAAGGTTATTGAAAGAGTTTTTAGACATTCTAAGAACATCTGTAAAGACATTAAAGAAACTTTAGTGGCGTAAAAAAACTCAGGAGTGTAAAGACATTTAAAGAATTTAATAGGGTAGATAAAAACGTTGGATAAGCTTATGGAGACGGGAGACTTCAATCCTTTACATTTAAAACGTATGCTTTTTAAAAAAGCGAATACAGAATGAACGAGCTTTTAAGCTTTAGAAGGTAATGACAAGAAAAAAGTATTTAACGATGCTGGAAGAGTAGGTGAGTGGAGGAGCTATTAAAGCAGCCTATGGAGACTGAGACCTTTAAACGAATCCGACCAATGCTAAAGAAGTAATTAGTCTAGGAAACACAGAAAAAATACTTTAAGATAAAGTACACAGAATCTTTACATGAATCAAGTAGCATCCGTGAGAGCAGGACAGGAATTTACATCATATTTCCCAATCGAAAAAGGTGTACGACAGGGCTGTGCTCTGTCCCCCTCCTTTTTAATCTTTAGTCGGAAACGATTTTCGATAGAGCCTTAAGTGACATTGAAGATGGAATCAAAATCAACGGACAGATTGTTAACAACCTTCGTTATGCTGATGATACAGTCATAAAAGCCGACAGCCAAGATGCGCTACAACGACTAATAGATAGAATAAACACTAAAGGAGAACGACTGGGATTGAAGATTAATATAGACAAGACGAAGGTAATGGTGGTTAGTAGAACCACGAAATATGCAATTGAATATAAGAATAAAAAATAAGAACGTCCCAAAGGTCTCCAAGTTCAGATATCTAGGTAGTTGGATAGCTGAAGATCGATCTAGATCCAGACCTGATATAAGGTGTAGAAACCAGGACCATAAAGGCCAACGTGATGAAGCGATTGGAGGCCTTTGAAATGTGGGTATTTAGAAGATTACTTAAAATTCCCTGGACAGATCACACAACAAATGTTGAAGTACTAAATCGAATGGGCAAAGCAAGAGAGTTGTTGTCAATAAAAAAAAGAAGAAAAACTGCTTATCGGGCATATATTTCGAAATTCCAAGTACCAGTTCTTAAAGCTTATAATGGAAGGGAAGCAGTGAAAAGGAAAAAAGGGGCATCGAAAGAAAAAAACACTCATGGCTTAAAAACATCAGGGATTGGACAAACCTCGATGCCCATGCACTCTTTAGAGCCACACAAGATGGAGAGGTGTTTGCCAGAATTGTCGCCAACATCCACTAATTGGATTAGGCACCTTAAGAAGAACACAACATGCACTCAACTTATAATTGATTACAATCAGTACTGGATGGAAAGTGTTCCTATCATATAACAATTCCTTTTCTACTTTCCTTTGTTTTACACTGTAGTTATTTTGACTTACATACGTAACAGCTAACAAAATTTCAGACACTTTTGATTATTTGTAATTTTAAGTTTGATTAGCAAAACTATCAAAAGAACTACCATATTATTTGTTGTTACATGAATCACGCTGTAGATCACCCACTCCTTTGCTAACTAGTTCGTTCGGCCTCAAGCCAACCAGTACATTCATTACTAGGTATGTATCTCTAAACGCTATGTTGGTATGTAAAAAAACTAAAGCTGCAATGAGTCACTTTAACTGACCTGGTTTAAGTGTGCCAAAGTAATTTTAATATCACTAGCTGACTTATAATGTTTGCCAATCACGTCCAAATCGGTGTAATGTTAATTCAAACATGAAATTAGCCCTTTCACTAATTAATATCTAAATAATTGCAATATGCATTTTACTTATGCGAGTAAGTTTTTCTATAAATAATAGATCGAAATATGATAGTTTTAATTAGAATCTTTTCTTAAGGTATCCTTTTCTAGGTCTTTTAAAGTATTCTATTGTTTTAATAACCATAGGAAATTGGGAAATTGGCAAGTTTTCTTAACTGATAAGTATTTAAAAAATTAAAAAAATGTTTTTACTACAACTCAGTCTTTTATTTTTTACAAATAATAGCTAGACTTATTGTACTTCTTTCATTGATTCATGTTACCCATTCCAGGATCTTGGTATACCGTCTTATAGTTTGTACAGGTCTAAAGGATGTATGCCTAATGTTTTTGGAGTCTCCAAAAATTGACTGTCTCCTGTGAACCAGTGCTTCGCAATGGTACAGTATGTGTTAAACTGTTAAAGGTTCTAAGTCCCATAAAACAAATTAATCTTTTATTTTTTCACCAAATTAGAATTACAAAGGAAAGGGTAGTCTTTTAATTGTTGGTGTTACAGAACTAGAATCAGAATTTTAACAAAACAAATTGTTATTCATTTCATATGAGGTTAGGTCTTGGATACTGCTGCCAGAATTGAGCTTCTACTTATTATCCTACTTTATCAGTTTTTAGTTGCATACAGTGAATAGCTGTTCATAATAAATTATCACACAGTAACAGATTGCTTGTATTGCTAAACCATTTCCATTTTATTCCTTTTCTAAACATATTTTCTTGGCATTTTTTTAAAGGTGCTGTCTATTATGTTTACTCTGTTGCTCATTTTTATCTCTCGTTCTTTAACTTCCAACACACATAAATGTTTTTTAATCAGATTTTTTGTTACATTACGGAAGCAACAAATAGAATTACCAACAAGCAGTCAATTATAGGAGAAAAAGGCGACCTTAAACAAGTTTCTACAGATGTTAAAAGGTAAATTTTAAATTTAAATTTAAAGAAAAGACTTTAAACCAGTCTCTGCAGATTTTGCAGAAATTGGATTATAAAGCCTCTACGAAATGAAAAGATTAAAAGATAAAAAAGTGGGTATATGGAGACTAGAGACTTTGAGCGATTCTCCGCAAATGCTAAAGACGTATATATGAGGTTGAAGAAACTTCAAAAAATTGGAGAGATTGAAAGAATGTCTAAGAAAACGAAAACCATAGATGTAGCTTATGGAGATGGCATGACTTTATAGATGCTAAAAAGTAAGTCGTCTTGTATAAGCTTTTTTAGACCAGAAATATTAAAAGAACATCTAAAACTGTAACCGAAACTAAATAAACTTTAGACAATAGCGACATTGGGAGACATCTAAAAATGCTAAAAGATGTTCTGCAGTCTATTATTAATGAATTGAACCAGTATGACTTACAAAACCGATGACCATGCCTTTTCCAACTTTAAATGCCACAGGACTGTAACATTAAGAAATCTACAATTCCCAATATTTGCTCAAAAATGTCAATCACACACCCTACAATGATAGGAAGCTAGCAGAGGTATCAGGACGTACAAAGAGCACAAGTTATATGATTAGATGATTTATTGAACATGGTACAGAGAGGTTAGTTATTTTGATTTACTTATATGTACAAAAACCTATAAAAAAACATATTTTATTTTTCTAATATATGTTCCATATAGTACTTCCATATCATTACCACTGCCGTCCAATTCGAAATAGTTTTTAAAAATCCTAAATATGTAAATTTCAACGTTAAAGAATCTTACGGCAAAAGAGTTAAAGAGGTGGTGAAAAAGAAGGTCCTTGAATAAACATCTGTAGATGCTGGAGAAGTAAACGGCGATATTTACGTTTCTAGAGAGCACAGACATTGAGTGGGCCACTTGATACTCGAAACTAGTCGTTATAGCTATAAAACAAACCAATGGGTAGGATCAATCTTAACAAGTCTCTATACGTGTTGATGAAGTAAATTTCGAATCTGAAGAAGCCCTTAGAGAGCGAAGACATTGACAAGGATTCCAAACTAGGTATATGAAGATTGAACTATTTGAACAGTCTTTTATAAAGCTATGGATTAAAGCTTATGGAGATTAAGTGACTTTGAAAAGGCCTTTGTAGATGTAAACAGAATCATTAAAAAATGTAGCCGACACTAAATAAACCGTGGAAAGTAGCGACATTGAAAAAACATCTTAAGATGCTGAAGAATATCCTGAAAGTAATCAAAATCTACGAAAAACCTATTCAAGAGCAAGTCTAGTATCATCATCAAAAACACAAGCTATATGATTAGATGATTCATGAAACATGATATGTTATCTTTATTTTTAATATAGCTTTCCCTAATAGTCGTTCTGCTAATAACTAATCACAACTGCCATTAAAGAGGGCATTTGAAAATACTGAATATATAAATGGCAACGTTAAACAAGCTTATAGCAAAAGAGTTGAAGAAATGCTAAAGAAGTAGAAGTTAACAAAGCTTATAGCAAAAGAGTTGAAGAGATGCTAAAGAAGTAGATCCTTAAGCGGACCCATGCAGATACTGGAGTATACTACGACATTACCGACAGTTCTAGAGAATCGAGACATTGAGACAGCCTCTTTATAGGTTGAATTAGTCGTTTAAGCTATAAAAACTTATGAAAAGTTGATTTCGAATTTAAAGAAGCCTTTAGAGACATTGACAGAGCATTTAACGATATTAAAATACTAGATAAAGCAATTGGTGACTTAAAATCAGTATCTGCAGATGCTGCCGGAGGTGAATGAGAACGGATCCTCTAGAGAGTCAAGACATTTAAAGGTGCTAAGGAAGTACACGAAGACTGGAAATTTTGAACATTCCTCCGCAAATGCTGAAGAGGTACATAGTGAAACTAATAAAAAAGGGGAAAGACCGAAAAAGTATCAAAAAATTAACCCAAAAAAGCCGATGACGCTTATGGAGATTAAGTAACTTTGAAAGAGCCTTTGTAGATACTAAAAAATAAGTCGAATTTTATGAGCTTCTTCAGAAATCATTACCACTGCCGACAAACTCGAAGAGAAGTAAGGATGGGACCATGTCAGCTGGCCCGAATGAATGATTCACAACCTTTTGGAAATAACTTCGCATGTGTATTATGATTTTGGTTGCTTTTAAAACCATGTTTCCAATGAAACCTCTAGTCGATTTTGTTTTGCTTTAACCCTGTTTCAACCTAAATAATATGAAAATGAAAGTATGTCGGATGTACCAGGTTGAAACAAAGATTAGTTTCAATGATTCTCTATTTGTGTAAATCCATTTCAGCTTGAATTAATTTCAGACTATTTAGGCTAAAACGGGGTTTAAAAAAAAAAGTGACTTGAAAGCATCCAACATTCGCGCAGAAGCCTTTACAACTTTTCAGTTGCTTAAAGGCATGTATAAGATGTCCAAACATGCGCAATTAAGAGTTTCAGAAATGTAAAAAAACTTCAGATTCATTTCACTTGGCGTCCTTTAAAAAAGAATTTAATTTCAATATTTTAAATTCTCCCAACTTCATAATTAAAACAATAATCGTATAAAAGAAATGATAATAACTCTCTACGATATTCTAAGCTAAAAGTAACTCCCCTTTATGTAAATCACATTGTTCTTTTTTTCACATTAAAGTATTGGTAATTAGAGAGCTACTGAGATGAAACGCCACTTATTCTGAAATTGTCGCTGGCGGTGTTCTCGTTCTCGAGTTCAAGATCTGTTGTGAATCAAGCATGCGTATATCGTCTACCTACAATTTGTTAATAACTTAATCCGTATTTGTCGCGGATTTGTTCCGGAAGTTAAGCTGTTAAAGACAAAAAATTACATCTGCTTCCAGTTAATAAATTTTTAAAAAGGAATACAAATACATGTCATTTATATAAGGAATGAAATAATAGAAAATATTATCAGTTGGCCTGTTTAGAAAGCTATACTTTTGAAACAAAATTAAATATTTCCACATCTGTTTATTAATTTATTTAATTACTTTTTAAAGATTGATTCAAAAGATAGTCTGTATCTGTAGTAAAAATAAAATATGGTAATCATTTTAAGAAGAACAAACATTAATAAAATTCGTTAAAGTTAATGAATGAAACTCGTAGATGGATGCCGGTAGGCTAAATTATTCAAACACCCATCAAACTTTCTGTTTTTTTCTATATATCCATTTAACTCCTAATTAAAATGCAACGGTATTGTACAAGCGAAGAAAATGTGTAGGTGATATAGAATTTTTTATGGCTGTTTTTATAGAAATAGGAAAAGCTACCGTTAAGTTACAATATTGAATAGAGATTCATAAGTTATTATTTTTTTTTTAATATCACAAATGGATATAGAGAGAAGATATATTTGATTGAAATTTTATTTATTGCTAATTAATATTTTAACCAACATTTATATATATATATATATATATATATATATATATATATATATATATATATATATATATATATATATCCAAAGATGATACATAACGTATCTAATGCCATACTGTCAAAAGTAATAATTTCAGTTTTGAACTGAAATGGTGTCGGTTAGAAATTTCTAACACTTTAAAAGACACCTTGAATGCTGCGATATAAATAGATATAAATATCATTCAACCTATATCAGGGCAAAACCAAACTACAGACACGTGTTTCGCTCTTATTTGAGCTCGTCAGTGTAGTACAGGCTATATCTCTCAAGTCACTAATCAAGAGACATCCCTGCTATAAATTGAACGATATCTATAGATGTCAAATGCGAAACTGATAAACAGTCGCAAGTGGTTCCATCTTCACTCCAAAAATGGTATTTCAGTGGTAGCTTTGCATCTTGTATATAACCTTAGGCAAGGTAAAATGATAAAACGAACAGAGCGTTTTGTGACAGTCTAAAAATGTCCAAAGATGATACATAACGTATCTAATGCCATACTGTCAAAAGTAATAATTTCAGTTTTGAACTGAAATGATGTCGGTTAGAAATTTCTAACACTTTAAAAGACACCTTGAATGCTGCGATATAAATAGATATAAATATCATTCAACCTATATCAGGGCAAAACCAAACTACAGACACGTGTTTCGCTCTTATTTGAGCTCGTCAGTGTAGTACAGGCTATGTCTCTCAAGTCACTAATCAAGAGACATCCCTGCTATAAATTGAACGATATCTATAGATGTCAAATGCGAAACTGATAAACAGTCGCAAGTGGTTCCATCTTCACTCCAATTTATAGCAGGGATGTCTCTTGATTAGTGACTTGAGAGACATAGCCTGTACTACACTGACGAGCTCAAATAAGAGCGAAACACGTGTCTGTAGTTTGGTTTTGCCCTGATATAGGTTGAATGATATTTATATCTATTTATATCGCAGCATTCAAGGTGTCTTTTAAAGTGTTAGAAATTTCTAACCGACACCATTTCAGTTCAAAACTGAAATTATTACTTTTGACAGTATGGCATTAGATACGTTATGTATCATCTTTGGACATTTTTAGACTGTCACAAAACGCTCTGTTCGTTTTATATATATATATATATATATATATATATATATATATATATATATATATATATATATATATATATATATATATATATATATATTGGCATTTTGGTATTTTGACTGTTAAAGTAATAATCGAAGTTAAACGTGGGGTAACAGTCAATTTTTTAGGCTTGAGAAAAACTCTGAATTAATAAAAATTCTTTCTTTCTACTTACGCCAACCCTGTACGCTTAATATATTACATGGAACTTTCTAGAACAACAGAATCTAACGGACTTTTTTAAGCGGAGTATCAATTTTTTAATTGACCAATGAGATTTCACGTACCTATTTAATTAAGATTTATACCTTCGCATATGAGTACGCTTTTAACTCGAGTTAAAACCAAAGCAAAAGGTGATTTATATTTTTCAATATATCGTTTTATCTAACTTTCATCCCTCTCTCACATTTCGCTTATCATAGTACACAAAAATAACAAAAGAATTTACCTAGCTGTTATTTTATGTGTAGTAATAGTTATTATGTGTTTGAATTAAACACAAATGTGTTTATTAATATGATTTACTGTTTATGACACTGATATTTTTTTATTCCATTTTATTTATTGTACATCTTATTTATTACCACACCGAATAATAAATACTGTTATTGTTAAGTAGAGATTTTTCTTTTCTTAGCTAGAACCTGTTACTATGATCAATATTTTCAGTTTCCCTAATCTATATTTTATTAAAGTACTAGATTTTGTTTTTTGAATATATCTTTATCTTACAAATTTGATTTATAACCATCAGGATAAGTAAAAGTAAAGTGTAAGTATAATTTTTCTTTTTGTTTCTTAAATAAAAGTGTGTAATTTAAAATTTAACAAGAACAATCTGCCGGGTTATCTAATTTTACCTTATCTTATATCTCTTATATCTTTCTTATTTTATCTGGGTTTCTTATATTTCCCCATCCTCAGGATAAAAACATAAGTGGCGCCCATTTTCCTTTCTCTTTCATCTCTTTCTTTCACTCTCTTTTGTCCCTTTTAACTTTTCTTATTCTCTCAAATATATTCCTTTTTACCTTTTTAATAATTTATCATCTAGCTCGATCGAATCCACGCTCGCTCTCCTCCAACCCCCTGCCGTTCGCATAAGTTAACCTCTCAAATCGAGCATTTAACACCTTTAGAAAAAAGAGGTTACAACTTTCCCCACGTATTAGGCTTACATAGTTATTCAATGAAATACTGAAACACTTATGGGGACTTTTACACAATTTATTTACAAAATTGTTAAGATACACTGAACTCTGCTGGATAACGTCTAACTACTTGACAATACAATGATTTCTTGTGAATACTTGAACTTGAACTGACGTTAACTGCCCATGCATCCCCTTATATACAACTTTATTTAATCTAGTTAGTGTCTTTAGATCTTTCTAGAATTTTCTAGAAACATTATTTAAAATGGTCAGTTGATTTTTAGAAACTTCTAAAAATCAACTGTCAATAACAATCTATCAAATTAAGGTCCCTTCCTTTACGGTTATCCCGTTACACTGCCCCCTCCTTAGATTCATTCCTCCTGGAATGTTATTTTCTACATCGGAATCCCGCACACTCCCTGAGCCAGCCAAACCATCTTCTTGGAGTTGCTGCGCATCTCCAATGTGGTTTCCCTGGTAAGGCGCCAAACGATCATGATGGACCACGACGGGTTTCCCTCTGGGAATTTTCACGATCCGATAAATGACATCGTTAATCTTCTCCTTGATGGTGTAAGGACCTTCCCAGTTCTTTTGTAATTTGGGACAAATACCTCGACGCCGTCGGGGGTTATAGAGCCAGACTAAATCTCCAACTTGGTAACTCTTTTCCATTGTCCGTGTGTCATAGTACCTCTTCATCCGATCACTAGATAATTGTAGTTTTCCACGCACCAGGTTGTGTATATTCTCCATTCGATTCTGAAGGTCGGCGACATATTGTTCACGTGCCATTTCTTCACCAGGTTTACAACCAAACACCAAGTCACATGGTAGCCTCATTTCTCTACCGAACAGGACCTTCGCAGGCGTTTGGCCAGTTGATTCGTTGATGGCCGATCGAATTGCCATAAGAAATAGTGGAATATGTCGATCCCAATCCCTCTGACAATCTGACACCACTTTTGACAGATAGTTGGTTATAGTCCGGTTCATTCGTTCCACCATTCCATCAGACTGAGGGTGCATCGCTGTGGTTCTCGTTTTGTGGATGCCTAATCTTTGGCAAACTTCTTGAAACAGCTTGCTCTCAAAATTTCTTCCTTGGTCTGAGTGTAATTCTAGTGGTACCCCAAATCGGCTTACGAATTCTTCAACTAATATATCTGCTAAAGTGGTGGCTTCCTGATTGGGAACTGCATAGGCTTCAACCCATTTAGTGAAGTAGTCCATTACAACAAAGATGTACTTGTTTCCTACATCGCTCTGTGGAAGTGGCCCCAATACATCTACTGCGATTCTTTCAAAAGGACTTCCAACCAGGTATTGCTGCATTTCCGCCTTCGGTTTTCGGTGCGGACCGTTACTGGCAGCACATGTAGGGCATTTACGACACCAATCTTTAACATCACTAGTGCAATTTACCCAGTAAAATCTATCTCGGATCTTTTGCAGCGTTTTCGTGATACCCAGATGTCCTCCAGAACTATCATTATGCATCTGTTTTAAAATTTCCGGTACAGCATTTCTTGGGACCACTATTTGTTTCCTTGTTTCTGTGCCCTCGGAATTTTCTACAAGTCTTTTAACGAGCTCTCCGTCCAAAATTAAAGAGTTCCATTGGGACCAGTATGTTTTTAAAGCAGGAGAGGATGAGGATATCTCTCTCCACAACGGACGACGGTCCATTCTCTTCCACTCCCGAATCTTTCTCAGAACGGGATCGTTTTCTTGTTGCTCCTCCAGCATAGAGCTCTCGTCTTCTGGCACAACCCTAACTAAGGCAAGTTTTTCCTCGTTCTGCTCCACTCGGGTACAATGGGGGCAAGTATTTCTTATGTGGCCTAGTTCTCCACAGTTCCAGCACCTCACTGGGCGCCTTCTTTTTGAAGAAAACTTCATTAACCTCTCTACTACCGCTTGGACTTCGCTGACGGCATAAACGGCATGGTCGAAGTTACCAGTGTCTTCCATTAGTCGAGCAGCTGCATGTGAGGCCTCCGTCGCTGTGTCGAACTCCAGGGCAATGGTCAAGGCGTTTACAAAAGATCTCGGCCTCGCCAACCGTACAGCCCGTTGCAACTCGGCGTCTCGAAGACCATCGGTAAAGGTTTGGATCGCCAGGCACTCCAGAAAATCTTCCGCTGCATTTGGATACGCAAACCGTACCATTTTTTCCACTTCAGCTTTGAACTCCTGGATAGTTTCTCCATTTTTCTGCTTCCGGCTTTTCAACTGCACTCGGTATACCGGTTCTAGATGACTTTGACCATAACGCATCTCTAGACGATTCACCAATAGCTCAAAATTGTCAACCTCATCCGGTGTCAATACATGCAGGACGTCTAAAGCTTCGCCTCGCAGAGCCATGGTTAGGAACAATGCCTTCTCCTGGGGTGACCATCCATTCGCTCTGGCCACTGCGTCAAATTGTTTTAGGTAATTTGACCAGGAAGTCATCCCGTCGAAGGTCGGGGGTTTTATCGTCATTCATACCTTTGCCGCCTCTCTGTGTTCTCGTCGTTCAACGTCTATGTGGCCGGTTTCCCTCCTTTCTGCATTTCCGTCGCTGTGGTGGATGATTTGGTTTCGGCGACAAGCTTCGAGTTCTTGTTGAAGCTTCCTTATTTCGGACTGCATTTGCTGGTTGATCTGGTTTTGCTCATCTCGCAAGTTGGACACTTGCTGATTTTGTTCGTCTCGCAAGCTGGACACTTGCTGATTTTGTTCGTCACGAAGAGTGTACATTTCGGAGCGCAAATGCGATATTTGCTGGGAGAAGGAACTGGATAACTCTTCTGGTAGGGTAGACATCCGTTGTGACAGCTGGGACATATCTTCGCGCTGGCTCTTCATCTGACTGGAAAGCTCCTCTTGCTGGCTCTTCATCTGACTGAATAGCTCCTCTTGCTGGCTTCTCATTCGTCCTAATAGCTCCTCGTGCAGCCGGAAAAGTTGTTGAGTTTGTTCTTCTTGTAGTCGGGAAATTGCTTTTTGAACCGGGACTTCGAACTCCACAGCGTCAGGGTCCAAATCATTATTTACGTAGTATTCACGGAGCCTTCTCAACAATACGGATTTGCTCCCAGTAGTTTCCAACTCTACTTCTTTAAGCTCTCTTCTGAGCTCAGCCACCAATAGTTCATTTATCTTTTTTCCAGGCATTCTTGTATCTTCACCCCACACCTGACACCAATTTGAAACACTTATGGGGACTTTTACACAATTTATTTACAAAATTGTTAAGATACACTGAACTCGGCTGGATAACGTCTAACTACTTGACAATACAATGATTTCTTGTGAATACTTGAACTTGAACTGACGTTAACTGCCCATGCATCCCCTTATATACAACTTTATTTAATCTAGTTAGTGTCTTTAGATCTTTCTAGAATTTTCTAGAAACCTTATTTAAAATGGTCAGTTGATTTTTAGAAACTTCTAAAAATCAACTGTAAATAACAATCTTTCAAATTAAGGTCCCTTCCTTTACGGTTATCCCGTTACAATACTTTTGAACCGTTTTATAAATAAATTTTTAAATATCCCTAGATTCTAAGCATGTGTGTAAATGTATTAGATATCAATGTGCTATCCAATCCAAACGTCAAACGTTGATAGAGAGTTATCAAATAACTTGCACCGCCTTCTATTAGAAATTTCTAGAACTAAACAGACAATTGCATTGAAGAATTATAAAAAGATTAAGGCACAAAGATAGAAATCATACTTAAAAATATAATTATTAACTTCAAGTATATAAAAAAGTATAGGAATTTCGTTTCTCTAGTCTACAAAGCTAACCTCTTATTGTTAACACTAGTTTTCTATATTTGGCAGTTATGACAGGTATAGATGATATTTTAACACATTTGACAGATTTGGATGACATTGAAATAGATTTGACACCTTTGGATGACATTTTAATAGATTTGACAGATTTGGATGACATTTTAATAGATTTGACAAATTAAGATGGCATTTAAAGAGATTTGACAAGTAGTTATGCTACTTCGAAAAATATGTAGGTCCTCGTAGATATCAATGGTATTTTGACAAAGTTTTATGACTTTTTGACTAATGTTATTTTCATCTAGTACCAATTGTTCGTAACACTTTTGTCACAAAATGCCAAAAAAAATTAATAGTTCTATATTGATCATTGTGTATTCTATATAACATTATATCAGTGTGCCTCTCCTACAGTATTATAAAATTATGAAATAGTAATCCTTATTATTAGCTTCACTTTGCTTGCTTTTATAGCTAAACTCAGGTTACTCGTTTACTGTATTTGACAGATTTTTATAATATTTCGACTGATTTGGATGATCTTTTGACAGGTTTGACAGCTGTTTATGTAATTGTGATGGATGAGATAGGTATCAATGGAATTTTGACAGATTTTTATATTATTATAAAGGATGAGGTAGATGTTTATGTTATTTTGACAGATTTTAATGACATTTTGATTTAATAGTTATCAAGTATTATCAAATCTCTTATGTTCTTTGTACTATCCTTACTGACTCTAATGCTGACAAAAGCTTATAATTATAATTATAATGGTATTTTAATAGATACTACAGATGTCGACTGTATTTTGACAGATTTTCATACAATTTGACAGCTGTTGATAACATTTTATTAGATATAATTGTCACATAGTATTAATTCTCTCACGTTCTTCGTCATATTATTTTTTGTCGCAAAATCCCGACAAAAACTTGATAATTTTCAATAATAATAATCGTTATCTTTATTACATGTCATATTATGTGACCCTCGTCCACTACTATTAAAGTAACATTAAATATAGCATATAAGGTATAAAGGCAAGACGGTAAAACGCTTTAAATGCTAAAAGATAAGAATACACGAAAATAAAAACAAGAAGGTGAGAAGACAAGAAACTAGCGTTACGAGGGTTGTCTGCAAAGTTTCAGGCCTGAACACGAAGATGGCAGCACTTGTTAATTAAAGAAAATATTGGGGTATTTGTCGAAAAATACTCATTGGAATTTAAGCTGCTTTGCATGGTTAGTTGTACAGGGCAAGGCTATGGCAACTGCTCACAGGCTGCTACAAGGCCAGACTCCCATTACCTCATTAAAAGGAAAAAAGCAAGCAGAGTTATATGATAGGGTTAAGGCGGGTCAAATAATGAGCATGCCTCAGGACAGGATAGTCCCAAGGTATAACTTTGCGAGAATCTTTCAAATAGAAATACTGGAAAGGGACTCATGGAAGAATGGCCCCCCTATCCAAGGGGAGTCCATCTGGTATACCGATGGCTCAAAGACTCAGAAGGGCACAGGGTCAGGTATATATAGTAGAGGACACAGGACAGAAGTCCAACTAAGTCTAGGTGCGTATGCCACAGTGTTTCAGGCTGAAGTAATGGCCATACAACACTGTGCAACGGAGATCGTAAGTCAGGGTATAACGGGTAAAACCGTAGTCATATACTCGGACAGCCAAGCAGCTCTAAAGGCGATAGTCTCAGCACAAATAAGCTCACAGCTGGTGTGGGACTGCGTTGGGGCCCTGACGCATGCCGCTAGTCAAAATTCTCTGACACTGGCATGGATACCAGGACACTCAGGGTTTCGGGGCAATGAGAATTGGCCCGTGCGGGAGCTAACTCTCCAATGATTGGCCCGGAACCATTCGGCGGAGTTGCTAATACATTCAGAAAGGCAGCCATTGAGAAATGGAGGCTAGAAAAGGCCCAGGAGTGGTGGGAAAAATCACTGGGCAAGCGACAAGCCAAACTCTTCATAAAGGGATATTCGGCGAAGTTTACTGCAGAGCTGCTATCACAAAGGCGAAATGATGTCAGAATGATAGTCAGTCTCTTGACAGGACATTGTAGGCTCAGAAAACACATGAGTCAGCTAAACTTAGCAGATAAAGACATTTGTCGATACTGCCAAGAGGAAGAGGAAACCGCATTTCATGTCCTATGCCAATGTGAAGGCCTTGCAAGGACGCGGTATCTATTACTGGGAGAGGAGAAACCGGCTGCTCCAAGTTATGCGGAGTGGCGACTGTCAAGGCTATTAAATCTCATTAAGAGGGCAGAGCTGGACAAGGTGCTCTAATCCTATTCTTGAGATAATGGGTGTTCACAATAGATCTGCAAAGGTCGCAGTGATATAGGCTAACAGCCAACCCAAAAAATATCTATCTATCTATGGTTAGTTGTTGTTTGACAATTACTTGAGTAAGTCGTTGTCAGGGTTTCCACACAATTGTCAATAAATATTTGGTTTTGAAAGGCATATAGAGACTCTGTAAATGACGTTTCAAATTATTTCATAGGTCGGACAACCTTCATATAGTAATGCAAAATTGTATATAAAATCTTGGTTTTTTACATTTGCTTTTTAAATTTGCTAACTAAAAATCAAATCAGTTTTTCGATGCTGTAGAAATAAGGCAATACGTTTTTATTGATATTGAAACCATTTTCAAGTTTAATGCATATGCCAGCCACCTTCACATCTTGTTTATCAATTTATTTTAGAATAATAATAAGAATTAATAAAGATTTATCAATTGCACAATTTATGTACTTGATTAATGGTCCATATGTTAAATAATAAAACCAATGATAAAATTGATGGGCGTTATTTGAAGTTTGATTTGAATACCATTTCTCGGATGTAGGTATGTATCCTTATATTTATGATTTATAGGAACCGTTATGTTAATTCTTATTTTTAGATATACACTCATAGTCTCTCACGATTTACATTTGGCTATTTCTATTCTATTGTCTGATATTGCCGGTCAATCTACCATCTCGTCAGATATATATATAATATAACGTGAAGATGCTTTTAATGATAGACGTTAACAAATCTGATCTTTTGACCGCGATGATCTCTTTATACGGGGTGAATTTAACAGAAATAGTTTATTATGTCATCGGTTAAGAGATTTTCTCAGATAGATAATCACGTTATTAATTTTGTTGTATTAGAAGCTATGTAAACGATCACTAAGAATGGCAATTGAAGAATGGTATAATCGTTGGAGGGGAATATCTTTTTTGTATTATTGGTCTCGTTTTCAAGTAAAAAAAGTCTCTAGAAAAGTAACCTTACGACATATACTCGTATTTAACCGGATACCTCTGGTTTAAAAGTCTTGAACCAGTTGCAAATTACATCTACAGATAATGTAGCATTTTCGAATGTCTGCAACATTTTTATTATAATAAAAAATTAATTAATCTACATAACCTATACATAGGCAACCAACATTTAAATTTCAAATTGTAGATTTTTATTGTTAATAATTTTTCTAACTTGGAACCTCATCACGAAATTCTCTTTATCTTTCTGCGACCAGCGCTATTTTGAACAAATTAACTGAATGTTGCAAAGTTACACGAAAAAACTAACCAATGGAAATCTTTTGTAATACCTTACCGAAGCGTCGTTTGTAAAGCAAAGGGATGCTGACTCTTCGTTAAGACCTGAACGATTCCACATAAGATATCTGTTTTGTCTGTAAAATTCTTGTTTTAACTCTTAAAACATCTCTGTCAGATTTTAATCGATTGGTATTTTGAGTTTTATTAACATAATAATATCTTAAATTGTTTTATTGTGCTGATATTTAGTGTCCAAGATTTTTTAAGCAACGCTATACAGTTCCTCTATGCTTTAACACGAAGTTGCATTTCTTAAATTTTATCTGTAATCCTTCTCAGATCATCTATGATCTTAACGAATATCAATAACAATTTCGTTGGAAAGCAACTGTAAGTTATTAAATTTATATAAATACGTTGGATAATCTAGTGACTATATGTTTCTTAAATAGGAACAAAATTAACTAGACCAATTTAAAGAACTTATATCTTAAGTTTTTTATTCAGTCAAAGTTATAAGATATGAAAATATAACAGTATAAAAATTATTGGAACTGTCTGTTTCGTTTCCAGTAGTGCAGTGTCGGAGTATCAGAATCTAAATTCTTATTGTAAGTGCGGTGATAATATTCTATGTATTAACAACTGTAAAATTTTGATAAGTTTATTTACACATTTTTTTTTTGTATTTTCCGCATTTTTTTAACATCGTGTCTCATTTCAAAAAAGTTAATTGGCGCCCTTGCTCTTCCAGGCTAAAACAGGTTTAAACATTGAAACTAATCCCTGTTTGAACCTAGTAAAGCCTACATACGTTCGTTTTCAAAGGTTGAAACGGACTTTAAGCAAACAAAAATTTAATTCGAAGGAACTTTAATAATCACCGACTGTATGCACCTTACAGTCGATACTCGATAACTCAAACAAAATTTGGAACTATTTAGAGGGGCGAGCTGTAGTAAATACAACTGGTATGTCCGTTTACGTTTATAACTGGAACAGTAGGAAAAAATTTGCAGAATTTTAACGGTCATGTTTCAAGGTCATTTTTGTCAATTTTCTTGATGACACATCAGTTTTGGCAATTTATTCCATACCTCAAGTTCAGTTCTTAGTTTAACTTCAACAAAAACATGTCGAGTTTACAAACAACTAAAAAATTTCGGTTATTGACTATAAAACAAAAAATTCGAAAACAGGTTGACCTTAAAGGCCATCCTTGCAACTTCCCGCTAGTTTTAACCGCAAAGCTATAGTGACGGATTTTGACGTTTTTGACTTTTTTTGAAATGTTTAAAAAGCCATAACTTTTTAACGCCTTATTCGATTTTGATGTTCAAGATGACACTCGACGCAGTTTTTTGAGACCTAAAAACGTTACCGGGAGTGCAAAATCGGTTAGTCAAAAAATCTCTAAGTTATTGAAAAAAAAAACACTTTTTTTTGAAATTTTTCGACAACGATATCTCACGAACGAATCAACCGATTTTAATTTGCAAAACGGCATTCGACGTGTCTTTTTAAGCTTGAGAGCTGATTAGGTTATGATATTGATCGATGCAATAGCCAAAAAGATATGCCCAAAAAACATCATTTTTACCAATTGTTTTTTTTCGGTTATTTTGAAATTTCTCGAAATCTACCGGCTCGAATCGGTTCAAACTTACAGGGAATCTAAGTTAGATGGAACTCGGTCAAGCCGTTCAAAAGTTATAAGAGGTTTACACACACACACACACACACACACACACACACACACACACACACACACACACACACACACACACACACACACACACACACACACACACACACACACACACACACACACACACACACACACACACACACACACACACACACACACACACACACACACACACACACACACACACACACACACACACACACACACACACACACACACACACACACACACACACACACACACACACACACACACACACACACACACACACACACACACACACACACACACACACACACACACACACACACACACACACACACACACACACACACACACACACACACACACACACACACACACACACACACACACACACACACACACACACACACACACACACACACACACACACACACACACACACACACACACACACACACACACACACACACACACACACACACACACACACACACACACACACACACACACACACACACACACACACACACACACACACACACACACACACACACACACACACACACACACACACACACACACACACACACACACACACACACACACACACACACACACACACACACACACACACACACACACACACACACACACACACACACACACACACACACACACACACACACACACACACACACACACACACACACACACACACACACACACACACACACACACACACACACACACACACACACACACACACACACACACACACACACACACACACACACACACACACACACACACACACACACACACACACACACACACACACACACACACACACACACACACACACACACACACACACACACACACACACACACACACACACACACACACACACACACACACACACACACACACACACACACACACACACACACACACACACACACACACACACACACACACACACACACACACACACACACACACACACACACACACACACACACACACACACACACACACACACACACACACACACACACACACACACACACACACACACACACACACACACACACACACACACACACACACACACACACACACACACACACACACACACACACACACACACACACACACACACACACACACACACACACACACACACACACACACACACACACACACACACACACACACACACACACACACACACACACACACACACACACACACACACACACACACACACACACACACACACACACACACACACACACACACACACACACACACACACACACACACACACACACACACACACACACACACACACACACACACACACACACACACACACACACACACACACACACACACACACACACACACACACACACACACACACACACACACACACACACACACACACACACACACACACACACACACACACACACACACACACACACACACACACACACACACACACACACACACACACACACACACACACACACACACACACACACACACACACACACACACACACACACACACACACACACACACACACACACACACACACACACACACACACACACACACACACACACACACACACACACACACACACACACACACACACACACACACACACACACACACACACACACACACACACACACACACACACACACACACACACACACACACACACACACACACACACACACACACACACACACACACACACACACACACACACACACACACACACACACACACACACACACACACACACACACACACACACACACACACACACACACACACACACACACACACACACACACACACACACACACACACACACACACACACACACACACACACACACACACACACACACACACACACACACACACACACACACACACACACACACACACACACACACACACACACACACACACACACACACACACACACACACACACACACACACACACACACACACACACACACACACACACACACACACACACACACACACACACACACACACACACACACACACACACACACACACACACACACACACACACACACACACACACACACACACACACACACACACACACACACACACACACACACACACACACACACACACACACACACACACACACACACACACACACACACACACACACACACACACACACACACACACACACACACACACACACACACACACACACACACACACACACACACACACACACACACACACACACACACACACACACACACACACACACACACACACACACACACACACACACACACACACACACACACACACACACACACACACACACACACACACACACACACACACACACACACACACACACACACACACACACACACACACACACACACACACACACACACACACACACACACACACACACACACACACACACACACACACACACACACACACACACACACACACACACACACACACACACACACACACACACACACACACACACACACACACGAACATACAGACATACAGACACCCTCGTAAAAATAGTCAGGGGAGGTTCCTAAGACATCAAAACGTTGAGATCCGATGAAAACTCGATTTTCGAAAAACGGGATGAAACCAATAACTTCCCGATTTTAAAAAAATTTTTAATTTTTTTAGCGGGAAGTTAAAAATTGAGTCATTAAACGCCGTGGAAAATGGAATAAAACAAAATCTCAACTTGCGAACTAGTTCGACCTTGCAAAGAGCCTTTAGGGCCAGCACTGTATGGCTTACAAATTTCAAAAAACGACTTGGCATTAGTGTGAAGTCGGTATGTGGTGAGACTACGAGTGTGGATGAGGCAGTTTGTGTGACTGGAATAAAACTTAAAATCCAAAATCTTTAACAGAAGAAAAAGAAAACCAACCAGAATATATTGTTCCTGTCTGGAAAGATCTAACAATGCATTTGGACGTCCCCAATCTTTAGTTTGAAGAGTTGTTGCTGTCGATTCGGAGGCACCAGTTTTTGCAACACTGTAACGATCTATTGGATCGTTTTAGTAACGGAATTCACCAGACTATTGTTTCCGGGCCTACATTCGGTGAGATTTATTTTAATGTAATCGCCTTAATTACAAATTGTACCGCTAGTGGTGTTACTGTCCTTTTTTGTTCACTGCGATAGAATTTCGAGTTCATTTTACTATCGGATTTCTTCGTGATAGTTCCTCTTCAATAAAAGGTCTGTAAGGAGGGTCAAGTTCGAGCTACATATTTTTTTGGATGCAAGACCAAATTTCCGCCATTTTGTGTAAAAATCTAAACAGATTGGAAACCCTGGTTTCGACTTCTTTGGAAAATAAAGGAAAACTCGTCCCTAGAGAAACTATCCCGATAAAAGAGCAGATAAGAGGTAAATTAATTTAAAAACTATTATTAACCAAGGAGTGGCCACTGTCAAAGCTATTACGTCTCATTAAGAGGGCAGAGCTGGACAAGGTGCTCTAATCCTATTCCACAGATAATGGGTGTTCAGAATAGATCTGCAAAGGTCGCAGTGATACAGCCAACTCAAAAAATATCTATCTATCTATCTATTATTGACCAAATTAATATTCGGAGAAACTCAAAATTGTTATATTAATTTAAATAATTGTTTTTTTAATTATTTTAAAATAAATCATTTATAGTCTATTTGTTTTTAGTTGGCAGCACAGAGAATTCATTATAAATGCAAATCCTTCAAAGCCCAAGCGAGAGTGGTTCATGAAAAATAACTAAAAGTAGTATATATTTCTATTGAAACAAAGTTATAGTTGTTATTTTACAAAGAGTCCACCCTGTAATTAGGGATTAACTTACCCAAACCCAATAGAAACCCTAGATAATATTGTCACAACAGGTAGCTGAATAGATCTCATGACCGTAGAACCGAAGTTTTTTTAAAGCATAATTTAAATTAAAATAAAAATATGCTACATATTAAAAAGTAAGAATTAAAGATAAATTAATGCAAAAAGCACTCACTCCTTAAATTGTCGGCTTCCATTTCGTCGTATTCATCCGACGATGAGTCAGATTCGTTGCCTGGTCCGATAGGAATTACAATGGGTTCGAACAGTTCTTCAATATTGATATCAACACTCCACAATCGTTCTTCTTCCTTCTTCACATGGTTTATGGCATTGGTCCAATTTTCCCGTGTTACGTTTCCAAAAGAATTTATCAAAAGTTGTCTAACGTCATTCAATTTAAAAGTTGTATTGTTTCTTGCCACCTAACCTTTTACCTGTGCCCATATTAATTCTATAGGGTTTAATTGACAGTATGGAGGGTAGAGGTAAGGAGAACTGTCTCCGTGTATTGAATGTGTCCGTCAAAATGTGGAAAATAAGGGTGGCGCTACGATCGTAGTAGGGTAAATTTTAAAAAAAGCGCCATAATTTCTTAGAGTAGGATAGATAAATAAACAAGGAAAGACACATTTCCGCTTTATTATGACACCATTTTTAAAATAATCATAAGATACATAAGATAATCATAAAGTATAAAACGAATTCAAAATACACTAAACTGAATTATATAATTTATGACTTATATTACGAAATCATACGACATTTCAATCAATTTGTCAAAAACTGCTACATTCATTCTGTACCCTACATCTACTTTAGCGCCATTGTAGTGGCAAGTTTGAGAAGTGTTATGTTCCTCTAAAAAGTGGACACATTTTTAATCATTTCCCATTTAAGATCGTTCTCCTTACCTCTACCCTCCATAATTGACAGTAATAAGGTGGCAAACGTAATACAGTTATTCCTTTTTCCTTCGCCATTTCGTCAATTACATATCTTTTATATTGTAATTTGTGGCGCTTTTCAATTTGCAGTAATTCCGTTTTCAGCATGGTGTCGTCAAAAGAAATATTCTTGCTCTGGAGCCACTCTTTAATACATATCTCCTTTTTTTCATGACGTCGTTGGTAACTTTTCTACCAGTTTTGAATGATAACTGGCGTTATCTAAGACAACCACTGCAGCACTTGGCAAAAAGTCCAATAGCTGGGAAAAATAATCTTCAAAAACATCAGAGGTCATTTCCTCGTGATAATCTTTGGTTGACTTTGATACAAAGCCTAATAACCTATTTTCTACAAAACCATGTTCACTGCCAATGTGTGCAGTTATTAGTCTGCGACCTTTTCCTCGAGGAGCATTTAATCCTGTTGAATATCCCTCCAAAAATGCCTGACGGGAATTTGAAATATTGGTGTCCATCCGTGCTTTAGAAACAGTGTGTCCTTCATTCAACCATGTTTCATCTAAATCTAAGATAGTTCTTCCCTCGCTCCGAAACTTTGTAATACTTCTTAAGTATTGTCTTCTCCAGCAAATAATTTCTTCTGTCTCATTCAAAAATTTTCGTTTTTTATGCGACTCATACTTAAAACCAATAATTTCTTTTAGGAGTTTCCATAACGTATTTCGTCCAAATTTGGGAATCGTATCTACTTCTGCTATAACAGTCATTACTTTGTCCAAAGTCAGAATCTCTTTATTTAAGTACAAAGAATGGACTTGTCTTTTAATGATATCTCTATTAAAGTTATCGACCATAATGGACTTTTTTCCTACGTGTTTTTTTGGTTCACTAACATTTCCCTGTTTTCTCTCACTTAAAAATCGATAGATATTGGAGCACCTAGTCACCACATCACGAACAGTTGCTGATGCATCTTGATATATTAGTGATTAGTGCATCATGAACATTTAAAACAATAGTTTTTTTCTCTTTGAGAAAACGCACTTTGTTTTAAATGAGCCACTTGTACTGAAACATAACTCGAACTTGACGCCATTTTCACTACCGAAAATGTTCTTGGAGTAAAATAATAAAGATATAGATCACAATATAAACCACCAACACTAACGAGTACCTATATTCTTATGTATTAGGATATAAACAAATTCTCAATTTATAGACTAATAACGTACTTGTTTTTGGAATTATTCTCGTTAAAATCGAAAAACAAAATATTCTAAATATCGTATTATGACTACTTATCCCTTACCTAAGAAGATTAAAATATGATGATTAAAAGAAATTTCTTAATACCGATATAAATAAGTACGTGCGCTACTGATTTAGGGTCTTGTTTACAACATTTTACGTTTGAATGACATTTCTTAGCTGCCAGCTTCAAACAACTAGACTATAAACGGGTGTTTGCGTATAATTTGTTTAGTTTCTACTATTTCATGTTTTGAGAGGACTGGTAATTTTTTTTAAACAAGCCACGACCTAGTGAGCTAGCTAGGAGATTTAAGTCCTTTTTGGGATTTTTAATGCTAAAACACTAACAAATGAAGAAGTAGTGGCGGAAGTAACAGTGCTCGAGGAAGATTTAAGAATTCAGGAAAAATTTGAAGACATCAGTCACCTACCTAATATGTCTACCATACAACAAGTCAAGAATGCTCTAGAGACTGAGATTCTTTTTAGGAGAATGTGAGGAGATTAAGTTATTTTAAAAAATAGGGTCATAAAATAATAATGAATGCGTAAATGTTAAAATGGTGATTTGAAAAATAACTTTTAATGCATAATAAGATGATCATAAGTGTATAAATGTAACATGATGTACAAATATTGAGAAATACATATTGAAACACTTATGGGGACTTGAACACAATTTATTCAACAAAGTTGTAACAAGCAAGAACTCTGCTGGAATATGTCTAAACAGTTTTACATTGGCAATGAACTATTCGAACTATTTTAAACTCCCCTTAACTGCTAATACTCCTCCTTATATAAAAACGAACATTCTAGCATTTTCGAGTAACATGATCTCCCTAATAACTACGTCTAGAACGTTCTCGAATACCTACATAACCTTAAAACATTCTTTTAAGCGGAGGTCCTTTCCGTATTCGGTTATCCCGTTACTATATATTTAGCAATTTTTAAAACTGTCATATGTACTTTTACCTACTCTTGATAACTTTAATAAAAATCTCGATAACTCGAACTCTTGTTACCTCGAGCTTTTGACAGGTTTAACAAATTTTCCTGGTCCCGATGAGTTTAAGTTATTGAGAGTCTATTTTTTTAAAAGAATAGTTATGTGAGACCATCCGTGGATAATGTAGATTTAATGTTTTGATGTCTAGTGTTCAGTTGTTGAAGCTCCTTTTAAAGATTAAAAATTCTGGTGCCCTGTTCACATATCGAATTGCTGCGATTATCTGCTGGATGCCTGTTGATATTTGCTCTCTATGAGTTAATAATATAAGGATTTTTACCTGTAACCAGTTTGGTTAACCGTTTGTTGTTGGAAAATGATAGAATATCTTCATATCTAAATGCAGATTTATTTTTTTATAATATAGTTATACCTTAAACATAGATACGATTTCTATTCACTTGTATGATTTAGTTGATTATTTCGCAGTTGTCATAAACGTGTGATTGGTAGAGGTAATAAATTAAGGATTATTCAGTAGATATTTCATCGGTTCACAGAAAGACAACTGAAATACAAAATAACATTAAATGACATACTTCTATTTTTTAAATAGAATCCCACACTTGACGCTGTTCATAAATCACCGTCATATATCATACATTAGTTATATGTCAACATTACGCAAACCCTTTGTAATTTATAATTTACTACAAGATATTTTTACGCAGTTATTCGTATAAGTAATGATCGATGAATTTGTCGTCATTTTTTTGTTGTTAACACATATTTTTTTGAAAACTGAACAACAACCAATTTTTCACTTTTGAAATGTTTACATGCCAGAAGAATTAATATGTAACTAAAAAAGGTAGATATATTTTTCTCTACCGATTTGTAACGAAAATTGTTTTTCAAATGACCTTGAAAGTCATTTCAAGAATATGTTTAATATACATCAAATTTATTGCACATACAAATTGTTTTTGGAAAAGACAGCTTTCTTATGGCGAGGTAGGCAGCTGGATCACTGGATTGTATGAACTCCGAAAACATGACGTCACGACTATCACGATTGCAAGTGATCACAATTGAATAAAAGTAATCACAAATGGTTACAAGTGACAGTAATTGCAAGTGATCTGAAATGATCACAATTTTCATACGTTTGTTAATACTTATCAGCATTAAAAAGCAATGCTTTCTCTATTGGATCAATTCCGGAGTGTCACACCTCGTTTTAAAAGAATTTAATAGTTGACCTGGCAAACTTCATACAGAATAACAATCAAAAAATTATTTATTTTTGCTTTTTTCTTCGATTGATTCTAAAGTTTTCGATTCATTTACCTTTTTTTCTTCTGGTTTTCTTTGTTTTTATTTTATTTTATCTTATTTTCTTTTAAATCTATTACTTCTTTTATCGATATTTTTTTGCAATTTTTGAGACATTTTCTTAATTTTTCTCACCCATTTTTACTCATTATTTTTCCATTTTTTATTATTACCGTTATTTCCTTTTTTTCACTTTTTCCGTAGATTTTTTCCGGCTCTTTTTACTTTGTTCTAATTTTTATTTTTCGTTGCATCTATTTTTCGGTTTTTCTTATTTTTCGATATTTTTTTCAATTTGTGTGATTTTTTTTGTATTATTATTTTGACCTATCTTTTTCGGTTTATTTTTTAGTTTTTTTTTTTACTTTTTAATTTTTTCCGTTATTTTATTATTTAATTTTTTTTTATTTAATATTTGCGATTTTTTTCTTAATTTATCAATATTTTCCTCTTTTTTCTGTACACTTTTCAATTGTATATTTTTTTCGAAATTTTTTTTTGTTTTTCACTAATTTAACACATTATTTTGATTTTTTCAATTGTTCTTGTTTTTTTCGTTTTTTTTTCTGAATTTTTAAAATTTTTTGGAACGAAGTTCCCTTTCGCGCGTTACGACTGAGACTAGCCGAAAAAAATTCAGACCAAAAAATGTCACGACACGACACACGCATGTTTCTCTGTCTGTCTGTCTGTCTCTCTCTCACAGACCAAAAAATAAAACTCTCTCTCTCTCTCTCTCTCTCATAGATAGATATATTACAATTAAAAAGACACTATTTTAAATTAAAAGAAAATGTACATTAAAAAGAATATACTGTAGAAAAAAAATAATTACCTATAATAGTATTATATTTTATTTCATCCTGTTTTTATAAATTAATAAATTCATAAACATTTTAAAAATAGTTCGTAACTTAACTAGTTAGGTACGTCAAATTACCTTAACTGTCAGTTACTGTCATATATTTTAAAAATTTGTATTAAATTGTTAATTTCTGTTTTAAATTAAATTAAAATAAAAAGTAATTGGAACGAAGTTCCCTTTCGGGCCTTACGAACAGTTACGACTGACGCTAAGAGCTAGCCAAAAAAATTCATACCAAAATTTGTCACGACACGACATACGCATGTTCTCTCTCTCTCTCTCTCTCATAGATAGATATACCTATCTTTATTTAAATAGGAAACCCTAATATAATAAATACTAATAAAAGTACAATTAAAAAGACACTAATTTAAATTAAAAGAAAATACTGTAGAAAAAAAATAAGTACCTATAATAGTATTATATTTTATTTCATCCTGTTCATAAACATTTCAAATATAGTTCTTAACTTGACTAGTTAGGTACCTACGTCAAATTACCTTAACTGTCAGTTACTGTCAAATATTTTAATTTTAAAATTTTGTATTAAATTGTTAATTCCTGTTTTAAATTAAATTGAAATAAAAAGTAATTCTAGGTAGATGTATATCCTCTAAAACTCTAGATTGTATAAATGGACACTTTTGTTAAAAGAAACGAACTGTTGAAAATAATGGATTTACTATATTTTTTTCTATTTTGCTTTGAACAGTGTAGTAGTGTCGCGACTTTGTTAAGTTTATACAGGTTTTTTGTAGATAATAAATATTAAAATAATAGAAAATCAAAACAATAATGTATCCTGACAGTGTTTCTGCACAAGTTCCGGATATTGCTGATAGAGTTAGGTAAGTAGAGATTTTATACAGACGATAATAAATGCTTATGTATGTACAAACTCTCTGTTGTGTTTATACAAATTACAATTCCTTCACTAATTAATCGAAAGGAACTTCGTTCCATCCGGGTGTCCCTTGACGCCTCTCACATTTTTTTGGTATATGTATGTCATCTAAACCTCTGGTATTGCATGAATGGACACTTTTGTTAAAAGAAACGAACTGTTGAAAATATTTAGGTAATAATGGATTTACTATTTTCTATTTTGCTTTGAACAGTGTAGTGTCGCGACTTTGTTAAAAGTTTCTACAGGTTTTTTGTAGATAATAAATAATAAAATAATAACAATAATGTATCCTGACAGTGTTTCTCCAAAAATTCCGGATATTACTGATGGAGTTAGGTAAGTAGAGGTTTTATACAGACAATAATAAATGCTTATGTATGTATAAACTCTGTTGTGTTTACAAATTACAATTCCTTCACTAATTATTCGAAAGGACCTTCGTTCCATCCGGGTGTCCCTTGACACCTCTCACTTTTTTTTTATTCTTTGTTCCCATTTTTTATTTATTATTTTACTTTCTGGATTTCTTTATTTTAAGACTTTCTTCTTTTTTGTTATTTTTTTTAATTTGTAGGATTTTTGTTTGTTTTTTGGTTTATTTGCCAGTTTTTTTCTCAAAGACAACGCCAGGCCTCACACTGCAGTTTTGATAAGGGAAACCCCTAGAAAAATGTACTGAAAACCCCTTGAGTACCCTCCTTATAGCCCGCGGAAGAACAGCGATTTGAAAGCAATGAAAAAATCGCGAAACACGTAGGTGTACGCCTTTAAACTTTCTATAAAAACTTCCAAAACGCTAACAGGTAGGTACCTAACTATAATGAAAATGTTAAATCAAGGATTTATGTATAAGGTTAATAAATTAGCATACAAAATTTGCCATTTTAATTTGATTTACCCTCGTAATGAGAGGTGTTTGTACGAAATTGTCCTCGAGTTAGTGCGACTACCATTAATGCTAGGGGGGTTTCCGTAGCCCATTCTCCTCCTGTTGATCAATAATATTTTTCTTAGGTATTTTTTTCTCGCTGTATCCGAATCTGAAACCTTTTTTGTCGAATAATGGTCGGGTAAATTGTTATTAACAATTTAATTGCTTAAACAATTGTTTGTTTGAACACTCGTAGATTGCCGGGCTTAACTTGTTTTATCGCTAAATAGTATTATTTTATATTAGCAAAAATGTGTTGTTTGATACTAACTGCAGTATAGACGTACATACCAAATGTTCGGTAAATTTGTCGTATTATTTTTTTAAAGTAATTTGTTTATGGCAACTTTTTATTAGGTCAGGTTTAAATGTCTCTTTCTAATGTATTCTACGATTGAAGACGATCACTTTAACCTTTGTTAAATATATCAAAGTTATTTCTTTGCTGAGATATAGCAGTTTTAAATCACGAGCAAAGCGCGGCGAGAGTTATGAACTGCTAAGCTTCTCTTTTTTAAAATGTATTATTATTGTACCTAATCAAGCTAAAACCTTTAATGAATTGTTATGTATGCTGTTTTAGCAATTTATATTAAAAATCTGGTGTGGGCACCACACGACCTTCCGAACACTAACAAGTAGTGGTAGTTTTTGATAAAAGTGTCAATATCTCGAAAACTAATGAAAATATCAAAAAAATGTATTCTTTCAAAAATGACTGAAATTACATGTTCTTTCCACAAAGTATAAATATTTTGCCAATAACGATATAAAAACCCAATATTTTCAAAAAATTCCATTTTTTGATAAGAGTAAACGTCCACTTCCGGTCGGCCGATTTTACTCAAATTCTATTAGATTCCTCCGATGGTGATTATAAGTAAGGTTTTATAGTTTCATTCCGATCCGATTAGCTGTTTAGCCGCAAATGTGTTCACAGACACACAGACATTTTTTATTTTTGGGTTTTTTAGGCTCAGGGAACCCTAAAACGCGTATTTCCGCTAAAAACCCGAGATCGAAATTTTTCGCGATCACAATACCTTCCTATAACAGCGTTGCTGTTCGGAAAAAAATATCGAAAAAACTAATTAGTTAGTAGTCAGATGTCAAAAATATAAAAAATAATTTGACACTAGTCAAAAGTTGATACTCTCAAAAAACATAATTTGACAGCTGTCAGATGTCAAAATATAGAAGGAGCTAATCTGACTGATATTAACAAGTAGTGGGTGGTAGAATTGGAGTGGCCATAGTATGGAGATGTCAAAAATATCGAAAAAACTAATTAGTTAGTAGTCAGATGTCAAAAATATAAAAAAAAATAATTTGACACTAGTCAAAAGTTGATACTCTCAAAAAACATAATTTGACAGCTGTCAGATGTCAAAATATAGAAAATTAAATGTTGAAATACGCCAAAACATAATTTGACAGCTGTCAGATGTTGAAAATATAATAACTACCAATTTTTGTTTAAAAAAAGCGAATCCACAATTTTTATTTCACATATTTCCAGTTTTTGATAAAAGTGTCAATATCTCGAAAACTAATGAAAATATCAAAAAAATGTATTCTTTCAAAAATGTCGGAAATTACATGTTCTTTCCACAAAGTATAAATATTTTGCCAATAACTATATAAAAACCCAATATTTTCAAAAAATTCCATTTTTTGATAAGAGTAAACGTCCACTTCCGGTCGGCCGATTTTACTCAAATTCTATCAGATTCCTCCGATGGTGATTATAAGTAAGGTTTTATAGTTTCATTCCGATCCGATTAGCCGTTTAGCCGCAAATGTGTTCACAGACACACAGACAGACACACAGACAGACAGACAGACAGACATTTTTTATTTTTGGGTTTTTTAGGCTCAGGGAACCCTAAAACGCGTATTTCCGCTAAAAACCCGAGATCGAAATTTTTCGCGATCACAATACCTTCCTATAACAGCGTTGCTGTTCGGAAGGTAAAAAGTAAGTAAATAACGCAATATAAATATTTCTGTAGGTAATAATGTTTCTGGTCAATTTCTACTTAAGTTAGTAATCAATTTGTTTATTTTTTATGTATTATCCATACTTATATTATATATATGTTGATTGTTTAACATCATTTTATTGGTATTTTTACATTTATTATGTTTGTGACAGACACAAAACATACAACGAGAGATTCTTGAGCACATATACTGGATCCATGTTTACTCAACGCTTCAAATGCTGGATAAATCTAATATCGTCTCCTTTCTCTTTTCTTTCTCCTTAAAATTTGCCACATTATCACTTCGTCTTCATCGGACGACATTTTCAACAAGTGGTTTTTTATTGCTTTGGTATGCAATATGTTGCCTGTTGCTTATTGAATGTTGCTAGTTGCATATTGCTCCGGTGTGCGAGCCGCCCTAATGATCTAACACTGCTTGATGAACGAAATATTGGAAAATTATGGGCGATATAGTTGCTTTTCAACCGGCACGTCGTATCGCTAGCAACATATGTTGCTCTAAAAAGGCAATAGCGATATCGTATTGCGTCGGTGTGCGAGAACAACAAAAATGTAATGGAAAAACACATTGGCGATACTATTGCTTATTGCATGTTGCTAGTTGCTATTGCTAGGCGTAGGGATGTGGCGACCCCACCGCCCAGAGGGACACCTCTGCAAACAGCCAACTGGTCCTCCAGGTTAGGGGTTGTACTGTAGGCCAGCAACCTACATATGGAAAAACTTTATACGCTGCGAATCAAACACTTTTGCCTCGGAGACGGACGGATAACCAGGATAATCGACCTAGGCTACGAAATAAGGATATTCTACTAGGAACATGGAACGTTTTAAGCTGGTTTAGACCAGGAATAGCTACAAGAGCGATCGATCAATTGGAAAGGTACGGGATGGACATTACTGCCATTCAGGAGATTAGATGGCTAGGCACAGGCAGTATACAAATGCAGAACTCTTTAGTGTTTTGGTCAGGGTCTGAAAATATACATGAATTCGGATGTGGTTGTGTTGTAAACAAAAAATATCGAACGGCTATTATAGCATTTAAGCCGGTGAACAACAGAATATGCATACTTAGAGTGAAAGGAAGGTGGCACAACGTAACTATGTTCTCAGTGCATGCCCCGACGAATGAAGCAGAAGATGAAAAGAAAGACGAATTCTACGAGCTTTTAGAACAGGAATATCGAGCAGCTCCCAGGAACGACATAAAAATCATAATGGGGGACCTCAACGCCCAGCTAGGAAAGGAAGACCATCTGAGATATGTAGTGGGAAGACATAGCTTACACAACGTAACAAACGATAATGGGGACAGATTGGCAGATTTCGCAATAGCAATGAACATGTCGGTTAGGAGCACTCAATTCCAAAGAAAGAACATCCATAAAATAACATGGGTATCCAACGATGGAGTAACGCAAAACCAAATTGACCACGTCCTGATAGATGGTCGTTTTTCCAGTAATATTGAAGATGTCAGAAGGATGCGGGGGGCAGATAGTGACTCAGATCACTTCTTAGTAAGATCCAAATTGAAAGAGAAACTGTCCACCAAAAGATCAAGCACGAAAGAAACGAGGAAAAAATGGGATATAAACAAATTTACAAGACTTCAAAAGGTACAAGAATATAAAGAAGCAATTAGGAACAAAATGCAAATGCTACAAACTGAAACTACTGAAGAGAATGTTGAAGTCGAATGGCAACAATTAAAGACGATAGTAAGAGAAGCAGCTAGTGAAACTATAGGAACAACAACAGGAAGTCAGAAAAATGGATGGTACGACCAAGAATGTGAAAATATATTGGATGAGAAGACTAGAAAGAGAATGACCTTTTTGGAGAACCCCACGAAAGAAAATAAGGAGGTTTTTAATATAGCACGTGCCAAAGCCAGAAGACTACTGAGAAAGAAGAAGAAGGAACATTTGGAGGAAAGAGTAAGAAGAATAGAGGAAAACAACACGAACAACCAAGTAAGAGAATTTTATAGAGGAATAAGAATCGGAAAAACAGGACAGACGATAAGAGAACTAAATTTTGTAGAAGATAGCACCGGAAGACTACTGACGTCGGAGGATGATATAATTCAAAGATGGGGGCAATATTTCTCTGAACTGCTTAATAGACAAGTAAATGGAAGTGACAAAGACACGCACTTCTATACTGCAGAATTGGAATTGGAACCGCCTACACTAGATGACGTTAAGAAGGCTATCAACAAATTAAAGAACTACAAATCCCCAGGGGAAGACGAAATTAATGCAGAACTCGTAAAGAACGGAGGAAATGAACTACACCAAATGATACACCAGATCATATCAACTATATGGAAACACGAAAAGATGCCAGATGAGTGGAACAGTAGCATAATAATACCAATCCATAAAAAGGGAAAGAAAGCGGACTGTCGTAACCATAGAGGAATATCATTGGTAAATACCACCTATAAGATAGTGGCATTGATCCTTGTGCAGAAACTAACACCATATGCCGAGGAAATATTAGGAGATTACCAATGTGGATTCCGACCGGGGAGGTCTACGACGGATCAAATCTTTATAGTCCGCCAGATTATGGAGAAATGCTGGGAATTCAATAAAGACATACACCAAATATTCTTGGATTTCCAGCAGGCCTACGACTCAGTCAACCGGGATCAGCTATGGTATGCAATGAGGGAATTGGGAATCCCATTAAAATTAATAAGTTTAACTAGAATGTGCGTAGGGGGCTCCAAAGCAAAAGTACGAATTGGTCAGACTACGTCAGAAATATTTGAAATACATACAGGCCTGCGACAGGGAGACCCTCTATCCCCTTTGCTTTTTAACCTGGCTCTGGACTGGGCCATGAAGAAAATCTCTCCCCAAATAACACCGGGTTTCGCAACGGATGGTACGATACTTATGTTAGCCTTTGCCGATGACATAGATGCTGTGGCACATAATACTATAGATGTTAAAGAAATATTCTCCTCTTTTGAAAATCATGCTCAAAGAATGGGATTAAGGATCAACGAAGCTAAAACTAAATATATGATAACATCTAAGAACCCCAGGCAAAGAATACGGCAAAATATTACAATAGATAACTACAATTTTAAAGTCGTAAAAGAGTTCAAATACCTAGGAGCGACAATAACAGATGACAACAGGAACGAAAAAGAGGTAGCCGCACGTATTGCATCGGCAAATAGGGCTTTCTATGCGCTATCAGGATTCCTTAGATCCAAAATACTTACAAGAGGAACTAAGATAAAAATATATAAGACCATAATACGCCCTGTTTTATCATACGGTAGCGAAACGTGGGTCCTAAACAAAAGAGAAACCGACAAGCTTCTGGTCTTCGAAAGAAAAATACTACGAACGATTTTTGGACCAACCAGGGATATTGTAACAGGAGAATGGAGACGTTGAAATAATAATGAACTGGAACAACTATATGGTGTGGAAAACATAGTAAGATGTATTAAATCTGGTCGACTGAGATGGGCAGGGCATGTTGTTAGGAGCAATGATCAGAGACTTTTAAATATCATATACTGTGAAAGGCCAGAAGGAAGACGATCTGTTGGCCGGCCTAGAAGGAGGTGGAAAGACGCAGTTACGGAGGACTTGAGGAAAATGGGTATAACCCTTTGGGAATTGGAAGCTCAGGATAGACAGAGCTGGAGGGCAATAGTGTGTGCGGCCAAGACTCACCCAGAGTTGTAGTGCCAAAGAGAGAGAGAGAGAGAGTTGCTAGTTGCATATTGCTCCGGTGTGCGAGCCGGCTAAGGTGTTCCGATTCTCCTTACTGCGCAGCGTTACAAGTACGTGAACTGTTAGTATCGTCCATTAGAATCTCCTTTTTACGATTTTTTTCCAAAGTGAACAATAAACGCAAAAGGTGATTATTTTAGCGTAAATTTGGGCTGCTAGCATTAACTTTTAGAATAAGTTTTCATTATTTTCCAAAATTTTTTAATCATAAATTGATTTCATTACATACAGCGAAGGCATGATACTGACCTTCTGATACACATATATGATATATGTCTCCGTTACTCCACCGTGCGTTTCCGTGTTATGTCAGTGGTATTAGTGTTGAATTTTTCACCAAGGTTCATACGTTTTCGTGATCGACGGTGCAGCACTGACGTAGTACGGATATGTGTGTATGAACCTTAACAAGTTGAGCGGGAAAGAGTTGACAAAATTACCATATGATTAAACAAGAAACCACTCGATAACCCATCCTATATAAGGAAGATATTGCTAATTTAGAATATCGTTGGAATAAGTGTGTTGAACATATGTTAAAAAAAATTAATACGACGCATTTACCGAACAATTCTTATATATGTCTATACTACAGGTGGTATCAACACTTTTTGTGCTAATATAAAATAATAGTATTTCTACGAGTGTTAAAAAAAAGAGACCTAACTTGATAAAAAAATCGCTCGGCAGGTTTGTCATAAAATCAAGAAATCTAATCTTAACACATGGTGTCACGTTTACAGAGCCGTTATCGCTTTGGCGGTTCATAAACTCCGAAGATTGCAATGACGGGAAAGGTGTAGTATTTTATCGACATTTCATTTTAATCACCATATCGATACCCTCATGTGTGGTCTAAACATTGAATAACAATGACTTTTAGTCACCTCCACAATTTACAAGTGGATAAACGATATCTTTTGGATTAACGTATGACGGTTGGTTGTGTATTGACGTCAGGTCTTAATTGGGATAGGGTTAGAATACATCAGTCACAGTTGTTTGTTGTAGATTTATTTTACCAAAGAAAATATTCCAATATAAAAATTTATAAAAAGATAACGTTTTTAAACAACCGTTGTCTTTAACAGTCAACAACTTTGCAGCTAACGTATCAAAATACCTTTAAAGGACGATGAATGTTTTGGAATCGTTGGAATTTACCAGATGCGGGTCCAGGTCATTATACGGTGTTAACGTTTTTACTGATCCAGTTGAGAATGTGGGAAGCTGATGAAGTGGTGTTTTTGTGAAGATCTGCTGGTGGTGTGAGTAGACGTTGGAGTAGGTCTGCGGATAGTAGGACGAATGGTTGACTTCTGCGGCGTCGATGGCAATGCTGTGATCGCTCTGGGTGTCGTTGCTGGCCGGAAGAAGTAACTTGATGAGGAGCGTGGCATTTGTGCTGCAGTTAAACTACGTCATAATCAGATCATATCCTCTGACTCGTGCATTGGTATGGTAGTTTCCCACGCCGTAATCTGATCGTAGTTAAGCTGTAGCTCCATTTTGCTTGCTGCTATTACTTAAATTACCAGCGTTTCTCATCAAGTTATGTGGAATAGATGGACTATCGACATCAGTGGCTCACGCGCTGTACTGTCGAATAAAAAAATGCTATGTGTGCACTGTGTCTATTAGAACACCACACACGTAACCTAACGTTACTTACCATTTAGTCCACTTATTTACTTTTACAGTTTGATATTACAAAATTACTTATGACTTTTATACAAGAGAGTGTAGACAATAGAGTGGAGTGATATTTTTTCATTTTTGTTTCGGAATACCTGTAAAAAGTCCAATATTGACAAATTAACGCTAAATCATATTCTGTGTCTTCCCGTTGGCAACAATTTGATCTTGAATAGTGCGGGGAGTGGTGAGGGAGGGGGAGTGAGGGAGGAGAGGTGATTTTTCTGTACTTCTCAATCATTGCTCGAACGTCTTAAGTAAGCGCATCGCGCGTGTTATTGTTATTCTACATGTGAGGAACATGTATTTTAAACAGTGGCGTTAAGAAAATAACACTCATGTAAGTAATATTTTTCAATTACTGTTTACAGATAAATACAATTTAGATCGTAATTTAATATTTTTGATGTGAGTAACACCTATTATTTCTCTTTGTTGCAGAAAAATGTCGCAAGTCAAAACACGACAAACGACATGTTTTCCTGTGTTTGGTTTGCCAGAGAAGTTACCAGTGACTCAATTACCAACTTATAATGATGTTATGAAGTATTACGAAGTATTAATTATTTATTAGATATGAATTTAAAGTATTAAAACTTGACAAAACCACAAAAGAGCCAACAGTTCATGATATATCCGAAAGATTGGCTACGGAATTCGTCGCTTCCCACTGTTAGCTTTAAGAGAGTACTACAACTTATTCGATCTTACCATGACAAATATAGACGCTTACTAAAACCATTTTAAGGCCGTTAAACGAACAAGAAATATGAAGAAAAGATAACAAAATTTGTTACTGAGTCCCAAAGGTTATTTGATATTTGCAGTTGCAAACGCAAACTTATTAACTCAGAGTGTACTTGCTCAAAAGACAGCCGTATTCCCAAGGAAGAAGTATATTTTTAATTGATCAAAGGACTACACGAAAAATGATGATAGGCGAGGTAGATTTGGTTGTGACTGTAAAAAATATAAAAAAAATCAAAAGAAAAGAAAAAGAATTACTGCGCAATGCGTAACAAAGAGATAATGGATCCTAACCAACCGTCTTAAACGCTTTCTTTGCCTGATGACTTAACGATCGAAGGCAATAATAGCGTAGCTTCTAATCCTTATCAATCGCCAAAACAAATAGCTGCTCCGCCATCAAATAAAAAGAGATTAAATTTACCAACATTAGCTCTCGCCTGTGATCGTATTGGAGTCTCTGACAGAGCAGCTGCTATTATAGCTTCTTCTGTGTTAAAATTATTACATCAAAGGATCCAAGAGTTGTCATTGATTGTTCAAAGTTGCGCCGTGAAAGAACGAAAGTTAGATCAGCATTACACAATGCAAATTGCAATAAAAGCATACGCAGTATTTATTTTGATGACAGAAAAGATAAAACTTTGGTAAACATTCAAAAGGAAGGCAAATATTATAGAAAAATAACAGAAGACCATTATGTGATTTTATCAGAACCAGGAAGTGATTATTTCGGGCATGTTACGTGTGGGTTGGGAACTGCTAAAGGGATTAAAAGTACCATAATAAATTATTTGAGAAAAAAATCGGTAAAATTGGATAAAATTATTGTTGTTGATTGCGATGGGACAGTCGTGAATACAGGTTTTAAAGGAGGTGTTATTTGGTTTATGGAAGAAGAACTTAATGAACCATTACAATGGTTTGTCTGCCAGTTACATTCGAATGAGTTATCATTGCGACATGTTTTATTGCATTTGGATGAAAAAACTACAGGGCGGCCTAAATTCGTTTCAGGTCCTATTGGATCTGAATACAAAAATGTGAATCAATGTCAATTGTCCCATTTACCACCATTTTTCTCCATATTACCTGAAGTTACTAAAAATGAGTTGAGTACCGACCAAAACTATCTTTACGATGTGCAAATAGAATCTTAAGATTATATGCTACTAAAACAGACCCCGAAGAAAACTTAGTGATATTAGCCACGTTCGTAATGAGAGTTTAAGGTCCAATGTGGTTCACAATAAAATATAATCCCTCATGTACAAATGGAGCTAAGCATCTGTGCAAACATTAAGACAAACTCGATATTTGAACGAGCCTTTAAAGAAAATCATTGATAAGGTGATCCAACAAAATGGATATTTCGGTCATTCAGAAAATATTCTTATTGCTATGCTTGCTGACGACAGCTAGCTTATCAGCGAATTTTAAAACCAAAAGAAGAGAATACTGTAGAGTGTAGAGCTTCGTACATTTAAAGTGCCTGCTTTAAATTTTAATGTCAAAGATTATACCGACTTAATTACGTGGCAAGACTGTAACATAACTGAGCCATCTCTGGTTTCTAATTTATCTGATGAAACCTTGAACTACGTGTCAGAACATCAAAAATTTTCTATGCGATACCCAAGCCGTAGAGCGCGTTATCAAATTGGTGACAGAAGCTTCAAGTGCAGTTTGTAGAGAAAATAAACGGTTTCATAAGGGTAAGACTATCATCACGAATGCAATTTTTTTTATTAAGGATGTCCTCGTAGGAATAGACCTAAATAAAAATGTACCGAGAACATCTTTTGGGACAGAAGAGACAATTTATTAATTTGGGATTTAAAGGCCTGCAAGTTGGGACGAGTGGGGAAGACGTGGGAAGGTAAGGAGTTCAACAATCTGAAGACCCTGGGGATGAAGGAACGATCGAATCGATCCGTTCTCGATGTTGGGCATTGAACAGTATAAGGGTGCATGGAGTTGGCACGTCGCGTTGCTCTGGCTGGTCTGGCAAGTGGAGGCATTATAGAGCGGAGTTCCTCTGCGCAAAATCCGTTTATGTATCGGTGAAACAAGAAAAGATCAGCCACTGCTCTTCGGTGGGATAATAGGGCTAGGTTTTTGGTGATACTGGTGTCGTTTATTAGTCGAACTGCTAACTGCTCTTCTCTGTATTGCATCAAGAACTCCAAGCCTTGACGGAGCCGCCGAACCCCATACATGCGATCAGTGTTCAAGATTAGGCCGTATTTGGGCAAATACCTGATTTTGAATGAAAGTCATAAAAATACTGTCATTAAAAAATAAATTTTTTCTAATTTTCAATTGGCTTGGGCCCCTCAAAACATCAAGACATGTAAACATTCTTTTGTATGCTGAATTCACTCGTTAAAGGGAAACTGTATCGCTATTCCATTTAAAAAAAAAATATTTCATATATTATTACTCCATCCTAATAGACAAGGAGGCGATATCTTTTATTGAAGTAACCCGTTAACTATGATGTTTTGTATTTGTCAGTCTTTATTTTTATTAATTCTTTGTTTATTCAACTTGTTGCACTCTTATATTATTTACGCCACAATTAAATATTTAGAAATTTAAACCATAAAATTTTATGTTTTGAAGATATTAACAGTAGTTCTCTTCATAATTTCAAAATTTTTAACTAATCTGACGCAAATTCACAAAATTTTACCTATCCAAAGAAGCGTCTTAACGCGCACACATACAATACATATAAAGGTTTTCCAATCTTAGTTGGCATTAAGATATCTTGTAACGTTCGTTGTGGGACTAGCTCCTCGACTATTGAATTTTAACATTATCAGGTTACCTGCGTCGACTCTACTACCTTATCTGATTTGGGTAGGAGTAATTTTTGGCTTCGTCGTGAGATTTAATGCTAAATTATTTCATTTTCATTTGGTAATTTGTTAAGTATTAGTTGTCTATCTTATTCTCTGCACCCTTCGTTTTTTTTGGGCTTTTGCCATCTTAGAAGGGTCCTAGAGAAGGACGAGAATCTCGACTTAATCAACATTTTGAAATCACCGATATCTCCAGTTCAGGGTCATTCGAACCAATCATCCAGTGGCCACCGTATTTGTAAGAATACATAAGTTCCTGCTCATCGCACCTATTGTTCCAGTGGACTCAGTTTTTTTTAAGAATACTTCAGTTCTCTTGTCCTGGGGTCTTCAAATTGGTTCTTCAGATAGCACACTCGCTACCGCTAGCTCCGACAGAGGACTTCATATCAAACAAAGTTAAGAAAATTGATTAATTACTAACTATTGATTACTATCTAATAGAATTTTTTTATTAAACCATTTAAAACTGATTTCACTCTTTTATTTGTATGTCTGTACTTGGCGCCCATTAAAAATTGTTTGGAGGGAATTAATAATAAACTCAGAAGGAATCCACGATCCTAAAAGCTAGCTAAGGGTATTTTAAGGGCTACAAATTGGCACCCAACGTGGTTGAACAATTTCTTTGAGATTTATCTTTATCTTTTTCTCAAAGGGATTGTTTTGGCCACAAATTGGTGCTAATTAATTATATGACGATTAACTTTTGTTACAATCTATAAAACAATGAAAAATGTCAACAATAACATATATGAAGTATGTTAAAAATGACATCAAACATCGATGTTTCAAAATTAACGTATAAAATGACATATGTCAAAAATGTAGTATAAAATATAAACAGATGTCAAAATTCACGTATATCACAATAAAACATGTCCAACTGTCATATAAAACGTTGATTTGCCAATAAAAACATGCTATAGAAATGTGTTTCTTAAGCAGTAGCTAAGATAAAAGAGTAAATCAAAAACCGAAACATGAGGAGCTAAAATTTGCTTTGAAATATAACTTGATACTGTATTTGCTAAACTTCGCAGGGTGTTCTAATTTTCATGGAAAAACACATTATAATTTTTATACCTGGTATTTAAAAAAATCGTTTAAATCGGATAAATAATTCTCAAAAATTAACTTTAAATATCTGGTTCCGTTTAATTTATTTTAGAAATGTATATTCCGAGTGTTTAGCATGGATTGTAGCATGTACCTACTTTTTGTGGTTGTAATATTATTTTGTAAAAAAAAAAAGTGAGAGGTGTCAAGGGACACCCGAATGGAACGAAGTTCCTTTCGATTAATTAGTGAGGAATTGTAATTTGTAAACACAACAGAGTGTTTACACATACATAAGCATTAGGGTATCCGTTATTTCCCAAATTGGGTTTTGTTCTCCAAACGCCCCTCAAATTTTTAGGTTACAACCTAACCAAAATTATCAGACCCAAACCAGCCCTTAATATTCACATTAACCCTTGCCTAAATCATAATACATTTCCCATTTAAATAACATGGCATTTTTGACCTTCGGTATAGAATGGTTAAATGTTATGTGTGGTCAATTTTACTGTACGGCATGAAAACATGGACACTAAAGGTATCGTCCATCAATAAACTAGAAGCCTTCGAAATGTGGACCCTTCGAAGAATGCTGAGCATATCATGGACAGACAAAGTGAGGAACGAAGATGTACTAAGAAGAGCAGGGACTGAGAGAGAGTTGTTCAACTTGATCAAGGTGCGAAAGGTTGGATACTTGGGTCATGTTCTTAGAGGAGAAAGATATACAATACCCCAACTGATCATACAAGGAAAGATCGAAGGAAAGAGAGGTATAGGCCGGAAACAAATGTCATGGCTACGCAATATAAAACACTGGACTGGTATAAATAACACCGGTGAGCTGTGTGATGCCGCTAAAAATAGATGTCTGACGATAAGATAATCGCCAACGCACTGTAGGTGCACGGCAGCAGAAGAAGAAGAAGAAGGCATTTTTGCACTTTTTGCCGTTAATTTTTTTTCACTGAAACAAATGTAGCTAGAAATAATTAAATAACTATTTCTTGTAGGAAATTTAACGCTCTACAAAAAAGATCTGAATGATTTTTTCGATAAAATTTGCCGTTGGAAAGTTATTCAACAATAAAGTTGTCATCAGAGTTAAATTCATCGTTTTTTTTTTTAATTTTCACCATAATTTTTAATTATATCAAACTAAATACATACATATAGGTAATTAACAAATTAACAAATACAAAATATGGATACAAAATAAAGTATATTATTGCTTATATAATAGTATCACAATGGTATTACAATATTTATTGTACGTTTTCTCAGGTTGCTCACAGATGGCGTTAGATTACGAATAAATTTAAAACGTATTTCGTTTAGCTTTTTGTTTAATTGCTTTAAATTTAATAATCTTCAAAAAGAAAATTATTAAAACACAAATTTATATAGAAGTACGTTACCATATTAATATAATTGGAGTTACTTCATAATTTTAGTACAAACAAAAAGCGATAGTAAATAAAAAATAGGAAAATTATGAATTTAACTATGAATACAACTTTATCGTTAAATAAAAATTTGAGGGGCGTTTGGAGAACAAAACCAAATTTGGGAAATAACGGACACCCTAATAAGCATTTATTATTGTCTGTATAAAATCTCTACTTGCTCCATCAGCAATATCCATAATTTGGGGAGAAATACTGTCAGGATACATTATTGTTATTATTTTATTATTTATTAACTACAAAAAACCTGTAAAAACTTTTAACAAAGTCGCGACACTACACTGTTCAAAGAAAAATAGAAAAAAAATAAATCCATTATTACTTGAATATTTTCAACAGTTCGTTTCTTTTAACAAAAGTGTCGATTCATACAATACCAGAGGTTTAGATGACATACATATACCAAAAATTACTTTTTATTTCAATTTAATTTAAAACAGGAATTAACAATTTAATACAAAATTTTAAAATATTTGATAGTAACTGACAGTTAAGGTAATTTGACGTACCTAACTAGTCAAGTTACGAACTATTTTTAAAATGTTTATGAATTTATTAATTTATAAAAATAGGATGAAGTAAAATATAATACTATTGTAGGTACTTATTTTTTTTCTACAGTATTTTCTTTTTAATGTAAATTTTCTTTTAATTTAAATTAGTATCTTTTTAATTGTACTTTTATTAGTATTTATGTATGTTAAGGTTTCCTATTTAAATAAAGAGATAGAAAGAGAGAGAGAGAGAGAGAGAGAGAGAGACAGGCAGACAGACAGACAGACAGACAGACAGAGAAACATGCATGTGTCGTGTCGGTCGTGTCGTGTCGTGACATTTTTTGGTCTGAATTTTTTCCGGCTATTTTCAGTCGTAACGCGCGAAAGGGAACTTCGTTCCAAAAATAAATAACAGATATTTAGTTTAAAAACCAATGGTGAAAAAAGATATTTTTAATTAAAAAAAAAGATACTGATAATAAATTAGAACTATGGAAAAAATGTTTGGTTTGTTTTTTTTTTGTAAAATTGTTAACTATGTAAATTGAGAATATGAATATTGTAACTTTTAAACAAACAAAAACAAATGAAAACCAGGTATATAAATAAATTACAAACATTAAGTAAAAACAATCACACTGTTGTTTATTTTTAATAAACTTATCATTGTTTACCACTCTTCGTGGGATTAATGCTATCGTTCTTTCTCAGCCATTAAAAAGTGTTAATGCAGCAAATAACAAATTATAACGATTTTGACTATATAAAAAAAATATTGTAACGTATCTTCCTGTATACGAAAACACAGTTTTGCACATGTTGCACATTAAAAAATTAAAAACATCAAACGGTGATGCTGATTTGTAATCTAATTCTTCTCTAAAATAATCTACCATTTCCTGCACAAGGGAACTCGTTTTAAAAGTAAGATAGAACTGTTTAGATTGGTATATTTTTAGTAATTAAAAAATCAATACCTCTTACTATCCTGTTTTAAATTAGCAATAATTTCTTTTAACCTATAATAATTTAACTTTATTCTAAAAATGTAAAATTTTATATTCTATTGAAACGCTTATGGGAACTTTAAGACAATTTATTCACCAAAATTGGTACAGATTCACAACAACTCTGCTGTATAACGTCTAAACAGTTTTACAGTTTTACAATTACAATCAACTATTTAAACCCCCCTTAGCTGCTAATACATCCCCTTATATCCCTGATAAAAACAAACATTCTAGCATTTTCGAGTGATATGATCTAACCTAATTGGTACATACTAGAAAACTAGAAGACGCAAATAAGTTTTGTGAAATAACTTCTTGATACAAAGGAATGACCAAATCTGGTACAGAACTTCTACAAGGCCAAAAAGAATGAGAGCATATGAATTTCTTGTCCAGAAGCCTCCTAATTTCGAAATATTTATTCGCCGGAGAAAAGCTTATATAGGGGGTGCTTACCGAGAGGAAAACCTTAGAAAATCCTTCGTTGCCAGAAACCGACCGACCATTTACCTAAGAGTTCTTGATTTAATAAGACTGATAACTGAATCTAATTCTCTGAAACGAGCAATTATTTTCCTATGAGGCGTATTATTTCGGTGACTTTCTGGGAGTGAGAATTGTCTTTAAGAGAATCGGTTTCTAAGATTAGGTTTTTTGAATTTAGTTTTTATGAGAGATAGTTTTTTGTTATTTTTTTGTTAAATGTGAGAAGAATGTAAAATGTATGGTGAATGATATAGATAAAATGAACTAAAATAGATACAATGAATTAAATTTTTTTATTTTAAAATTAAATAAAAAAAAAGGGTGTGGCAGTCAGTGAGACTGCCGGCAGAAGTTATACTTCTATGCACTGTTAACTAATAAAACTTAATAACTACAAACACAGGCAAGTAGAATTTTTTTTTAAATTAACTGTATTCAATTAAATAAACACAGATTAGAAAAATAAGACCAGTTGATGTGTGTCCTTACTTCAAACACGAAAACCAAACAGTAAAACGATCAATGTAGAAAAAAAGTGTTTACAAAACCCGATTTGCTTACCGTGGGCTATTACAGATTTTAAAACACTAGAAAACAATGCAAAACATTTTCTAACAACACACTTTTACAAAATTTTAAGGCACTTTGAACTGCACTTTTCAGTAACTTTGCAGGAACAGGTTTTAACTCACACGCATGTCTTCGACTCAAAAGCATAGTCAAGGATATAATGCAACCATGTGACTACAATAGACTACAATACCTACAATACTTATTACATTACTGAATATTATTATTAATATAAAATACTAAACTTTATATGTTTATTTACGTGACAGAATTATAAAATAATATGTCAAACATAATGCGATACGTCAATGTAATACAATAACAATAGCTCAGACTGTTTGTTGTATATCTATCTCTTTTCAATGCAATGAATGTTTAAACGGTATTCAAAGGACTTATAGTGATGACCAATAACATGTAGTAAATATTTCATCTTTGTTTTTACCGAACAATATACCTTATATGTCATTCTGTCTCTCTCTTACTCACACCATTACATATGTAATGATTTTTCCCATTTAGCTACACACTAATTCATTCCACAGATTCAAAAAAGTGAGAGGTGTCAAGGGACACCCGAATGAAACAAAGTTCCTTTCGGTTAATTAGTGAAGGAATTGTAATTTGTAAACACAACAGACTGTTTATAGATACATAAGCCTTTATTATTGTCTGTATAAAATCTATACTTACCTAACTCTATCAGCAATATCCGGAACTTGTGCAGAAACACTGTCAGGATACATTATTGTTATTATTTTATTATTTATTATGTACAAAAAACCTGTATAAACTTAACAAAGTCGCGACACTACACTATCAAAGCAAAATAGAAAAAAGTAAATCCATTATCACTTGAATATTTTCAACAGTTCGTTTCTTTTAACAAAAGTGTCCATTTATACAATACCATAGGTTTAGATGACATACATCTACGTAGAATTACTTTTTATTTTAATTTAAATTAAAACAGGAATTAACAATTTAATACAAAATTTTAAAATTAAAATATTTGACAGTAACTGACAGTTAAGGTAATTTGACGTACCTAACTAGTCAAGTTACGAACTATTTTTAAAATGTTTATGAATTTATTAATTTATAAAAACAGGATGAAATAAAATATAATACTATTATAGGTAATTATTTTTTTTTCTACAGTATTTTCTTTTTAATGTACATTTTCTTTTAATTTAAAATAGTGTCTTTTTAATTGTAATATATCTATCTATGAGAGAGAGAGAGTTTTTTATTTTTTGGTCTGTGAGAGAGAGACAGACAGACAGAGAAACATGCGTGTGTCGTGTCGTGACAAGTTTTGGTCTGAATTTTTTTCGGCTAGCCTCTAGCCTCAGTCGTAACTGGTCGTAACGCCCGAAAGGGAACTTCGTTCCAATAAATAATAATAAAAAAATTAATCAAAAAAATAACTAAAACACAAAAAGCAAGAACAAATAGAAAAGGAAGCATAGCTAGAAAAAAGATTTTATAACTCCTTTACTTTTGTATGGATTATTTCTTCTTTAACTTATTTACTAAACAAATAATCTTAAGATAGTGAATTTAAATCGGATCAACAGGTAAAGAAAGGTCCCAAGTTAAAACTCAGTTCTTAATAGTAAGAAAAAAATATTTATTTTCATTAAATATAAAAAAATGATAAAATAATCGGATTACAGATTTTGTGTAATGTGTACTCAGGTGGAAGCAGGTTTATTTATCTACCAACATGTTTAACACAGAAGTACTTACGATTATAATTAAAAAACTTAATTAAATATGTATCAACTGTAAGTAGGACAGATTTATTGGATACAGGGTATGGATATTTCGGAGTTGGTAATTTGGTCCCCATGGCTGACAGGTATAAATTCCCTACAAGTAATTTCGTCCCCGCAATCAGGTATATGCTTTCGGTTCAAAGAAGAAATGAAATCAAAACATGAAAATAGTTTAAAGGTTTTAATTTCAACTCTATGGCATGAACACATAATAATAATTTTTACACAAATGAGAATTTCAAAATTTTACACATTTAAATGAAATACATGTTGAAAAATGAGTTCTATCTATTTCAGAGTTTTTGTATTTTTCTATAAGGTTTTCAATAAATTTTTGACGATTTCTAATTTTAGGGTCTCTTACATAATGTTTCAAATGACAACTTTGCAACTTGATATAAGTTTCGATTTGGAATTCATTTAATTTCTCAAGAAATGTTATTATATTTAGATGTTCTTTGTAAAATGAATCGTTAAAAGTTCTGTGAAAAGCTTCGCAAGCGTTTGTTGTTCGCGTGAGATCAGACGAATTTTTGGCCCAAATTGTCGGTGGAAAAAGAGATTCTTCATCAACATAATTCTCGATTAGATAATCAGCGTACTTCTCCAATCTCATGTCATTTGGTCTATTTTCGAATAGTTCGAACGCAACGCAATCACCCACTTCATTAGGATCTAAATAGACCAAAAGTCAAGTGCAACCACCGACCAATATCACTGCTCGCATCGTTATATTCCACAACTAGACCGATAGTTTTAATTTTCCGGAACCATGCCTGGGCGAGATGAAATCTGCATCCGATGATTTGGGTGGAAGGCCAAACTTTTCGAACGGCTTTATGTATGGCCATTCCAAAATCACACACTATTTCCTTAAAATCGAAGTTAATATTAATTATTTGGAGCACTTATCTTGAACCAAAAGAAACAGTCTTTCGTATGTTTCCGATTTTTTATTGGGTAGAAGGCATACCATTAAAGGTATGTAATGTCCGTGTAAAAAACCGTGAATTGTAAACATTTGTATGAAATATTTGGCACAATAATCAAATGTGCTGTCGACGTAGATTCGTTGCGTTTTCCCCAGAGCTTCAAGATTTGAAAGACACGTAAACACAATGATATTATTTAACACACAATTAATAAAAAGGAATTGTTCATCACGCGAAGTTTTTACGTCAATCGAATTCAAAATTTCATGTACATCGTTAATATTTTTCGGAAGCGCTGGTATAAACTTACGTCGACTATTATACATATTATTCCTAACGTACTCGACGTCCCTGGTTGTTAGTGTCGCTGGTAAATTTTCTTTTAATGCCATACGTATAATTTTTGACGGTTTTTCAGAAATATCGTCAACAGCTTTTCTCTTGCAAACTGCAGAAACTGTTTGCCTATTTAACGTTGAAATGTCTGCAAGATGACAGTGTTCGGATGAAGTTTTAGTCACGAATATTGCACTTGATACACCTAATGTATAGATACAGGCCTTACATTTTCTGTTGGTACATTTCCAACAAGTTTCTTCTGAAGTTTTCAGTTTTTTGTGGAAATTAAACTTGTAACCGTTAACTACAAGTAAATCCTTGCCACGAATACTTTTAATAATTTTCACCTCCATAATTTGCTTTCTCACAACAATTTACACGTACTCAAACTAAGTAATAATTCAAATGATTGCAAATTATAATAATATAACATAAGCGTGGGCGCTGCATACCATATTTTTTTAATGTCAAGCGCCCACGCTTTTTTCACAATAATACTAGTATTTTTCATTTATTTTTGTTTTAATTTTATTTTGAAAATTATTTTTAACTTTTTAGTTCGATGTTTTTCAGAAACATGCTTTATCAAAGCGTGTTTTTTAGTTTTTTTAAACTATATTTATTTTTACTTTTTTCGTCCAATTTATTTTATTTCAATAGATTCGTTAATTTGCTGTGACGATTACAAGACCCTTACTGAATCATTATTCATTTATTTAGTTGGAAATACTTTGAAAGCGTGTTTTTTTGATTTCTCAAATTATATTTATTGTATTCATATTGTTGATGATTAAACATATTGTTTCAATCACTTGGAAAAAGATTATTATTGTGAAATCTAAAAAATTGTTAGATTAATTCTAAGACAATTTCATTCATATTGTTTATAATTAAACGTATTGTTTTCAGAACTTGGAAAAAAAAATACTATTGTGAAATCTAAAGAATTGTTAGATTAATTCTAAGACAATTTCATTCATATCGTTTATAATTAAACGTATTGTTTATTACCCACTCCCGGCACGGGGAGGTAGTGACTAAAAATAACGATATGGAACTCACCCGAGGCAGCAGCCGCGGAGTGGAGAGTTACAAACAAACAAACATACATACATACATACATACATACATACATACATACATACATACAGGTGAAGTTAATTAATAAATAATAAAAAGCGTGTTAAAACGATAACTTTTCGAGATATTCACAAAATAGTGTTTATTTCGAAAACTGTCAATGTGACAGCTGTCATAATTTGACAGTTGATGTAAAATTTAATTCCAAACGAAAAAGTATTCTTGTGTTTTTTCAAAAAAACGATAACTTTTTGAGATATTCACAAAATAGTGTTTATTTCGAAAACTGTTAATATGACAGCTGTCATAATTTGACAGTTGATGTAAAAATTAATTCTAAACAAAAAAGTATTCTTGTGTTTTTTCAAAAAAACGATAACTTTTCGAGATATAATTATATAACGGAGTGGAGAGTTACAAACATACATACATACATACATACAGGTGAAGTTAATAATAAAAGCGTGTTAATTAATAAGAAATAAGGAATTAAATAAGAATGTACTTATTTTTCATTCTTATCTTATTTTAGTTCGGAAATTGAAGTACGCATGTGGAGACTGCAGACAGAAATGATAGAATTGTTTCATTCCTAACCTTCAATATTTTTTCGTGAAGAAAGAAAAATAATAATAAACAAAACAAATATAAAAGAGTTCCCGCTGAAATGTGAAACCACCATACATGAAAATTGAAAATTAGATTAAAAGTTTTGGCGCACAAAGTACAATAAACATGAAGTTGTCAATAGACATGAACGTCATTGTCATAAAAAGCCGTGATTTCATTGGTTCATTCTTATTTCTTAATTGACTGTATAAACGGATCAATTTTTGTCTTATTCCTTATCCTTATGCTATTTCTTATTTTATCTTATTTGCTGTATAAACCCACGGTTTACTTTTGTAAAGGGTCAGAGCGCCAAGCGGTAGCGCTGGAGTCCCGGCAGTTGTCAATGTCAAAGCAGGGTTGCCAACTTCACATCGTTAAGGTGGCCTTTGACGTTACGCGCAAACAGTCACTTATTCTTTTTCTTTAGACCAAAGTTGTAAAGGGGATGCCATTTTGCTTAGTCTAAAAACTCACTTTTTATAACTTAGACTTAATATCTTAACTCAAACAACAAATGATAAATAGTACTTTCAATTGGTCCAATTAATTTTCTTCCAATTCAAATAAGATTAGTTACTTTGTGTTAACTAAGAAATTTTTACCAAATATTTTGAAGAAGTAAAAACTCACAGTTCTCATTTTTTGTTCGCTTACAAGCTTTCTCTGCTACTAACGAAATAAAATGGTTTCGGATGATGTATTTCAGTATTTAATTAATACAATCTCGGAACAATCACACTTACCATAATGGATGGAACCATTCGAACATTTATTCGAAAATTCATTTAAAATATTATTTGAACATCCATATACATAAAAGGAGATTTTTCCATTGACTGAGTTAGACGTTAGATGCACGCATAGCTGTAACCGCTGATGGTAGAACCGTAAAATTTGGACAGATATTTATTTTCATGATGTGAACACCAACTAAGAAGGGAGTGTTGATGTTTATATGGAAAAATCGGTATCGATTTTTATAAAAAATGAAATTTAGACTCTTCAATATATTTCATTCAACACGTGTTGCATGTTTTATTACACCATGAAAGGATAGAAAATTGTAAGATTTTCTTGTCAATCTTGAAAAATCGATGAAAATGGTTAAAAAATTGTTGACAAATTGTGAAAAACAGTTGGAAATCCTAAAAAAACCATAGATACTCCACAAATAAAATATTTGAGTATCAGTTTTAAGTATGGGGAACGCCCATTTTTTTTCTATTATTTGTAAAATCTTCATAATACATCTACTTACCAAGTTTTAACAGTATGGTTCTTAAAGTTTTGGAAAAAAAGTGGCTTGACATACGGACGGACAGACAGACATGACGAATCTATAAGGGTTACGTTTTTTGCCATTTGGCTACGGAACCCTAAAAATGGGGAAAAATCGAAAAAAATTAAAAAACCAGAAAAAAATGAAAAACTATCAAAATTGAAAAAAAATAAAAACCAAATAAACAAAATTAAAAGAAAAGATAAAAATGTAAAATGGATAAAAATTGAAAAAAGAAAAAAAAATGTTCGTTTTGTAAAAAATGGAAAAAACAACTAAAAAAGGGACATAAGCGTGAAAATTTAAAACTACAACAAAATAAGAATCGTCAAAAACAGCAATAAAATTAATCGAAAAAACAAGAAAAGCCCCTAAAAATTGGAAAAAAAAGTGAGAGGTGTCAAGGGACACCCGGATGGAACGAAGTTCCTTTCGATTAATTAGTGAAGGAATTGTAATTTGTAAACACAACAGAGAGTTTGTACATACATAAGCATTTATTATCGTCTGTATAAAATCTCTACTTACCTACCTCTATCAGCAATATCCGGAACTTGTGCAGAAACACTGTCAGGATACATTATTGTTTTTATTTTCTATTATTTTAATATCTATTATCTACAAAAAACCTGTATAAACTTAACAAAGTCGCGACACTACTACACTGTTCAAAGCAAAATAGAAAAAAAAATAGTAAATCCATTATTTTCAACAGTTCGTTTCTTTTAACAAAAGTGTCCATTTATACAATACCAGAGGATTAGAGGATATACATCTACCTAGAATTACTTTTTATTTCAATTTAATTTAAAACAGGAATTAACAATTTAATACAAAATTTTAAAATTAAAATATTTGACAGTAACTGACAGTTAAGGTAATTTGACGTAGGTACCTAACTAGTCAAGTTAAGAACTATTTTTGAAATGTTTATGAATTTATTGATTTATAAAAACAGGATAAAATAAAATATAATACTATTATAGGTACTTATTTTTTTCTACAGTATTTTCTTTTAATTTAAATTAGTGTCTTTTTAATTGTACTTTTATTAGTATTTATTATATTAGGGTTTCCTATTTAAATAAAGATAGGTATATCTATCTATGAGAGAGAGAGAGACAACATGCGTATGTCGTGTCGTGTCGTGACAAATTTTGGTATGAATTTTTTTAGCTAGCTCCTAGCGTCAGTCGTAACTGTTCGTAACGCCCGAAAGGGAACTTCGTCCAAAAAACAAAAATGAAAACAAATTATTAATTAACAAATGTTGCAAAATGCAGAATATTAGTTATTCTATCGCTTTGCTAGTTTTGAAAAATATTTTCAAAAACATTGACCATTTAACTAAGAAGAAACAACTACTTCCCTGGCTATGTGCCTTGACGGATATTGAGTTACACTTCAAAGTCAAATAGGGAAGTAGTTGCTTCTTCTTAGTTAAATGGTCAATGATTTGAAAATATTTTTCAAAACTAGTAAAGCGATAGAATAACTAATATTCTGCATTTTGCAACATTTGTTCATTAGTAACTCGCTTTATTAAGTATTAAGACACTATTACAGTTTTCTGTAATAATTCTTTAATATTATCAAGACCAGGGTCTTGTTGTCAAATCGAATTTTGGTTTGCAATTAGAGGTGAAGATGTCACTACTATCACGGCGTTTACACTTTCGTTACTGAAAGTAATATATCGTTCGTAATTTTGGTCAAATCTTCAGTCAGCGATTATGCCTTAAGCTCGCTGACGGATAACATATACCTTGTACTGATGAGGTGCAAATACACCGAAACCGGTCTACAAGTTATGTCGTCCCTTCTAACTGCAAACTAAAATGGTTGGTTTAAATTATCTATTAGATATGCCAACCCCATTTGACTTTGAAGTGTAATTCAATATCCGTCGAGGCACATAGCCAGGGAAGTAGTTGTTTTTTCTTAGTTAAATGGTCAATGTTTTTGAAAATATTTTTCAAAACTAGTAAAGCGATAGAATAACTAATATTCTGCATTTTGCAACATTTGTTCATTAATAACTCGCTTTATTAAGTAAGACACTATTACAGTTTTCTGTAATAATACTTTAAATCATTAATTGTTAGGTGATATAAGAAGTTCGCCGGGATAAGCTTATAACCAAGACGATAACTCTCTTTCACAGGAATATGTTAAGATTCTCAGCCAGTAATTATAAAAGCACTAACTACCATACTTCATGTTGACGCTGTCAAGACTAAATTAATAGTGATTATACCCGTCCACCCTTGCCTATTAAGACATTATAATCTCCTTATTAGCGGTAGAGATTCTAATTAGTTGATTTTACCGGAAGACTTGGTAACTGTGCTGTGATTGGATTTAAATAGCCTGAGGGGATATAATCGTTATATGGATTTCAGTTTTAGCAACTTTAGGGTTAAGGTACGGTGGAAAATAAAAATGCTACAAAATTGTCTATCAGACACGCTTAACCCATTGTGAAACTTCCCTAGAAGATTCAAGTCCTCATTAAGCCTTTCGACTTAAAATAGGTGACGACATTACCGCATTACATCTTCTTGTTCACATCCCCCGGCTAATTCCATCCTGAAGAGATATTGACAGAGTCCAGTTGCGATTTGTACAATTATAAAAAGATTGTGTATTTAATTGACATAAGGTAACAGCTCTTTAGCAAATCTTGATTCAATTATTTCATTCCAGCATATGATGAAATTCTGGTGGGGTGTTTGATAATGTCTCTAACCGAAGACATTGCTAGTCTAGGGGGTCGAAACTACGCAAGAAGCAATATAGCGGGGTTATAATAAAAGTTGATCCAGCTGAGGATGATTGTGTTTACTACATTGGTCATTATTATAGGATGTGCCAAACACAAATCTTGGTGTGACAAAGACTTTATTCGTTTATAGAAGAGCTATCGCGTTTAGCGATTTCCTTTAAAAAAACAAGCCTTATGAAAACAGACTCTTGCGATTTGTTCAAGACCATAGTTCTCTAAAACATGTCATGAGTTATGAAACCAAGCAGCATTTCTATTGTAGTGATTGATGCGGTTCTTACTGCTTCTGTCATAAGTAGACTGGTTGATAATTGGAATTGGTTTAGCTTTTCAAATATTATGACTTTGTTATATTACTAAAAATTAACAAGTTATACAAAATTTTGGAATTACCCTATTCTACATCTCAACAAATTTGATACAAACATTTACTTCAAACTTTAAGAAAAAAGCTTACTTTAAATACCACATCCAACTCAGACTAAATTGAAAGTAGACCCTTCAATAATTCTATATCGTCATAATACATCTGGTTTCCTCAACTTACCATACACGGTAATCGTTTTCACATCAAAAATAAAATCTCCGAATATTGTATCAATCATAAAATCAAGATCTTAACGACCATATGGCTTCCCTCATTATAATAAAAGCTAATCATGAAAAAATGAAAGTGGTACAATTATTAAACATCACGATGATATCCCTGCGGCGATTACGGTGAATCTTCATTACGTGCAAATATGGTAACGAGTGTCGATCTTTAGTAACCTGTTCAATTAACCATTATACGGTAATCACTTATTTTAATTCAATATATTATGGGCTACCTGATTTTTTTATTATATGATTAAGTGATCGACTTAATGAAATTTTCGATCTCATTTCACAGTTACTTTACTTTCGTTTTATAGTAAGGTTCTATCTTTACTTATAAACAAACACTATTAAAATTATTTTTGTATTTAGAAGTGTGAAATCTTTCCTAAAAACTATTTCAAAACAGACTGGTTCAGCATTTCTATACTGTCGCTAATAATTCTGCTACCTCCTGATATCTTCCTGTAATCAATTGAACTGCTGCTCAGACCATACGTTACGTTTATTTTGCAAGGTCTCTAGAATATTAAAAGTATAAAATAACTGAGGCAATAGAAGAAACTTCGGCGGTAACAAATCAAATTACGGTAGTGGGAATTTGGCAAAAGATTGATTATATCATCAGATGTCTGGCCTATCGCACCATTTCGTTGAAACCAAAAGCCGTCAAAAACCATTTCGTTAATTTATAATCCATAAAAGTCCTTTATCACACTTATATCGTTCTCCGTTGATCAAAACGGAATTGTTTTCTAAAAAACATTATCCAATGTAGTCAGCACACCACAATCTGCACCAAACTGTCACTCCCAGAAGATGCATTGGCTTCTCGACCATCATGTATGCATTTTCCGAGTTCGTGATGCGACAGATATGCTTAATAACATATCCGCCTTGATGAAAATGTGTTATCTATAACAGATGAGTTGATAATCCAGCAAAAACACCTATCCATCTTACATAAACTAAACCAAATCCAAAGATCAACATACCTTATATAACAAAAGCAATGAGAACCTCTTGATATGTTAAATATACTATGGTATTGAACCAACTGTAGGAGCCTGTAATCATAAAGATCAAGAGAATAACTAAACACGATAGCACTTCTAGACCCTGTCACACCAAGATTGGTGTTGTACACCCTATAGTTATGCCCAATATAGTAAAAGAGTTAAGCAGAATCCAGACGGTTGAATTCAAAATGAAACTAAAATGTACCATGAAAAGCTTGACTAACTATATATACGCATAGACTATGCATTACCTCAGGACTAAAACCAGAATGTCACCAAAACCTAGATGAAGCTACCCAGGCGAATTATATCATCATAAGCTGGATCAATCCTTATGGTAACGCAGCTATTATTTTAGAGATATCTCTCATTGGATGTTTGACAAGAAGCACTGTAATTGCAACCAGTAAACTAGCAATGGTTAAAGACCTTATGAAATTAAACCCCACAAAAATTTCATCAAATGTTGGGATGAAAGGATTGAAAGCAGATTTGCCAGAGACCTATTACCTTCGAGAGTCAAAATCTATCATTTGACACCAAAAAATCCAAAATCGGATACAACCCATCTGCAATAGTCGAGGACAACCCATCTGCATTAGTCGAGCTGTTTTGCGTATTAACACGTCCGCCGATACAAAAATATGTTTTATCAGAGAAGATGATTTTTCGATCCAAATCTTACCAATCTACTGATCTTCAAACCCATGTCAGACCAAGAGTGGTCTTGTACACCTATAGTGTGGTGCTCTCTTGTAACTACTACGCACACGCGGTAATTATCGATCCATCGATAGTATAGCGAGTGACCCGTAGATGTCACCACTTACATGGTTTTATCGTCGACGCAACCTTACATCATCTAGTAGGCAGTAAGTGCGACGTAAAGGCAGGCAAGAAGCAAGCGTAGCAAAAAATAATTCGATTACGGTGTTTGGAAGCTACTACCTCGGTACACGAGCCACGAGTGAACCGATTCCGGCACTGCTTGGCTATAGTACAAATGCCATGCTTGTCCTCTAGTACATCCTTTGGGATATTCTTCAGACGAGGAACGGTACCTAGGTCAATTTCGCAACTGCCACCAACCCCAAAGAAGTAATCGATCAAACGAAGTTCTGCTAGGTATTTAGTAATCATTCCCCTAACCAACGAACTGCTTCGACAGCTACTTACAGCAGCAGCTACTCGACATAACAAGATCACTCTACCTACTGCATACGCCGTTAACTGGACGTTGAAACCAATACAAACATCATCGCCATACCATGATCTGAACCCATTGCTATCCTGAATATCCCAGAAGATTCGTTGTCTGAACACTCTGAACAGTATTGAACCATTTTTTTCCAAATCGGTGGTTCAGGAGGTGCAAATCGATAGAATGACCAGCAAGATCTGGACATACCATATAATCTGTTTTTAAAGCTCATTTAAAAATACAAATCGACGTGTTCAAGCATTTTTCCCAACACGACCTCATTTATTCATTATAGAATTCCATTTGGCTGTTTCACACTGTATTAAGTGAGACTATTGTTGGCATATATAAAAACTTTCTACCTTGTTGCAAGTTGCAATTCAAAATTAGTCACTACATCAGTTTTTTCTGTGATACAATCTGAAGTTATTCATTATTTGCTTTTCAATAAAATGAATAAAAATAACAATATAAATATTGATAGATTCACTCGGTAAACATTGTAAATTTCCGTTATCTTCCTTTTATTTTAATATAAATAAAGCACCTACTCAGCTCTTCTAACATTGTATGACTGTTTTCATTAATATTCCAGCCATTCTTTGTTAGTTTTAATTAACGATTATTCATAATGGTTTGTGTACTTTTTGAACAATTTTAGGTTGATTTTTGTTTTCCAGTAGGCTTTTTATCTCGAGTACTCATATAACTAGTTACCTTTAAAATTCGCTACCCACATTTTAACTGTTATAAATTTAGAAGTTTTATGTCTAACGCAGTCTTACTTAGAAAATACCAAAATTAGATTACTTCACAGAATCACAGATTACATATAATACGACACAACTCACTGAAATTTTAAGAATAATAATATACTAAAGAAAAAGTACTTTTCCAGATTAATACGTCAAAACAGCGATGACACTCCATCTCCTGGGGAGGCCATCCTATCTTTGTACATATTGATAGAACGAATATCAGACATCGTATTTAAAATTGCAGTCAATTTAATACCTGAAGTGTATTATTATTATTATTATCTATTTATTTATATTTACCTCATTTTTCGTTTTTTCACGTTTATAGAATTTTTTATCTTTTTTTTTTGCTTTCAATGTGTTTTTGTTTTGTCGTTTTTATCAAACTTTCGCCTTAGTTTCCACGTTTTTACTATTTTTTCGTTGAATTCTGCAATTTTTCGATTAAATACATTAGATATCAACTAGCGTCACCTTACGGTACTTAATTAAGTCAAATTTGTTCGTTTAATAAATGAGATATTGACTGCGCCATCTTACGGTGGCGTTATAGTACTGAATTTAGTAAGTATTTTCTTAGTTGTCATTTGAGTTTTGTTATTACAGTGTGTACAAGTCAGCATCATATGGGAAACTTTTTTTTATTCTTAGTTTTATAAAAAAAAGTTATTCTTTATAAAAAGTTGTGCATGGTCTAAGACTGAAAATACAAGCATCGGGTATTAATTTTTTAAGCCTTATACGAGGTGCGTAAAAAAATATGAATTTTACTCAATAGTAAATGCGACAATTGTTATTAAGAAAAGTTGATCATAATTGAAAACTATTGTCAGATATCCAATATTATCCAACCGGAGATAGCCAATAGAGTAGCAGAAGGAGCCAACATGTATAGAGATGCAGAAAGGAAGCAAGAAAGAAGGAAAGGAAAGAATTTTTTTTTATATTTTTGTTATAGTGATCGATTTTGTAAGTGCAGAATCAACGCACCGAGAGGTTTTATATACATTAAAAGGTGTCTCAAAATATGAATTCCATGTCAATGGGCGCCCAAGGTGGTGCGTTGGCATTTTTGGTAAGACATTTTTCTTTATTTATATAAATATTTAGGAGATGTGTGATTCATGAGGGAAAAAATAGTGTACAGTGCCACATAATTGTTTTTATTATTCTAACTCATAATCAGGTAGGGGATATGAGTTATGGGAGAGGCAATTTCTGGAAATAAAACAGCAAAATGATTCAATGTTAAAGGAAGTAAAGGAGCAAATGGAGTCAATGAAGAAGGAAATCAAGAAGGAATTGCAAGCACCCAGAAATTTTATTGATTAGAAGGAGTTCCAGAGGAATAATATGGTTTTATCTTCGGCTACACATTTCTTTCAGTAGATTTCTGGGAATATAGTTCGCCCTTAGGAAAATCGGTTGCTGGTTTTAGTTTTGATTTTCAGGCAAGAGCTGGAGAGGCAAGTGCTGGAGAGTGAAGGAGCAGAGAGATAACTAGATAGAAAATAGAGCAGCAAAAGAAGAAGTTGCAAAGTAATGGAGTGGAAAGAAGACCAGCCACACGAAGAATAAAGAAAATTATGTTTTGTTTTTTTTATTATAGCAATATAGCAATCAATTTTCGTTAGTGAAGAATTCACACACCTGGAGATTTTATTGCGGTTTATTTATTTTCTTTGAGGTTAAGCAAGAAAAGCTGGGTTCTGCTACGAAATTTCATCCCATATATGTATAACTAAACTATAAGATCTAGTTTTAAAGTAAATTTATGTGTTTACTCCTATAAATGCAGTGTATGTTCAATGGTTTCCGATATAATCTCACGACCAATATCTTGATAATGAATTTAAATAAATTCAAAAGATTGAAAAAGAGTTTTTCTCAAGGTTACAAATTTTAAATGCCACCACGATTTATCTAAGATTTGATAGATTTATATAACTCTGAAAAAACACATATTTTGTATTTATATTTACCAAGAAGTCGTTAAGAAAAACAATAAATTAAATTATAAAAGGTTCTTCCTTATCAGTACATTTTAATATATCTATCAACAAGAGGCCTAACATCAAAACCTGTATGTAAACAAGTTTATTACACCATAATTTAATAACTTCGACACTAACAATGTCCGATGTAGTATTGTATTTAAATTTGTCAATATCCTTATTTGCAAAGTTATTTTTGTTTAGATATTTAAGTGTGTTGTGCCCCATTAGCTCGAATAATATCGGTGGGCCTGCTCCCCATCGTGAGATGGCAGGTAAGCGCCACGCCGAGGTGTTACATTAATTATAAAATCTGACAGCTTATGGCTCCAGACAAGATTTCGTGCTTGATTTTTTATAATCCTTTTTATTCTTATTTTAACCGTTTCGAGAAGGTGTATCGTAAGAAAATAATACAGTAACGTAACCAAGAAAGGATTTACAAGGGTTTCTTGTTGTCCTTGATCTAGAATTAAAAATTCTTATTAAAAAATGTCCGATGATTCCATCATGTATTCGATGTTTCGTAAGGTTCTCTTTGGGGGGGGGGGGTAAAAATAAGCTTCTACAACCTACAAGAACATGTGAGCAACATTTTTGTTAGATCAAGACACAACAAAATAAAGGGGAAAATTGGAGAAGACATCTCGGAAAACATTCTTCACAGTGAGGAATGTAAATATGCGAGCATTCAACCCAAGCAGCTTTAAGGTTACACACGACCGAAGAGGGTTTAGGAGCAGGAATTTACGTAAAAAATTACGGAAAAGAAAAAATATTCTTCTAGAAACATATACATCTGTATTTCAAGCAAAAGTATATGGAATCTTACAATGCACAAGAGACAATAGTTTGAGCGATTAGAAATCTAAAAGTTTTAACATATGCATAAATAATCAGGCGGCTGTTGGAGCTTTAAAAGCCCCTAAAGTGGTCTCCACACTAGTCTACAAATGCCGATTAAAGTCGATATCCTGGCGGAAAACAACAGTGTAAAATTAGTGTTGATGCCTGAAGATAGACGAGTACAATGCAAAGTCAGAATAGGACCAGCCAGAATATTCTACATTTCAGAGCCGGCTTTAGGAATAGTAAAAAGTCGAATGAATGCCTGAATCCGTAGTGAAGAGAACTAACTCTGGGAAACAATCTCTTGCGAAGCACACAGCAGAATGTGTATAGAACAGACATGTGCCAGAACTGCCAGAAGACCTAAAACACTGCACAAAAGCAGCAGGAATTAGCTACGAGTCATTACAGGATTCCTCACCGGTTAAGCTCCGGTCAAAGGACATCTACAAACCATTGGACTGTTTAATGAAGATTTAAGCTACAGATTATGTGGCAGGGAACCACATGGCATCGTAGAATTTGTTTATAGTATACCTTATTCGGACAAAACAACGCAAAGAATAGTATCTTTATTATAGATTTCTCTAAGCGTTTATTGTTCAGACGCGCAGAAGTCCTCTTTAACTACAAATCATACCAGTAAATAATCTGAATCTGAATAATTAAATTACCCATTTCATATTAAAGTGTTTGTATAAGAGTGCGAAGTTGAATTATTTATTGAACATGATTCACAAGAAACTTGTTACAGAATTACTTCTTACCTAGTTCCTTTTATTTTAAATTCCCTTTTCTTTTAAATCCCTTTAAATGTTGCCCTCTAAAACGGCACAAAATTTTAAATAATACTAAAGCTAATGCATGCTCTGTAAAAATTTTGATACTGTAGAATCTCAGGCAATGTATAAAAACGCTAAAATGAGTTCAACAAACTACTAAGAATCACAAAATTGGCTTTTAATGAGAATTTGGTTTCCAATTCTTCCAACAAAAATAAAACCATTGGAACCTAGACAATAATGTCACATACGATAATAGGGTAGTTTAATTGTTTTATATTTCATTGTATTATTTTGTATTGTAATCATCCAGGTCAAAGTCAGTACGTTAGATTTCAAGGCGACCTTATATAGTTTAATTCTTATTCTCACGTAGCGTATGAATTGACTATAAAAGAGCGTCGTTGAGGTCACACTCGAGGAGTTGGGAGTCTGAAGTTGTCTTGTAAGGGTCACCCTTTGGGGTATCCCTAAAACAGACCCTTGGGTCTGGGCCGTTGTGACTCTTGACATATTTTCGTGAGTAAGTGTGACATGCCACCATGTAGTTCATTTGGTAAGATTAGTTAAGATTATTGTATTTAGTTATTTCTTATTCATATTTTAATTATTCATTGTTATTGCTTATTTATTCGTTAATATATTTGTTGTTTGTTTCCTGTTGTTTATCTCATCTTCCCCTTGGTTAGTTTTCTGCCTTCAGCAGGATACCTAACCAGGGGGCAGATAACCACGACCTGGGTGGGAAGTGCCTTTAGTAAGCTACCCCTCATCCCAACCATTATGGCACATTCTCCTCATCCCCCCAGGCGTGACATGGTGGAGGTGAGTTTCAAGTTCTTCAAGAAAGCTGGAGCCTAACAGTTTTACAAAATATGTCATCTACCGCGGTTAGAAATAGACGGGCTCTAGACTTCTTGGGTGAAGGTATGTCGTGGTGCTGTGGAGTCGGAATACAACATCAACTGGATTTATTCGTATTGAATAAAAAAATTCATTGAATGAGAAAAGTTAAATGAAGTTGAAAGATAAGACTGATTGTGTTAGAATGAATGAATTAAAGGTATTACAAGGACAGTATGAGAAGGAGTCTAGGGTAGTCAAATTGTCGCGTAAAAAGAAGTAAACGGATTGTTTTTAAAGGTAGTATTTGACTTCTATGTTTATGTGTAGTTTCCTTTTTCAGTTTTATGATGTTCTGCTGAGATACAGCAGGAAAGCGATGTTTATATGGATGTTTATATTTGGGGGCAAGTGTTCCACCCAAACGTTTATAGTTGCTAAGGGCAACAGGTAAAAGCAGTTGAGAGTTCCTGCTAATGTTTTTTTATATTAGTATGTCTGCTGAGGGTCAGCAGGCAAGTTAGTGTGCAAAATGCACAGATATATGTGATGTTTATGATGATTTTGTTTCTGCTCAAAAATAGCGGAGTTATTTTTAGGTGCAGATGAAGCACAGATTATAGGTGACAATATCACCAAGAAGAGCAGATGATGGTTCCTGCTAAGGATTTTGATAAGAGTTTTTTATGTGTAATAATGTCTGCTGAGGGACAGCAGGCAAGTTAGTGTGGAAAAGGCACAGATATATGTAGTGTTTATGATTATGGTCTCTGCTAAAGAAAAGCGGAATTTTTTTTAGGTGCAGATGAAGCACAGATTATAGGTGACATTATCACCAAGAAGAGCAGATGATGGTTCCTGCTAATGATTCTCGAAAAGTGTTTTTTTTTTAGGTATAATGATGTCTGCTAAGGGACAGCAGATAAGTTCGTGTTTAAAAGAATAAGGAAAACTAATTAAGTAAGGTGTTTATGAACGAAGTCAAATACCCTTACCCTTATCGGTATTAGGTCAAAGAGGTTAATGTAAAAATAGTAATTCCCTAATGCTCTTTCTAGACAAATTTTAATAGTATTTGTTTTTGTATGTTTTAGGACCGAGTTATTGTTTTCATGTTTAAATGTTTAACGTTTTCCCCACATCTACTTCAGGAAGACGCGATCCAGGAGATGCTTGCTCGGTACCAGAATTCTAGAGAGAAAGGGTCCTTCATCATGAGTATGGTATAGGTCTTGTCTCTACGAGTAAGAAAGGTCTCGGTCGAGGAATGGAAATGGTCAGCTTCAATACTCCTATCCCAATAGCAGATCTTCCCAATGGATGGTAGCCAAAGATGGGAAGACTGTAAATGTATAGTTGTAAAAATGTATTAAGGAGAATGGTGTGATGGAGTACCGTCTGATGTTGGCCATGGAACTCGAGAGATGGAGCTATGAGACGATGGTGTTTCACAAAGTTAGAGATAGACCAATATACTAAAAAAGAATCCGTCTAGCCAGCGGTGGACCTGGCGTTTTTAGACAAGGGCAAGACAGGTCATTCTCCAAGAAGATCAGATTCTGACAGAAGTGTGGTGGACCATAATTATTTTGTAAAACTCAGTCCTATACATACACCCCTGTAAGCCAGAGCCGAGCAAAGCCAGGGGCTGGCTTTAAGGGAAGGGGGGCATGTCACATACGATAATAGGGTAGTTTAATTGTTTTATATTTCATTGTATTATTTTGTATTGTAATCATCCAGGTCAAAGTCAGTACGTTAGATTTCAAGGCGACCTTATATAGTTTAATTCTTATTCTCACGTAGCGTATGAATTGACTATAAAAGAGCGTCGTTGAGGTCGCACTCGAGGAGTTGGAAGTCTGAGGTTGTCTGTAAGGGTCACCCTTTGGGGTATCCCTTTAACAGACCCTTGGGTCTGGGCCGTTGTGACTCTTGACATATTTTCGTGAGTAAGTGTGACATGCCACCATGTAGTTCATTTGGTAAGATTAGTTAAGATTATTGTATTTAGTTATTTCTTATTCATATTTTAATTATTCATTGTTATTGCTTATTTATTCGTTAATATATTTCTTGTTTGTTTCCTGTTGTTTATCTCATCTTCCCCTTGGTTAGTTTTCTGCCTTCAGCAGGATACCTAACCAGGGGGCAGATAACCACGACCTGGGTGGGAAGTGCCTTTAGTAAGCTACTCCTCATCCCAACCATTATGGCACATTCTCCTCATCCCCCCCAGAGTGACAATAAGGAGACTGTTCGGAAAAAACTGCAACAAGACATTATTCTTAAAATTAATAATAACCTGACTGATGACTCAGATAGTGTAGCAATAACTTTTTTTGGTAATTAATTTTCAGAAATTATCGAACATAATCTTGTTGATCATTTTGAAGCACAGAGATCGCACATATGTACTGTGTCTGACATAGAATGTAGATATGCCTGAAGTTTTGAATGTCACAAAAAATCTCAAAAATAAAAAGAGTAGTGGTGCTGATAACATTTTTTAAACTAAAATTGTGAAGGGTATCGGTGCGTTTATTGCCGAACCTTTGGCAATTTTGGCATACTTAGTTAATCATTCAGTTTGTAGTGGTAAATTTCCAACAACCGCAAAATTATCTACAATTATTCCTGTTTACAAGAAAAATGATTCAAATGAACTAGTAAATTACAAACCTATCGCACTTCTGAGTATTTTCTCTAAGCTATTTGAAAAATTAGGTATATAATCGAATGTATAATTTCCTCTCGAAATACAATCTTATCGCAGCTTCCAGGCAAGTAAATCTAAACAGCTGCTTGTTGTCTTATGGATTACATTTATAAGTCTTTAGATACAGGGAAACAGGTTGCAGGAGTGTTTTTTGATCTCTCGCGAGCGTTTGATTCTCTAAATTTTGATTTTGTTGTCAACAAATTATGTAACTTAGGGTTTAGAGGAATATTCTTAGTTTGGATTACCAGCTTTCTTTGCGACAGAGAGATGTATGTCAAAATAAAAGAATCGTCTTCTGACCATCACAAAATCAACTCTGGAGTTCCTCAAGGGTCTGTATTAGGACTGTTATTATTTCTGCTGTTTATTAACAATCTTCCCAAATATATAACTAGTTATATATTTATAACTAAGAGTAGGTATATTAACTCTATTTGCAGATGACACATCTGTAGCTTTGTCAGCAGAAACCCTTGGGGAACTTATAAACCTAATAGAGATTCTAATTTCTATACTTTTGAAAAATGATGCCTTTCAAATAGTTTAATTGCGAACCTTGAAAAAACAAAATGCATCTATTTTAGTTCTCAAAATAAAAAATTGCTTAACCCCAATATTACTGGCACTGATCTAACACCTACCAAAAGTGCTACCAAATTTCTTTGAATGAATGTTGACAGTTGTTTAAGATAGTCAGATCCAATATCGCATGTATGCAAAAATTTAAATCAAGCTTACTATGCAATATCACGTATTAAAACCAATATGCCACAAAGTACGCTGTTAAGCATCTACTACAGCTTGGCCTACAGCCAATTGAGCTATAATATTATCCATTGGGGAAATTCCGTAGACAGGGAAAGGGCATTTATCTCTCAGAAAAAGATCATTAGGAAAATTTTTGATATACCTTGGAAAAATACATGTAAACCAACATTTATTACAAAGCAAATTCCAACATTGTCTTGCGTATTTATATATATAAAAGTATACTGTTCATTAGAGATAAACAAAAAACGAGTATCATAATTATCCAACACGTGAATCTGAACGATTCATAACAGCTATGCATAAATCTACCAAATTTGAAATGGGGATTAAATTATATAATCACCTTCCTCAATGTTACAAAACTCTAAATGATAATTCATTCAAAAGATCTATCAAAAATCTTCTTATTACCAAAGCATACTACAGTATCAATGAATTTCTATCAGATGTGTTGGTTCAGAAATTAGAATAGTTTATCGTCTCGTATTTTATTTATTAAAATTTTAAGAAATAACTGTTGTTATATATCTATGTAATGTTCGTTATGTTTCTTTGACTTTTCCTTTACATTTGTAAATGTATTCACAGATTAATAAACATTATTATTATTATCAAAAGACTTATGCACTTACTCAGCAATTGCTGGTAATATTTACCTATCCCGAGAGTAAACACAAATGGGGTTAGGCTCAAAAATTACATATTTAAGAATGTACAAACAGTGTGACATGTATTTAAAATTGCTGCTTTTTGCAAGTCAATAAAAGTGTTTTTATGAAGACCGAGTTTTTTAAGACTGTCTTCAAGACTCCTAAGTATAAGTCCAGTTGATGATACGATGATCGGTACCACCTCCACTTTTTCTGCATGCTACATCTGTCCAACTTCTATAGCAAGATCGGTGTACTTTGCTATCTTTTCATTATATTTGTCCAAAATATTGTTATTGTTTGGAACTGCAAAATCGACTAGCAGCACCGATTTAGCTTTTTTATCCACCACCACGATGTCGGCTCGATTATTCGTCTATCGATGATAATGGGCCTATCGTAGTAGAGTCTAAAATCTGCATTCTCGAGCACTGCCTGTGGATTGTACTTATAATAGGGTGTATAGGTATTTAGCAGTTCATATTTGTTGGCCAGTTCCTGGTGGATTATGTTACACAGTTGGTTTGGTCTGCGTAAATAATCCTTATTAGTAATCGTTGAACATCCTGATGTTGTGTTGTATAGTTTCCGACGTTTGTTGGCACCGTCTACACTTGTCCGATGTAATTGTTTGGTCCCTGATAACATATTTTTTGTAATTGTTAGTGTTAATTACTTAATCCTGAATAGCCATCATAAATCCTTTAGTCTCTGGGAACAAGGTACCGTCAGCAAGCCACCTATTTGATGCAATTTTATCAATGTGTGGTTGGTTTAGGTCGTGATGATGTCGACCATGTAGAGCTTTTTGTGCCCATTGTTCTTGTTTTTCCGCATTTGTTATTATTTCTAAATCCACATTAGGACCTGCTAAATTTAGAGGGGAATAATTCTTATCTGCTCCTATAACAGTCATTTGGTGATAAAGAAGTCTCGTAACTTATTTATCTGCTTGTTGTGTAGATTTGTTATGTCACACAGAGCTCTTCCTCCTTCCTTTCTCGGAAGTGTTGTTCTAAGCACTGACGATGTTGGATGGTGATATCTGTGCTTGGTCATCATAGTCCTTGTTGTTCTCTGAATATCTTCCAATTCGGTTTTTGTCCATTGTAGAATCCCGAAAGAATAGGTCAACACAGGTACAGCATATGTATTAATTGCTCGAATTAGGTTTCCTGCGTTTAATTCAGATTTTAGTAATGAATTACCCTTTGTGAAAACTCATCCCTGATTTTGGACTTGGACTGTTTTTGATCTAACAATCTGGCCTGTTGAAATTCCAGGTATTTATAGGTTTCCCCATTCTGCATGGCAGCAATTAAATCTCCATTAGGTAGTGCCACATCTCCATTGATAATTTTTCCCTTCTCGATGTTTAAGGGTCTGCATTTATTTAATCTAAATTCCATACGTACATCACTGGAAAACCTTTCGGTTATATCCAGAAGATGTTGGATTTGTTACTGATTGGAAGCAAAAATTTTGATGTCATCCATATAATGAAGGTGGGAAATGGTGCAGTTGGTGTGTTTCTATTAACCTATTATTATTATTATTCAAAACAGAACTGATTTGTTATAATAAATCTAGTCAAAACTATTTTAATTTCTACAATCATGTTGCTACTTAAAAATTATTTGTGATACGCACATGGATCCGAAGTTAAAATCTGAACGTGAGATGCTTTAGACCGGACAAAATATAAAACGTATAGTCGCCTTCCAGCTAGAAAACGTTGTTCCTTTCAATGACTATTCATATGCCAGTTCTATAAAAGAACTTAAGTCTTTTGTGACGGAATTCCTATTCAAAAAGTATATTGTTAACAAACTTGAAATAAAAATTATAAGGTTCTGAGAATTGCTATATAAATAATAAAGACTTTTAATCATCTAATATTTTTATTTGTTTGGTTGTACTGCGTCATGTATATTTACATTTTGCGAAGTTTGAAAATAGCATGGATCTGGTGCTTTATTTTTATTTCAGTATCAGTGCCTTGTTCGTCATACGAGACCATCTGTTCGAACGTTCGAACTAACAATTTCTCCCTAATGAATAATAAAAGTGTAATAAAACAAAGTGGGCGTTTTATTCACGAGAAAATGCGTAATACGTGCCAGCACTTGAATTGGTACCGCAGCGGTACTATCTACATTAAATACACTAACTACCAGCTTAATCAAAACGATTAATTATTTTAAACCTCCCATTTACAATTTATCGGAATGAAGGGAGATGATATTCCCGGTCATGTATAGGAGTTATTTCAAAAGTATGACACAATGAATAAAGCACAATTATTGCACTATCTTACAATTGCATTTTAAGGAAAAAATGAAAAAAAGTCAGATAAAAAAATGCTTGGTTATTGACGATCACTACAAATAATGAGTACAGAGTCTGTAACGAATATTCGCATTCGCGAATATTCACATATTTTTACATATTCGTATTCGCATTCGCAAAAATTTCTGCGAATAATAGTCGAGGCAATATAGCATTATGTTAGGAAATCTTTTAGGATAGGACGGATCGGAAAGCGGTTTTTTGCATTTGCTTTCAAAAATTATTTATACCATTCCTATCTACTTTCTACCTAGTACAAAGCGTAAGTTGCATTGCTGCAGCCAAAAATGCATTTAAAAAATTAATGTTTTTGGGAGGCCTTGTGGCAAATTCAATAACTTTGTAAATAAAAGTCAGCATTGCCCCAAGAATGGTAGCCAGGGGTTTTGAGGTTGATCACGATTATGATGTTTAAATTGACCCCCCGAACAACGGGAGTTTAGGAACGTCGACGAACTTCATCTCCGTGGGACTATCCCGAACTTCATGCGAGGAAGGAGAGAAACTCGACACCCTCAGGTATTTTGGGTCGCTGAATTCAAATATGGCACCGGCGAACGCTCCACGGACACCTGGTGCGCCCTAACCTGGACGAGGACGTCATCTTCGAGAATATTTTGTGTGTGCTGAATCCGAATTTCATGTGGAAAACGTCCCCCCGAACACCTGGTGGGTCTAACCTGGCTATGAACGTCATCCCCGAGGTTTTCCCAGACACAATTAAAAAAGACGAACCAAAATTTGTTACTGGGGGTTTATTGGCTCGCTGAATTCAAATAAGGCACCGGCGAACACACCACGGACAACTGGTGCGCTCTAACCTGGCTCTGAACGTCATCCCCGAGGTTTTTCCAGACACAATTGAAAAAGACAAACCGAAAATTGTTACGGGGGGTTTTTTGGCTCGCTGAATTCAAATATGGCACCGGCCAACACACCTCGGACACCTGGTGCGCCATAACCTGGCCCTGAGCCGTCCTCGAGGTTTTTCCAGAGACAATACGAACCGAAAATCGTCTTACAATTTCATATATTCATTCATGTGTAACTCTCCCCTGGGTCCTCGAAAAAAGTGATCCAGTCCTGTAAAAATGACGACAATAATCTCCGGCTGGACCTCCAAACTTTGCTCAAAACCCTTTTGTGTAAGTATACACAGATACTTTCCCCTAACTGCAGGCCCCGCCCAACAACGCGTAGAACGAGCAGCTGGCGGCAGCAGTAAAAAACCCGTAACATTTTTCGGTTCGTCTTTTTTAATTTTGTATGGAAAACCCTCGGGGATGACATCCAGAGCCAGGTTAAAGCACACTAGGTGTACGTGGGGTGTTCGCCGGTGCCATATTTGAATTCAGTGACCCAAAAAACTTCCCGTAACGATTTTCAGTTCGTCTTTTTCAACTGTGTCTGGAAAACCCTCAGGGATGACGTTCAGGGCCAGGTTAGGGCGCACCAGGTGCTCAAGGGGTCGTTTTCCACATAAAATTCGGATTAAGCGTACAAAAAATGCCCCCATAACGATTTACGGCTCGTTTTTGTCGCTATTTTCAGTATAATTCTCAAAGATGACGTCTGCATCCAGGTGCCATATTTAAATTCAGCGACCCAAAAAACCTCAGGGTGTCGAGTTTTTCTCCTTCCTCGCATGAAGTTCGGGATAGTCCCCCGGAGATGACGTTCCTAAGATTCACGTGTTTGGGGGGTCAATTTGAACATCATAATCGTGATCAGCGACCTCAAAAACCCCTGTGTACAAATTTATTTATTAAATTTGCCAAAAAACTTCTCAAAAAATGCATTTTTTGAATGGATTTTTGGCTAACTTCCGGTTTATACTAGGTAGAAAGTAGGTAGGAATGGTATAAATAATTTTTGAAAGCAAATGCATTCCGATCCGTCCTGTTCTAAAAGATTTCCTATCTTTGGCTTTTTTAGTGCTTCATTGCCTCGACTATAATGAATACCAGAAAAATGACAATTTGACGATGATAATAAAATAAAATCAAAATCAGTTCATTTTTTACGTAAGCTCGAAAATTTACGAATAAACTCATCTTTTAAAACGGTAGGTACTCGTTTCACCAATGTGTTGATTAAAGGCATCAACAATGTTACATGCATTTTTTTAGAGTGGCGATTATAGGAATCACAGAGTATATGGAAACATCGTCTTTGGTCAATTCTTCAAACGGTCTTAGTACAGCGATAACCTTCTAAATAATCATCTACTCTTCAGATGTTAATAGGGAAATTTTATTATTTATCAATGCATACTTAAATACATTTTTGATTTAACCTTTTCTGTATATTAGCATGCTCATCTTGAGCTGAAGTGGAATGATGAAAATAAGCTGTCATCTTTTTACATTTTGCAATGGCAGCCACGACAGTTTCTTGAGCTATCATCCCTTCTTTTAACACATTTTGAATCTTATGAAGCACAATCAATATGTTTAAGATTTAACAAGTTAACACATTTATTCATGTTAGCACCTGCATCGCGATCTACGCTTTTCACTTTTTCTTGAGGTATCTCCCATAAAGACAAGATTGCTTCAAGTTTATAAGCAATATTTTCTCCGGTGTGGAGGCTGTCATTGAACACTTCTGCTTTTAATACAATCATTTTTTTTTTAATTCTTCTGTAATCCCATGATAAGTTAAACTCAAGTTAAACTCAGCAGTGAAACTCCAGAATAAGTATCAGGCCAAATATCACTAGTAAATGACAATTTGTCGAATGATATTTGCATTTGCCAATGTCGGTATCAGATATTTGTATTCGCATTGTTAAAAAAATGACATTAGTTACATCACTTGGTACAGACTTTAGACGAACTAGGGTTAGATGGCATTCAAAATATTGATACCGTTAACAGTACAAACTAAACAGTTCTTATTCTGTATATCCACTACATCATAAGTGCGGAGTACCAAAACCAGATCGACTTTAAAACGATCACCCATAAACACAACAAATAAACGAAGGAAATTATTTGTTTGCCTAAAACGCCATTTACGATTACACTTGGATCTAGGATTAAGCACAGTTACTGATCTAGACAGCCGTAGCCTCATGCGCGATAGAAAAGAAGGTAAATAATTGATTTTAAAAATCGGTCACGACCAACTTGAATAACAAAGTTCCTATGAATCACATTCCGAAATGTAATTCCAGACAGCTATAGGAGTCAAATTGTTACGAAGTGGATGAAAAATTGTTATCAAGTGTATGACATTGCCTTGTAAAACAGAAACATATGGGCTATGGATTGCTTGTCAAGTGTGGTTTAGTCAGAACTTACAGGCATAACCATAGCTGCAAAAGAATTAATCAATAGAAACATCACGGGCAGGAATATAAACATATACACAGACTGCCGACAAGCAGTACTGACCTTGAATAGACCACGTTTCACTTCAAGTTTAGTACTAGAATGTCACCAATCTCTAACTGAGGCCAGCCAGAATAACGTGGTCACTCTCAGCTGGATCAAAGGACATGGGAACTCTAAAGGCAACCGCATTGCGAACAATTTAGCAAGGAGGGCTGCGGGCTACAAATATGTTAGCCCTCGCCCAACTACCAAGGTAACATTGTCCGCAGTCGTGGTCCTTATCAAACAGCACTCTCATCAAAACTTAATACAGTGCTGGTATGAAACTACGAACTGTAGACTGGCCAGAGAGTTATTACCTCATCCTGGCGAGGAAACTGCAAAAAAATTTAAGGCATTGACCAGACAAAATCTCCGAACGGCTGTGGGAATCTTGACAGGTCACTGCCAATTGCGACAACATCTCTTTAGGATGAAATTAACAGAATCGCCGCTATGCAGAGGCTGCGAACAAGAAGAGGAAATAGTAGAACACATAATGTATGACTGCTCTGCTTTTTCTGAAATCAGAAGATCCGTGTTGGGCGAGTACTGGCTTACACCAGCCGATGTCAGGGAGATCCCCCTCGGGAGCCTCATCACCTGTTTTAAATCACTAGACCTGGTGACAGCCTGAGGTGAGGATATCCCTACACACGGGATGATGCACAATGGGTCATATGCGAGGTCATATGTGGCCTCAGTGCTGGCTTAGCACTAGCTCGCCCTTCCTCAAATTTCCAGATCCAGAACAGAAACATATAATACGTAAATGAAAGTATAAAAACCTGTCTCTCACGATCTCTTTTTAATGGGAGAGGAAGTCTGAATACCCATTGTTTTAAGGGCATTGAAAACAATTAACACAAAATAGATAACAATGAGTATTGAATTTTAAGAAACTGAAATGTTTGTTATAAAAATATCACTTCTATTGGATCGGCAAGTTTAGGTGATTTCAGTAATAATCAATTATAGGGATTAATCATAAAATATCACAAATTAAATGAACAATGACAACTCTATGGAGCCGTTGCGATACCAAAAAGTGGAAAAATATTGTCAATAAAAATACGGTAGTTATTTAAAATTAATCGGAATGGACTATTATGCGTTAGGTTAGCACCGAATAATAGTTATGACTACGATTACATTTAGGATTAAGAACACTTACTATTCTTCATCATAAGCGACATGTAAGTGGATAAAAAATTTGGGTTATAATGATCCCGAATAAAAAAGGTCTTCTAATTACTCTTCATTATGATGCAATTTAAAATTAAACCCTATTCAAGATAATTTCTAGTCACAGTTGATATCTAAAATAATCGCAAAAGAGATTAAGAAGAATTAATACACAATGACGAAGGGAATGAAAGGCTATTAAAAAAGCTGCCATTTACAATCACTTTGAAAAGAAGAGGCGCTACATTTGAATTTTCTATTTCCTTTTATAATCAGATCCAATCGTCTTTAACCTGTTACGTTTTTCCTCCTTCGAAGTTTTTCAGTGACTCTGTGCTCCAACTCTCATACCATCTTTTAGGTAATCTATTTACCCGTCTTCACACAAATGATTGGTACACTTTGCCCATTTTTTTCCTTCCTCTCCATTTGATCTCTCCAATGCTACTTGCGTGTTTTAACCCTTCTCACCACATCGTGTATTCCTAGTTCCTCTCTAATATCCTACCTTCTATCCGTAAGAGGAATGAGTAGGTACACTATGTTGAAATAGCATTTGGGTAACTATAAAAATGTATAAAAGAGATAGCTATTTTCGATCACTCCTAATTGATAAAGAACATTGGATATCCTACAATTGGATTATCACATTAATGACCATTAATGGTTGTGAGTTCAATCTTAAACTATTATCACAACAAGAATGAAGAATGACAGCAGTTTCATCGAAACAAGAATACCAAAATGGTGCAGGAAGGTTGATTTACAAAAGTCGGTAATCATTTACAATGACTTGGAATGGACAAGAGTTATTTGGATATCATGCGTTTATAATCACAGATACGTCTAGGATTACTAATTATTACTACTCTAAAAATGTATATACAATAATCATTATTCTATGCTGCAGTTGCCTTTTTTTATGGAAACCAGAAATAACTAAGTAGTTGAAGGATTACAGGTTAACGACGCTGGACATTTAAGACCATATCCTTTAGATAATCTGTGTTTAGATGATTAGATGATGTACATAAAATAGATCTCATTTATGATCACGTTTAGGGCAAGTAAGTTTAAATCTCAAAATGATAACAAAATAGATAAGAGAATGGTATTCGAGCTTTATGAAAGCTTCCATAGTTTCCATAGTTCAAAAGATAGAATTCAAGGACGCGTGATCAGTGAATACGGGCATCTGGGCGGCTTAATCTTACGATGTAACGCCTTTTAAACTGCAATAAACGATGGACAGTTTAAACTGTACTCATACCAGAGATGATATAAACTGTGGGCCGAAATAAAGGAGAACATTTGTCTCGTGATCATTTCATCTTTTGAACGGCCCGACTATAGTTGTCAACAAATCTGCATGCTTTGTCCTTCAAAAGTCTTTTCCCCCTCGTATATCTTTTGAACAATTATACTTATAATATTATAATGAGATGGGAAGGGAGGAAATTAACGGACATAGGCTAGTCATAACAGGTGACATAGTCATAGATGATGTTACAGAGCTACTGTGACCGATAATTTTATTTGGGACGTTATGACAAATAATATCCCGTTTGACAGCTATTTAATCATACTAATTTTGTTTGGGTTTCAGCTAAATTTGATGAATAAATTTAATAAATACTAAAATTGTAATTTCGCATTTAATAAATAAAGACCTAAGAACCAGTTCAAAATGTGCTCCATCTATTTCCTGCCAGTAATGTATTCAATAGCAAAACTCTTGTCCTACTCGATCAAATATGTCGGGGTAATTTGCCCTACATTCTCCAACAATTTGTTGTTTCAAAATGTCAATACTGTCGGGTGCTGTAGCGTAAACCCTAGATTTCAAGTATCCCCACAGAAAAATCTAATGGTGTGAGGTCTGGTGATCGAGCGGGCCACCCAGAGATAATAGAACAGATTTGTTGATGCCTAATATAAAGTTGGCAACAAGTTCCGACATCAGCGCGCCATTGTCCTATGGTAGAAGCTCATCAATTTAAAAATGGGCGGGATATACCAGCACATCTATAAACTATTATAATATATTGGAATACATACGCTTATATTTAAAATCTTATATTCTTACTGTGAATATATAAATTTTAAAATATAAGCTATATATTTTCATACTAGTAGAAATAAAATCAAAATAAAACAAGGATTAATAATAATAGTTTTTATTTGAACACAGAAAATATTTAATCATAAGAAAAAATAAATACAATAATGAAAACAATTTTTATTTATAAAAAAAAAAAATATTTTAAAAAGAACATTAGTAAATCAAACATAAAAACAAATTTTAATAAATACAATTTGTATTTGAACACAAAATCACATTTAATCAAAAGAAAAAATAAATACAATTATCAAACCAAATTTTATTTAAAAAAAAACAGGTATTTTAAAAAGAGAACAGTTTATTTAAAATAAAAAATATTCTGTAAAACAATATTTATTAAAAAAATAAAAATACTTTCTACTCAGAATAACAGAAGCGCATCTTTTAAAATATCTGTTTATCTATAAACTAAAATATATACATTTTGAAACTTAAATTTAATAATAAACAACATAGTTATAACTTAAATACTAATATCACAAAAAAGGTAGATTTTATACTATTATCACACAAACAGGTACAAGTTAAATTATTGCCGCAAAAATATTAAAAGTGACCAAAATAATAAATGATAGATAAATTATAAATTGTAAGGTACAAAAAAGTTTAAAATTTGCTTATAGTTACAAATATATTATGTACATATTACACTAATGTCACAGAAATGCACGATAATCATTACTTTTATAACAAGTAAAATTTTATATTAATTTAACGAAATAAGAATTAAAATTTACATTACACATTGCACAAATTACATATTTAATAAACACATGAAGCTCCTTATTACGAAAATGTTTATCATAAACAGGATTGAAATACCCACTTTTACAATCTACAACACAACATTTATATCTAAAATAACCTGGTAGTGACATGTTTAAAACTATTCACTATACTTTTGCACCCTTTTTACGCTAAAACTACCTTCAATTTATATTAAACTAAAACCACTTTCACTTCCCTGTCACTATGCCGCCATTACTGTTTTTTCGCGCTACCAGCTGATCAGATTTTGCTGGTTTAGTTCCCATTTTCACCACTACAGAATGCGATTGCGCCTTATGGGTTGCGCACAAACACGTTGGCGCCTTTGGGCTATGTTTCAAAAAGTCTCTTAATTTGTCTATGGGGCCACCTATCGAACCTCGCCGTCCAATCCATCTAGCACGACATTCCTCATCTAGTTAACGTCTTACTTCACCATCTTGTTGAAACGCTATTTCCAAGTTGCCAAATTCATATGGATTATCTTCCAGAATTTCAAGAATTAACGCTTCAATTGCGTTTTGTAACATCTCCAAATACACTTCACCGGTTAAGTTAACATTGAGAAAAACAAGCCCAACTATCTGGTTTTCCAAAATACCAACCAAAACATTTATTTTTTCTGGAAAGTAAGTATGTTTTTCATTCCCTTACTTCACATTTTATGTGTTAACATTTCCATTGACAATTTGTTGATTGTGGAGGTTTTAAACACCAATAATTTATTTGTAAATACAGCAAATTGATAGGTATAATAGAATAGAGACACTTGTTTCAAACGATATTATGAACTATTACGAATCTAGAAATTGCATATATTATTTGTAAACAGTGAATTAATGTATTCATTTATATATTTAATTAAAGGGTTTGTTTAAACATTTTAACAGGTCCAGTATTAAAGTAGATACAAATAATTGTAAAAATACTATTTATTTTAAACTTTTGGTTTTAATTAGTTAGATATCGTTTAATTTTAGGTTATGTAAGTTGCCTTTTAATTTTTATATTACTATTATTGTTAATGAAAATACTTTTCTTATAATTTTCATAATATAGTTAGTATTACTATATAATAAACAAAAAATAAACAATACAGGTATTTTTCGGGTTAACCTAAATTATATTGATAAATGTAATGTACACTCTTGACAATATTATTATTATCTTTTATGCTAAATAATAAGAGGAAATACCCAAAAAGCTTAGGAATCAATACAAAACTACAAGAAAAACATAAACATTTCCCATTTGATATACCGTCAAAACCTGACATATGAAACCATAACAGACAATTATCGCAATAATATTCACTTACATTTTTGTACGACGTTGTAGGTTGATGGATAATGTATAAAAGAAGCACTTTTCACACCCGATTCGCGATAATTCACCATTGTCAACGCGAATTTTCAGCGATTTTTCATTGAAAATAAACACAAAATTACTTGTTTTATTACACTACTGTCACTGTCAAATGCACGAATTAAAAACACAAAAATAATAGAACCACTTGCGACATCTGTTTTCCATAGTTGAAAGTAACCTATATTCCATAATGTTTTCTGTATTATAATTTTTTATAAAATACTTTATTTCTGTTTTATGTGTACATCTACAAAATTTTGCGAATATTTTCCAAAAATAAGAAAATTATGTTCCTCAATATTATAAAAAAAAAACAATTCGTTACTTTTGTAAATAATAAACAGCTTCCAGTCATAATAGGAAAATGGAACCCTAGTAGCTATGCAACACTACATATATGCAACTCATGAATATTGAAAATAAGCATACAGAAAACAGAAATATAGGATTATCAAAATCTATTTTAACTAAACACAAGAATCACCTGAATTAACGCAGTTAATTTACAATATTTTGTAATGATCTATCTGATCCTATTAGTTAAAGTCTATTTGTTTGCAGTTGGCAGCTAAGAAAAGTGGTTAAATCGTAAAATGTTGTAAACAAGACCCTAAATCAGTAGCGCACTTACCTATTTATATCGGTATTAATAAATTTCTTTTAATCATCATATTTTAATCCTCTTAGGTAAGGGATAAGTAGTCATAATACGATATTTAGAATATTTTGTTTTTCGATTTTAACGAGAATAATTGTGGTCGTTAGGGATGTTAAGGGATTAAGGTATAATTGCAAAAACAGGTACGTTATCTATATATGAAAATGAATGTTTGTCTGTATGTCTGTATGTCTGTATGTACTCAATGGACTCAAAAACTACTGGACCGATTATTATGAAAATTGGTATGTATATGTATTTTTCCACGGAGAAGGTTTGTATGATATGCTTATTGATGCCACTCGCCACCAGGTGGCGCTGCAGAGTAGCAACTTCTGTCCCGTTCAACCGATTGCCTTGAAAATTGGTATGTATATGTATTTTTCCACGGAGAAGGTTTGTATAGTATGCTCATTGATGCCACTCGCCACCAGGTGGCGCTGCAGAGTAGCAACTATTGTCCCATTCAACCGATTATCATGAAAATTGGTATGTATATGTATTTTTCCACAGAGATATTTTGTATGAAATGCTCATTGATGCCACTCGCCACCAGGTGGCGCTGCAGAGTAGCAACTATTGTCCCATTCAACCGATTGTCATGAAAATTGGTATGTATATGTATTTTTCCACAGAGATATTTTGTATGAAATGCTCATTGATGCCACTCGCCACCAGGTGGCGCTGCAGAGTAGCAACTATTGTCCCATTCAACCGATTGTCATGAAAATTGGTATGTATATGTATTTTTCCACGGAGAAGGTTTGTATGTAATGCTTATTGATGCCGCTCGCCACCAGGTGGCGCTACAGAGTAGCAACTTCTGCCCCGTTTAACCCATTGTCATGAAAATATCAGTATGATGATGTTTTTTAAATAGGTAAGATGAATATGATATTCGCATTAATGGAAATTACCACCAGATGGCGCTTCCATGTATCAAATTCAATACTGATTAATAGATATCTATAAGAATTCGTATAAATATAAGTTCGAAAAATATATTTTTGGTGCGATAAGTATAACAAAACTATAAACTTTCTTTCCTTCTCTATCTCTTCTTCTCTTTTATTTTTCTTAAATTTATTTTATGTTGGTGTAGTAACACGCGCCGGGTACAGCTAGTTAGTCTATAAATAGAGGATTTGTTTATATCCTAATACATAAGAATAAAGGTACCTACTCGTTAGTGTTGGTGGTTTATATATATTGTGATCTATATTTTTATTATTTTACTCCAAGAACATTTTCGGTAGTGAAAATGGCGTCAAGTTCGAGTTTTGTTCCAGTACAAGTGGCTCATTTAAAACAAAGTGCGTTTTCTCAAAGAGAAAAATCTATTGTTTTAAATGTTCATGATGCACTAATATATCAAGATGCATCAGTAACTGTTCGTGATGTGGTGACTAAGTGCTCCAATATGACCGGTGTTAGTGAACGAAGTATCTATCGATTTTTAAGTGGAGAGAAAACAGGGAAATGTTAGTGAACCAAAAAAACACGTAGGAAAAATGTCCATTATGGTCGATAACTTTAATAGAGATATCATTAGAAGACAAGTCCATTCTTTGTACTTAAATAAAGAGATTCCGACTTTGAACAGAGTAATATGACTGTTATAGCAGAAGTAGATACGATTCCCAAATTTGGACGAAATTACGTTATGGAAACTCCTAAAAGAAATTATTGGTTTTAAGTATGAGTCGCATAAAAAACGAAAATTTTTGACTGAGACAGAAGAAATTATTTGCTGGAGAAGACAATACTTAAGAAGTATTAAAAAGTTTCGGAGCGAGGAAAGAACTATCTTTTATTTAGATGAAACATGGTTGAATGAAGGACACATTGTTTCTAAAGCACGGATGGACACCAATATTTCAAATTCCCGTCAGGCATTTTTGGAGGGATATCGAGGAAAAGGTCGCAGACTAATAACTGCACACATTGGCAGTGAACATGGTTTTGTAGAAAATGGGTTATTAGACTTTGTATCAAAGTCAACCAAAGATTACCACGAGGAAATGACCTCATCTGATGTTTTTGAAGATTATTTTTCTCAGCTATTGGACTTTTTGCCAAGTGCTGCAGTGGTTGTCTTAGATAACGCCAGTTATCATTCAAAACTGGTAGAAAAGTTACCAACGACGTCATGGAAAAAAGGAGATATTAAAGAGTGGCTCCAGAGCAAGAATATTTCTTTTGACGACACCATGCTGAAAACGGAATTACTACAAATTGCAAAGCGCCACAAATTACAATATAAAAGATATGTAATTGACGAAATGGCGAAGGAAAAAGGAATAACTGTATTACGTTTGCCACTGTCAATTAAACCCTATAGAATTAATATGGGCACAGGTAAAAGGTGAGGTGGCAAGAAACAATACAACTTTTAAATTGAATGACGTTAGACAATTTTTGATAAATTCTTTTGGAAACGTAACACGGGAAAATTGGACCAATGCCATAAACCATGTGAAGAAGGAAGAAGAACGATTGTGGAGTGTTGATATCAATATTGAAGAACTGTTCGAACCCATTGTAATTCCTATCGGACCAGGCAACGAATCTGACTCGTCGTCGGATGAATACGATGAAATGGAAGCCAACAATTAAAGGAGTAAGTGCTTTTTGCATTAATTTATATTTAATTCTTACTTTTTAATATGTAGCATATTTTTATTTTACTTTTAATTTTTATTTTAATTTGAATTATGCTTTAAAAAAACTTCGGTTCTACGGTCATTGGATCTATTTAGCTACCTGTTGTGACAATATTATCTAGGGATTGTGTTTGGATTAGTTAATCCCTAATTACAGGGTGGACTCTTTGAAAAATAACAACTATGACTAAAGAATTCAACAGACTATTGTTTCCGGGCCTATATTCGTTGAGATTTATTTTAATGTAATCGCCTTAATTATAAATTGTACCGCTAGTGGTGTTACTGTATAACTGTGCTTTCTTTCTCGCTGTGATTAGAATATTGAATTCATTTTACTATGCGATTGCTCGGTGGAACCTCCTCTTCAAATATAACTAAGTCAATTTTATTGTTTTGTTTAATTATTTTATTTAGTAGAAGTGTCTTAAATTGAGGTGATATTTCTTTGTTACTAGCAAATAATTTTTAAGTAGCTTCACTTTTGCCAAACATCAGTATTTTGTGATCTTGAATAAATTTTAGACCCCTTTTTAACCGTTTTTTAAGAATTCATTTACTCTTAATAAATTGGAAAAATCCGATTTGACTGTAAACTGATTCTACTTGATTGTAATTTCGTTAAGGAATCGATTTCTGATTATTCATTGCATCATTATGGTCAATCCATATCTGTGAAGAGGGCCATGTAGGAGATATATTTTTTTTTTGAGGCGACACCAAATTTCCGTCATTGTGTTGTGAAAACAGCACAGATTGTGAAACCCTGGTTCCTGACTACTAAAGAAAATTCTCCCCAGTAGAACTATCCCGAAAACCACAGAGGCCGATCTCCAGAAGAAAGATAAGAGATAAAATTAATTAAAAATTTTAATTAACCACTCTACTATTCTGATTAACTATAAATATTCTTTTTATTTAAATAATGGTTTTTAAAATTAACTTTAAATAAATCATTTAAAACGGGTGTTTGCGTATAATTTGTTTAGCTAGGCTTTTACTATGGCGCCCTTATATTTCATGTGTGGGGGAGACTGGTAAAACACTTTAAAGAAGCCACGGCGTAGTGAGCTAGCTAGAGGATTAACGCACTTTTGGGAAATTTTTTATGTTAAATTTATCAGTTGCAAAGAATCGTAAGGTAACTACGAACAGATATTGCTTCTCTAATTGAAGTGTTCTTTTTAAAGACTAATGGGCTCACTAATTGTACTAATAATTCGGATTCCACCCTTGAAAGTCTTTAAAAATTACTGAACTGTGTGGTAAGTGCCTAAATTATTCCGTCTTTGGACCCAAGACCTGACTCATTTTTTTTCTTCTTCAGTTCATTTTTCTTTGACATAGGTACCTACAAAAATCAACCAAGCCGCTGCTACTTTGCGTTTCCTTTAAGACATCTTGAATAATGTTTATGTTAACTCTAGAACTAATAGTATTGAACTGAAATTACGAAATGTATACTGGTCTAAAAGCCGTTTTAGACTATCCAATTTCTTGTACAAGATAAATTGGATAGTTTCAAACAAGAGATTGAATCAAATATTGTGTCTGTCAAATTATTGTACAAGAAAATAGAACATGCTCTATTTTCTACACAATATTTTGCATCCAAGAATTGCGCGCGCACATGACATTTCTATACGGCGCTTTAAAACTCTGCTTAACACGTATATACCCGCAATCGCACTGGCAAAAGCTGCTTGCTTAATCATTTGAATTGCTTTTATATGAAAAATAATCAAATCATTTAATAAAAGCGAACTTCTGTCAAAAAGATCCAATCAAAATTAAATATAGGCCGAATAGCCTAGGTAGCTGAGGCCACAAACAGAAGAAGACGGAAAAGAAAATTAAATATTATGTCTATATCTTGCACAAGAAATAGGCTACTTGACACATAACTAATTTTATACAATAAATGAGTATTTCTTACAGTATTTAGCTTACGAAAACGAAATATATCGATTTTAATAACTAAATGCGTAAGATTAATTAAAAAATTCAATTTAAAAAATGTGTTTAATTTGAATCGCCGAAAACGCAGTCGGCCATGTTGTGACGTCATACAAATTGTAAACAAAACGAGTGGTGTTATTACAAGTATAAATATTTCAATAAAAAAATCCTTATCACGTTCTTAATTTATTTGCTTTATTAAAAAACAATAATAAATTCATTATGGACGTTGTTTTCACAAAAGCAGACAGCACAAAGTTGCCAAAAATTGATACATTAATGATTGGTAATTTCTTTGCCTTGAATCCAGATTTCTGCTCTGCCGAGCTAAGAAATGTCAAGACTTCTATGTAAGTACAGTGCAGTTGTTAAATAGTAGACATAAAAAGGAAGAATGCGTGTATTTATTCTTTTCAGAAGCGATTCAAAAGTAGGTACTCATTAATGTCATAAGTAACGTAACCTCTGAATAATGTAACTAACATCTATTTGTATTCCTTGATCTGTTTTTGCATTCTCGGACGATCCAATAACGATAATTACTGTATTTTCTATGATAATTAGTTGAAATCATGTTTTTAAAGTAAAGTAAACTGAAAAATTGTCCGTGTTTATATGTCAAATGTTTGTTTACAATACGTATGACGTCATAAAATGGCGGACAGCGTTTTCGCACCTACATGAAGAAATGGATTTTGAATAACAGTTTTGTGGTTTCATAGGTGTTATATTATATTATTATTTTTTTTACCTTAGTAGCACAAATATGAACTATTTAGGACCTAGTTTAAAAAAGAGTCAACTAGCCTATTGTAATAGTCTAAAACAGAATTCAAACATAAGCATACAATTTATTGTACAAGAAATTGTGCAAGAAATTGGATAGTCTAAAACGGCTTTAAGTCACTATATCATAACTAATGGAATCGCCCGTGTAAACGGTCTGGGGGTACTCTCGAGAGTTGCTATGGCGAGTAGCTCTCCGAGAGTGGACTAGAGCAAATTTCCCTCTCCCGTGTAAATGGCTCCGTGAGACACACGCCGACTCTCGAGAGGACTCTCGGCGAGTTCTTCTCACGTGTAAACACACCTTAAGTAATAATATGACAATGTATATTGTATTAAATTAATATTTTTAACAACCACATTATGTTAGTTAAATAGTTTTTACCAATGTGGTCAATATATGAAAAAAACGTGTGCGTCTCGGGACGTGCGACCGTAGTGATAACTATAACCAATCCAAGTTGAACTATTTAATATTGAAATTGTTTAACTTGAGAAAAACTTTGCTTATTACATAAATTTTATGTACATTAATATGATAATGTGAGAAAAGGTTATTTATTAATAAAATCTTTTGTTGAGTATAAAATATATTTCATCCTTAGTTACAATTCTTGAATACGTTCATTAGAGTTTTGTGTATGTACATACATTATTAGTATTATTATTTAATCCTATAAGAGTAACAATTGGCTTACGGTAGCTATAATAAGCAACGAAATTTTTACATTGTATCTATGTTATCTAAAAATCTTACAAAGACTGCATTAAGTACAGTTCCATGACTTGTTGTGGCTTCTTCTGGCTTATTTATCATTTTTAATTGTAATTTTGATTGTAGGAACGATACTGAATTTTTAGCACGATCAGAAGCAAAATTAACATTAAAATCTCAGGTTAAAATTAAAGGATTTTTATAATAATCTTGATTAAGTAAAGCAGAACACGGTGCCTTTGCGTGTTTTTGTTTGGAAAATAAACTTAAAGATTTAAAGCTGTTTTTAACCTATATTGTTTACAATGTTATTGATAAATCGAATTATATTACATATATTATTAAACTTACCCTTCTAGGAGATTCTGTAATGATCCGAGGATAATCTTCTGCTTATTTCATTATATTTTTTACTAGTTGTACTTGCAACATCGTTCGCGTGGCGTGTGATTGTTATATAAAAATTTCTTACCCCACCCCATTTAAGAAATGGGAGAAAAATTTTTATACACCAGATGTTAAGTTGAAAGAAGACAAATATATCTGTGAAAACCGCATTCGAATCGGATCAGTAGTTTTCATGTGATGCGCGCACAAACATACAGACTGACCTACAAAAAATCTAACCACATTTTTGGGTTCTATTTCGATGTAGGTACCCCCGACGTCGTTGGCGCGGCGTGTTGATTTTTGTATAAAAATGTCTTTCTTCACCCCGTTAAAGGGGTGAGGGGGAGAAAGTTTTATACACCAGATGTTAAGTTGAAAGAAGACAAATACGTCTTTGAAAACCGCATTTGAATACGATCAGTAGTTTTCATGTGATGCGCGCACAAACATATACATTTCTACAGTTTTATTATACTTATGTATAGATAGATATAGATAATCACTGTCAAAACAGTTTCAGTTATTGTTAAAAATTTTATAAATTTATTGGTTTTTAGAGCAATATAATGACATCCCCAACTTTATGAATAGGTGCTTGGATTTTGTATTTTCTGATGTGGAGGTCTGTGTCTCCCGTGCCTCTGATAGTCCACTCATCTCTGAAGATTTATATCATCCAGCCATAAATGTAAAAATATTCATTGAATCTAATCATAGACAGGTAACAGAAAACAAATTACATACTCAAAAAAATATGTTTATGATTACTCTAAACGAAATTATCTCTTATTAAATAATCTAATATCAAATTGTAACTGGGAAGATGTGCCTATGAGTTATTTTATGGTAAGTTTTGTGAATGCTTGGCTTGGATAGGTCCATTCCTAAGCACATAGTTAGGAAATATCAACAGTTATCGAGCTACCCCCAATGGTATTCTATCAATCTTATACAGAAAATTAGAAAGAACAAACATTTACATAATTAAGTCAGTAGGGGAACTGCATGCAAGTACCCAACTACACAATGAATTTTTAAATTTAAGAAAAACAATTAAAATATCAAACAAAAAGAGAATATAATGCTCATCAAATGAATGTAGATCCCAGCAGCTTCTGGTCTTTTATACGTAACTAGCTGACCCGGCGGACTTCGTACCGCAAATTATTTATGTCATTCTTCAATTTTTCGTTTTTTTAATTTATTTTGCTTTATCGTTTTCATCATATTTTCTCGTTAGTTATCAGGTTTTTACTATTTTTTTTCGGTTATATTTTGTAGTTTATCGATAAAATATATTAGACAATACTTAATTTAGTAAGAATTTCTCGTTTAAATATAAGTGATATTAACTGCGCCACCTTCCGGTGGCGTCACAATACTTAAGTAAGGATTGCTCGTTTAAATATATGTGATATTAACTGCGCCACCTTACGGTGGCCTGATATAAAGTAATCAAATAAGTATTAGTGGTTGCTCGTATAATGAAAGCGCCATCTGATAGTAACTTTCAATAATACGAATATCATACTCATCTTACCCATTAAAAATACATCATCATACTGATTTTCATGACAATCGGTTGAACGGGGCCGAAGTCGATAGTTTACAGCGCCGCCTGGCAGCGAGTTACATCAATGGGCATAGCATATAAAGCTTCTCCGTGAAAAAATACATGTACATACCAATTTTCATAATGATCGGTCAAATAGTTTCTGAGTCTATCGATTTCATACATACAAACATCCTTTTTTATATATATAGATAAATAAGGATTGCTCGTTTACATATATGTGATATTAACTGCGCCACCTTACGGTGGCGTGATATAAAGTAATCAAATAAGTAGTGGTTGCTCGTTTAATGGAAGCGCCATCTGGTGGTAACATCCATTAATACGAATATCATATTCATATTAACCATTAAAAATACAGCATCCTACTGATTTTCATGACAATCGGTTGAACAGGGCAGAAGTTGTTACTCTGCAGCGCCACCTGGTGGCGAGTGGCATCAATGTGCATATCATACAAACCTTCTCCGTGAAAAAATATATATACATACCAATTTTCATGACAATTGGTTGAACAGGACAGAAGTTGCTACTCTGCAGCGCCACCTGGTGGCGAGTGGCATCAATGAGCATAGCATATTCGTTTTCTCCGTGAAAAAATACATATACATACCAATTTTCATAAAAATCGGTTGAACGGGACAGAAGTTGCTACTCTGCAGCGCCACCTGGTGGCGAGTGGCATCAATGGGCATAGCATATTCGTTTTCTCCGTGAAAAAATACATATACATACTAATTTTCATGACAATCGGTTGAACGGGACAGAAGTTGCTTCTTTGCAGCGCCACCTGGTGGCAAGTGGCATCAATGAGCATATCATATAAACCTTCTCCGTGGAAAAATACATATATATTGTTATGATCTCTATACTCATATAATTGTATTCTTGTGACTCTTCAAGGTTGGGTTCTTCGATAATATTAAACTAAAAAGTCCATCTCAATTTTAACATCATTTAATATATATAAATATATTAATTCTTTACAACACTTTAAAAAACAATATAACATTCATCATTTATCCTGTCATAAACTTAACACTAATTAATTTTAAATGAAATTTTGCCCTCTTTTCCTAAAATCCCCGAATAACTATTTCTAATATACCTCTATTACCAGCTGATAACAAATTATACCAGAAATACTTATCTTTATAAACTATGCTTATTTTATTTTGAAAATCCAATCTATGCAAATATCCAATTAATCTTCTCTATATATATCCATTTTATTCCATATTTAACTCTACCATATAGTTATTATAACATTCTATTCATACATTAATCTTCTTTTATAATTTTTATATTTATATTCATTAACATTCAGTATTTATCTTCATTTTCAATTTCTATTATTATTATATTTACTTTATAATGGTTTTTAAATTTTTAAAATTCTATATAATTTCCTAAACTTTTTCTCTGACTTTACTCTCCAAAATTCTATGACATTCTATCAATAATTTTTTTTTTTTTTATCCCCCTAGAAACCTCGCAACCCAAATTTTTTTTTTATTTATGATTCCTTGATAATTTGCATAAATTGATTATTCAATTCTAATATCTAGTTAGTCTTAATTACACTTATATTACATATAAAGACCAACTATTGAATACCATAACAATTTCCCAAATTTAAAATTTTATAAATTTTAGAAAAAAAATTTTAATAATTTAAAATTTAAAATATATAACAATTAACATATTAACACAAATTCTGAATACTCTAAGTTTCTTCAAAATACCTATATAAGCTTCAATATTAAATACTCCTCTAACATTTCTTGTTATCGGATCTTCAACAATATAACTATTAACACCTTCCTCATTTACTATTCTATATGGTCCTTCAAATATAGCTTTTAATTTCCCTGATTCATTTTTCTTTAAATTTCCACTTATATATGCTTTTATTATTACCAAATCTCCTTTCTTAAACCTTACAGGATATTTCACTTTTTTCTTAATTTTTTTATAATATTTTTCCCACACATCCATTAACCTTTTTCTTACTTTATTATATCCATTTCTGTTTTGATAATTTCTAAATCTATCATTTTCATAATTTTGTGATCTATTTTCATTAATCTTTAAATTTCTTTCAACTCGATTTAAATACTCAATCAATTGTTCTTTTTTTTTAATATTTTGTATAACTATTGTTTCAGAAACTGTTATATCATAATGTCTAGAAATATATAAAATTATTTCCTCTTCTCTCATAGGAGGTTCCAAATATTGTGCAACATTATATAATTGTAACGCATAATTAGTTAAATTATTCCCTAATCTATAATTGAATTTTCCGAAATATAATTTTTCCCTACTCACCCCTTGTTTTGATTCACCCCAGAAATATTTAAGAAATTCCCTTTCAAAATCATTAAAGGTTAATATTTCATTTTCCTGTGTTGCATACCATAATGCAGCATTATCTTTCAAAGAACTTCTTATAATTTCTTTCCAATCTCTTTTGTTCCTAGTCTTAGTTTTAATCATATTCATATACGTGCATGGATGTAATATACTGATATTCCCTGTAAATTTTACTGCTCCTTCTCCTCCATGTATTATCATATAGGAACCATCCTCAGTTCTTTCATTTTGCATTTCTTGTAATTTTTTTGTTTCATCTTCAAATTTCTTTGCTACTTCCATTACATTCCTTTCCATAGTTTGTAGTATTCTTTCATTTTCTTTCTTATTTTCATTTTTCTGCTCCTTCACAATTTTTTCTATATTATTAATCTTCTCCTGGTGTATATTACCCATTTCCTCCATCGCCTTAATTCCATCTTTCAATTGATCGACTTCTTTTTGTATTTTGATATTTTCTTCTTTAATAATATTTTTCATTTCATCTTTAAATGTTTCCATATTCTTGTTCATATCTTTTATTTCTTTTTTCATAGAATCCATTTTTCTATTATTTTCATCAAATTTATTTTCCAAAAATTTAAACATTTTCTCCATCTCTGTTTCTTGATGTGGTTTTGAACTAGTCGCATCTCCTATCACATCAGCTTGTACCACTTGAAACATTGTTTTTTCTTCTCCTTCCGACGATCCATCATTACTTTCTGTTTCATGCATATTTTCATTAGATTCCTGTATTCCATCTTCTCTCCTTCTATTTCTTCTATTTTGTCTTGTATTCATTTTATTCAAATCTTTTAATTATTTTATATATTTATTTAATTTATAATGTTAACTTATTATATTACTTTATTATATTTATTCGATTTGTATTTAGTTTTAAAATTTTCAAAATTTTATGGTCTTTATATATAAATATAAATATACTTAAAACTCTCACCTAATCCTCTTATTTCTATTATAATGTATTTATGTTTTATTTCAATTCTTCACTGTTCTAATTTTCTAATCACTTCAATTGTCTATATCACCCTCTCAATTTCAATATACTGTTCTATTTTAAACTGGATTCTTGTTTTATTCACGCCCCACGTTGGGCGCCATAATTGTTATGATCTCTATACTCATATAATTGTATTCTTGTGACTCTTCAAGGTTGGGTTCTTCGATAATATTAAACTAAAAAGTCCATCTCAATTTTAACATCATTTAATATATATAAATATATTAATTCTTTACAACACTTTAAAAAACAATATAACATTCATCATTTATCCTGTCATAAACTTAACACTAATTAATTTTAAATGAAATTTTGCCCTCTTTTCCTAAAATCCCCGAATAACTATTTCTAATATACCTCTATTACCAGCTGATAACAAATTATACCAGAAATACTTATCTTTATAAACTATGCTTATTTTATTTTGAAAATCCAATCTATGCAAATATCCAATTAATCTTCTCTATATATATCCATTTTATTCCATATTTAACTCTACCATATAGTTATTATAACATTCTATTCATACATTAATCTTCTTTTATAATTTTTATATTTATATTCATTAACATTCAGTATTTATCTTCATTTTCAATTTCTATTATTATTATATTTACTTTATAATGGTTTTTAAATTTTTAAAATTCTATATAATTTCCTAAACTTTTTCTCTGACTTTACTCTCCAAAATTCTATGACATTCTATCAATAATTTTTTTTTTTTTTATCCCCCTAGAAACCTCGCAACCCAAATTTTTTTTTTATTTATGATTCCTTGATAATTTGCATAAATTGATTATTCAATTCTAATATCTAGTTAGTCTTAATTACACTTATATTACATATAAAGACCAACTATTGAATACCATAACAATATATATATATATACCAATTTTCATAATAATCGGTCCAGTAGTTTTCGAGTCCATAAATTTCTTACATAAAAACAGATCCTTTTTTATATATATACAGATAAGAAGGATCGGAGTGGGATACCGTCTGAAGTCATGCATGGTGACTCAATGTATAACGAACCTGAGTGCATAGCAAATGCTTTTGCTGCTCATTTTTCTTCAGTGTATCAGGTATCAAATGATGCAGACGGTGAAATTAGTGAGGAGAGATGGGGTAAATTCTCATTCTCTCGAATCAGCGAAACTGATGTTCTGAAGAGCATAAAACTGTTGAAACCAAAAAAGTCAACGGGTCCAGATGGGATTCCAGCCTATGTATTTAAGGGCTTGGCAGGATTATTGGCGGAACCGCTGGCTTATTTATTTAATTTATCAATTGAGCAAGATAATTTTCCTAGATCAGTAGTGTCACCAATCTTCAAAAGTGGAACAAAAAATGATGTGGCTAACTATAGGCCTATAAGTCTTTTAAATATATTATCAAAAATATTTGAGACTATATTGTACAAAGATTTGTTTGAACTTACCAAAAATCAGATTAGCAAATGTCAGAATTGTTTCATGCCTGATATGTCCACGGTATGGAGGGTAGCTCTACCCTCCATAGTCCACGGTAACAAATTTGATGTATTTTTCTGAATGTGCTTTTCAAGCCGTTTTTAAAGATGTTGACTAGAGTATATAGCAGTTTGGACATTCCGAAGTTCAGGTGAGTAAAAGTAGGAATTATTTGTGAAGAATACGCTGGCCATAATAGTATCAATTTTTGGCAAGTTTACGCTGCTTTCACAAAATTACTCTCCATAATTAAAAATAAGTTGTTCAAAACGCAACATAACAAATATAGGAACTCCGACAGCTTAAAATAAACAATTATCGATGACGAATATTTTATTCACAAAATTGTTAAGATACACAGACGTCTAAACTGATTGACAATAACAATGAACTATTTGAACTTGAACTCCCGTTAACTGCCCATACATCCCCTTATATACAACAAATGAACATTCTGGAATTTTCTAGAAACATTATTTAATCTAGTCAGTGTGCTTAGAAAGTTCTAGGATAACCAAAAAACAGTCTTTCAAATTAAGGTCCTTCCCTTTACAGTTATCCTGTTACAATATCATATTGTTTTGATTCTTCTGATGGATTTTGTAGAAACTCTTTGTGGACTTGATCTTGGCTTTCTGCGGATGGATCTTCGTTGACAAAGCAGACGGGGTTTCAGGGAAAAGTTGCAAAGTAGTAGGCCTTCCCAATCTGCCATTTTTAAGTTTTAAAAAGTTCTCTTGGGTTGTACCTCGAATGGATGAGATTCGATTGGACATTTGACTTCTACTACAGCATGACCAGAACTACCTAGGGGAGATAGAACATTTACATTATATTGCTCAGGTTGAGTGGTCAAAAAAAGATCCAGAGTCTTAGAACTGTGGTTGTCAACTCTGGGAAAGTAAGTGGGCTTGTCGATTAGTTGGGTCAGTCTATGGCTTCAGTTAGCCTGCTTTCCGTGTCCGTTTTGTTCGACTTAAGTCACTTTTCGTGGTGAACATTAGTTCTCAAGCACAATTATCTCAGCAGGAGAGTACTCACCATTAAGGTAATCGATCTTTTGTGAAAAATAGTAAAATAGTTCGTCGCAATTACCATCTGATGGCCGATAAATACAACATATAGATTTGCTAGATGCTTTTAGTGTTAATTTTAGCCAAAGGATGTTGTCTTTGTTGTTTTCTAATGCAGGTTATCTAGTGTAGGAAAGTATGCTTATTACGTAAACACATACTCCATGGTGCCGTTTGAAGTTGTGGTAAAGTTAATAACCTAGAAATTTCAGATGCTTCAGGCTATTTTTCCAAGAAACCTGTGTTTCAGTAAGAGCAAGAGCCTGCAGATAGTGATAGTTACATTAATGTTGACATTTAACCCTCAGATGTTTGTGAATGTTAACATGCAGTCTGTTTTGCGTTTTAGCTTGTGGGTAAATTTGGCTGAACTAGTAGACTGATCGATGGCTATGTTATTTCCATCATGACTTCCCCTAGATTGTCCCCCCTGAGATCTGATTGGGGAACTATTTTACTTCCGGAACATTTAACCTCTGGAGAACTCATGGTATTTTCTAGAAATGATGTGAGAAGAAAAGAAGTAATGGGTTTAAGAGAAAGAAGGGGATTGGAGAGAGAAGGGAAGGGAAAGAACCGACTTACAACTCAAATGGGGAAACATGTTTAGAACATTTCACCTCATCTTAACGAGTTGCAGGGTGGTACCTCCACGGGTGATGGAAAGTTCCATCTACCAAATAACCTATTGATCCTGTAATTGTGATGGTAACAATAAATTAAAAAACCGTTTTAAACATAAATTATTAGTATTTAATTTATTAATAGAAATCACATTTTGCTGTTATTGAAATCAGGAATGTATAACAACATTGGAAAATACACTTTAATACAATATAATTCATAAAAAAAACAAAATAATATATTTACAATATGTGAGCAGACTTATTTGTCCCAGTCAAATATATAACAAAAAAATGTTTAATATAAATATAGTATCTTAAAATGCATTATATTCATTTACCATTGTCTTATCTTACCTAAAGGCATTAAAAACATTTTTATCCATTTTTTAAGTTATATAAACATTTTATTGCATTTGACAAATAATCTTGAAAATATAACTCATCTAATATATAAATGTTACTGACGAAATATTAATTATCATCGTAAAAATCATAACAAGGTACTCTTTTTTTCTTAAATCTAAAAAAATATATTTTTAAGCATGTCTGTAGATTTGCACATATTACATCAGCGCCACCTAGAGTCAATTTTTATCTAATATATCAGAAATATGACAAGTGATACCATTACTGTCACTGGCAGCAATGTCCGATGATTTTGCTCCCGCTAGACGTCACTAGTGAGATTGGAGGTCAAACACGTCAAACATCACATCAATTGCTACCGTGTAGTGGGTATATCGAGTTTCATTTTGATTTTATTTAATTTTGTAGAGAAATGGTGGAAAAATACGGTAGTTAGACAGTTACAGAATTAAAAAATAAGTGAGGTGTAATAGATTTTCAGAAAGAAACAACCAAATTAATTAAATGCCAGCTTTCCATATTAGCTACCATTGCCTAAAATTCTGTAACGATTTTAGCCGAGAAACATATCATGCACAATCTTGTCCCTGCTATCATTAAAGACGTATTTGATAAATGCATACCGTTTTTTCGATTTTTTTTTATTCTACTATTCCAATTAAACAATAAAAAAAATTTCATACTACTGTCGTTGAAATCCAAATAATTAACCGCCTTTTTAACACAACTGTCACTGAATTGACATATAATAAGACAGTTTTTTTTTATAATTTGTTAAACCTGCGTGTTGTCCCAATAGTGACCAGTGACTGTATTTGGAGTTTGTTTCATTTTCAATTACATCTTAATCTTAATGACATTTTTGAAAATTTCTTAATGAGAATCTCATAATAATAATACTAATGACAATCAAACAATACAAAAACTTATCTAACACGAACTCAAACTAGCAACGGATTTCATTAAGAGCGACTCACACTCCAGGAAACCTACCGAAAGATTGTGTCCCCGAGGAAAAATTGTAATTGTGAATATGTCAACCTAAAACATGCATGTTGACAGTGACTAATAAATAAGTAAATTTGATAAGAGTGTTACGTTTGATTTGTTTTTGATTCTGTTATTGGAAAGATAACTTCAATTCGACAGCACCAAATCATACATAATATTGTTCCAGCTATTACTGAAAGACGAATTTGATAAAGGTGTTATAGTTGATTCAAATAGAAGTGTCATCAAGTAGTCTCTGGAAAATTCAAATTTGTAGTGGTAGCACCCACGTTTAGTGAAATTTGAATCGCAATATTAGCCAGCTTGTGATCAGATTGCTACATATGCTCAATATAACTATAAACATTTTGACACATCGCTTAGACATATAATTTCCTAACTAAAGTTCTGTTTCCATTGAATCTAGTAATAAAGTTAAAGATGATCTCACACGTACCCAGCCCACTTGATGACACTTCTATCTGAATCGACTATACGTGTATTCATTTTTTTGAATCTGCTATTGGAAAGATAACTCCAATTAGACAGCAAAGCAATTTTCATACTAGTTTCTTTGAAATACAAAAAACAACTACAATGCTGACTTAGTGTCACTGAATTGTCATATGAATGACGTGAATGACTCAACTGGTACTGAATTGACAGATTTTACCTAATATGAACGATGATTTTTTTAAATTCTTAATTTGTCACCGTCAAACATGCATGTTGATATTAATCTTATAGTACGAGAGCCCACGACCAAAACCATGTCTCATAGCAATACGGCCAAAACCCTATGAAATCGTTAGATTATATGATTTTGAACCCGACTAGGTGTGCAGTAACGGTCGAAAGTGTAGCTACTGCGTGGGAGGCCATTTCTGCTGTGTCAACAAAAAAAGGCAGTCGGTATTATAGCAATACGTCTGATATCGATAATGTACATAGATTTTATAATTGTATTACGAAAAAGTTTGTTTTCAGACATTTTTCGCGTAGCATATAGCCTGAGCGCATTTTTGAAAATGTCAAAAAATTTAGCCGACCTGTATCATAGCAATACGGATAAATTTTTTTTTAAACTTTTCGTATTGCTGCCAGGATTACCAAAAACCTGTTTTCAGACACTTTGAGTGTAGCATATACTCCCAAAAGTGAAAAAAACGTTTCGGAGTCGCCCGGCAGACGCCTCAGCGTTTGTTACGCTCCTGCGGCGGGTACGGCTTATCGTGTGTTTCGCTCCTGCCCCTCTCTTATTATTATACAGCTCACTCGGCAGCTGCTCCAAACGTTGGAACGACGCTCACTTAGATTTGGGCCGCGGTCAAAAATTGGGTTGGAAGTCATAATATAACATTTAGATGTGGTGACGTCGAAAATCTTGCAAGACAGAAGTTCTCCAGCATCACCACTGCACTGAGGAGTGGAAAAGAGTTTGCGAACACGTACATAAGTACGAATTAGATTTAATGAAAAAAGAGCATCTATTAGACACCGCCCAAGATTTAGTTATTAAAATGTACAGATCATTTAACGTTTTCATTTGATAAAAGTCTCGTTAATTGGTGGAATCGATTTAACTTAATTACGTGTGACTTTAGCACACTTCCGGTTTACTCGGGAATTTTTTTTTTTTTTTCGAACTTCCACACGAGGATCGATAATCTCTTCCTTAACTGATCATGAATATTATCGATAAAAGAACGAGAAATAAATTAGTATATTTGATAGAAAATTTCTCCTTTGTGGTAATTTTTTTCAAGAGTCTGTTCAAAGCTGAGATCACTCGGTGGCTTCTGTCGTTATGAATATTGAAAAAAAAATAGTAGGCCGATAGGGAGTCGTATTGAAATTAAAATGAACGAATTATCTTCGTAATTGCAATTTTTATCACAGATACTTCCGATTTAGAAATGTTTGAGCTTGGATCTTGTGTGCAAGTATTTTTTTTAGAATGAAGAAGGGAAATACATTTTGAAATAATTCAATGGCAACTAGAACTATCGTTCATCATTCAGGGTCGCAACTTATTCATTGGTTTGTAACAGAGAATTCAAGATACCTCAATACGATTTTGAAATGATATCTGAATATCGAAAAGTTGTCTGATAGAGAAGGTGCTACACTTAATTCGTCTGATATAATTTTTTTGCACATGTGGACAACTTATTTTATCATGTCCAACAATTTTCAGACATATTGCTATGATACCGATCGGTAAAATTTGTTAACATTTTGAAAAATGCGCTCAGGCTATATGCTACGCGCAAAATGTCTGAAAATTGTTTTGTTCGCATCAAATAACCAAAATTTACTAATCAAAAAGATTTTCAGACGTATTGCTATGAGACATTTTTTTTGTCTCATTTCTAATTTTTGTAAGTGATTTTCCGGGTTTACGCTACACCATTAACGTCTGAAAAATATGTTTCCGGTATCTCAGAACTATCATTCAACTACAGTCTGAAAATCAGACATATTGCTATGATGCAGTTCGGTAAAATTCTTTGACAATTTTGAAAATTCGGTCAGTTCAAACGCTACAAGGAAAATGTCTGATATAGGTATTTTCGAGTTCAGGATAATCGTATCTATCGATTTGATGCGGTTTTGGCCGTATTGCTGTGAGACAAAAATCTTGGTCGTGGGCTCTTGTACTATTAAGAGAAGTAGACAACAAACAAAATTTATACATTATTGTTAGAATACTTCAAAGCATGCTCAATTTTGTGTCAGCTGTCACTAAATTGACGTAAAGTTTTATAAACACTTCTTGTGATAAAGTTATTATGTTTGTTTGTTTAATAATTTATTTATATTCTGCTATTGGTTTATTGATAAGATAACTCCATTTAAACAACAAAACAATTTTGATATCTTGCTTGCGAAAACTGGTTCTGCTATTGGATAGAAAGATAGATAGCACCAATTAGATAGGAAAGCAAAGCAATTCTCACACTAGTATCTTTCAAATTAAATAAAACTATCATTTTGACCCAAATGTATCTGAATTGACATATGAGACATAGTTGAAATATTTTTAATCTGTCATTCTCAAACGTGCCTGTTGTCGCAACTGGCACTGAATTGACAGATTATACATAATATGTACAATGAGTTTTTTTGAATTCTTAATCTGTTAACTTCAAATGTACACACTAGAAGTAATCATAAGATAAGTAGACAATTATACATTAATATAGTTGGAACATTCTAAATCATGCACAATTTGGTACTAGCTGTCAATAAATTGACGTGTGTAACAAGGATGTTAAGGTTGCTTTTTTATTTTGCTATTGGTAAGATAATAATTAGACAATAAAACATTTTTTATTCTAGTATCCACGAAGTATAGATACCAGGAGTTTAAACGTAATGTTAAAAAAATGGTCTCAATTTAGGGGACAGAACTATTGCCGGTAGAGTGCGCTCGTGTTCCTAAGATACACGTTTAAATACTTACGCGGGAAGTTTTGTTACTATTGACAGCTTTTATGACAACTAATTTTAAATAAATAAATTAATATTATATATTGAATTTAATTTCGCGAAATTTAAATGTCATAAACATCGGTTCTTATAAGGCTCTATAAGTTCTTATGGTTACTAGCGCCGCCAGTGACAAAAAATAGAACTATGATCTGGGTTGATTATTGAGACCAGAAATATTATGGAATAGTATATTACGTATCAAGAGTGGTAAATAGGATATTACGTACGAGTGGAAAAGTTACGCACGAAGCCGCGTAGCGGCGAGTGCGTAATTACACGAGTACGTAATACCTCTTACCACTCGAGTTACGTACTATGCTTTTTCTACGACTCAATATTTTAATTTTAATTCTAAATATTTGACATCTCTTAAAAAATATATGACAAAATTTGCCGTTTAAAATAACATTTATCAAAGTAGTGACAATAAGTAACATCCTAGATTAAATAATAATTTAAAATGTAATGTATGTTGCCGATATCTGTTTTATTTTTATTTTATTTTTAAATAAAAACTATTATATATTTATGTTTTTAAATTGACTAAAAGTTTGTAAATAGACCAAATAAAGTAGTACGTACATAAAAATTTTATTGCAATTTGATTAAACAAAGAAATTTAAGTTTTCTTATCTAAACGCACATGTATGTTATGAGATCTCATTACGTGCATGTTATTGTTAAATGTCACTTACACGGAATGTCTACAGTGCGATTTTTGACGTTTACAGTCATGGGCGTAGAAAAAAGCCTATACTGTGTAGACTCCTGGTATCTAGTCTTCGTGCTAGTATCATTCGAATAGCAACCACCATTTTGACTCAACTGTCAGTGAATTGACATATGGGATATAAAGAAAAGTCTAGTGATATTGAGTAGACAGTGAAGATGAGGTAGACAACTATTATTTGCAAAATTTTGTTCTAAGTATAATAGCTAAACAATTTTCATAGTAGTATTGTTTGAATTCATTAATTAACCATCATTTTGACCCAACTGACACTGAATTAAGATATGAAACATAATCCAAACTATGTATGTTTTTTGTATCCTTAAACGAACGTGTTGACCAAACAGTCACTGAATTAAAAGATTAGACACTATGTGAACAAGGATTTCTTTGAGTTGTAAATTTGTCACGCACAAAGTTGCATGTTAAGAATGATCTTAAGATGAGTAAACAAACGGACACAATGAGAACATTATAAATCATGCACTATTCCAAATTGATCTATTTGGTAAGGATGTTACATTTGTTTAAATTCTGTAACTTCTAACAAAACAATTTTCATACTAGTATCATTCGAATACACAGAATGAACTATCATTTTGTACCAAATGTTACATATTGACATATTAATCATAATTTAAACGTTGTATTTTGTAACCTGTCATTCTCAAACATTCATGTTGATCCAACTGTTCCTAAATTTGCAGATTAGATCGAATGTGGACGATAAGTTTTTTTTGAATTGTGAATTTGTCACCTTTAAACAAGATTTTAAGATAAATATACAACCGTACACAATTTATCAATTAATATTGATAGACCATTTCAAATCATGTACAATTTTGTCTCAGCTGTCACTAAATTGACGTATTTGATATAGATGTTACATTTATTTAATTTCTTGATTCTGGTATTAGTAAGATAACTCAAAGAACAAAACAATTTTTATACTAGTTTCGTTAGAATGCAAATAAAGAGCCACCATTTTGACTAAATCCTCACTGAATTGACTTATGAGACATAATTTATATGAAGCATTTTTCTAATGTTTGATTGTTAAACGTGCGGTTGAACCAACTGCCATTGAATTAATAGATCAGATAATATGCAAGATGAGTTTTTTGATTTTTGAAGTTGTCACTTTCCAACGTATATGTTGACAGTGATTTTAAGAAAAGTTAACAACCAAACACAAGTTATATAATCCATTTCACCGATTTTGGCCGATGATAGAAATCATACTCGAAGTAAATTTAAAGATACATCTCTCTCAGATACAGGCAAGTTTGAAATTTAAATGAGAAAGTATGTACGTAACTGCATCTTGTTTCACCGGAAGATAAAAAGTATTTAATACGAAAGTCTTTACTTAATTCAGATTTCTAGTAACCGTCATGTACGGCTCGTTGTTGAAGGGTTGAATTTAATAATTATTATCTCATATTTTTGTAGATGTCAAACCACACTGATAGTTTCAGAAACTTACGACTTATTTATAAAAAAAGATCTCTCCGCCATTGGTAACTTGGATGACAGTTTAATCTTATTTCAGTGATTTCTAATATCAAATCGGCCAAAAACGATGAAATGAACTATAGGTACATTATTTTTAGAACATCTCAAAGCATAAACAGTTCTGTGTCAGTTGTTACTAAATTGATGTATTTAACGTAAAGTTTTATAGAAAGTTCATGCCAAAAGAATATTATGTTTTTTATTTATTTATTTATTTTGATTCTGTTATTGGGAAACTAACTCCAAATAAATTAATTGTATCGACCCTTACTACTTGAAAGTTCATTTTTATTGGGAATAATAAAAATAATAAAAAACGTTAGTTTTTTATATAAAACTTTCACTTTAAATGTATTTTAAAAAATGACATATGTTTCGCATTTAAGCATCGTCAGATTGACATATAAAGTTATATTTTGTTTATAGCTAACTATCTGATGTTGAATAGGTAATATTAAGGCTAGATTAAGTATGGAAGTAATAAGATATAACAATATTAAAGCCTAGATGTTATTAGCCCTAAGGGATTATCCTGGATGTATCTCCCTCTAAGATCAGTATAACTGTGCAATGATATAGAAAAACCAGGAAAAAACTATATCTGCTGATCTTTACAATAACTTAATATATTTGTATTACAATTATATCTTATTTATGTATAAAATGAAGACTCAATCAAAGTAAACAGTTTAATAATGTTGGTACAAAATTATTAAATGCATAAACAAAATTACCCAATTTAAAAAAATCTGGTGTTTACAAAATTAATTGTCCAAAATGTAATGCGATATATATAGGTCAAACACAAAGAAAATTTGAAATAAGATTTAATGAACACTTAAGAGCATATAGATTAAAACAACCAGATAAGTCAAATTATGCAAAACACCTACTTGAACATCCAACCTCACTCTTACACAACAATGACATCCAAATTCTACACATTTGTAATAAAAAACAAAATTTAGATTTTCTTGAAGAACTTGAAATAAAAAGACATCTAGCAGATCCACAATTTAAAGTTGTTAATGAACAAATAAATCTTAGAAATTCTCCACTATTAAACTGTTTACTTTGATTGAGTCTTCATTTTATACATAAATAAGATATAATTTTAATACAAATATATTAAGTTATTGTAAAGATCAGCAGATATAGTTTTTTCCTGGTTTTTCTATATCATTGCACAGTTATACTGATCTTAGAGGGAGATATATCCAGGATAATCCCTTAGGGCTAATAACATCTAGGCTTTAATATTGTTATATCTTATTACTTCCATACTTAATCTAGCCTTAATATTACCTATTCAACATCAGATAGTTAGCTATAAACAAAATATAACTTTATATGTCAATCTGACGATGCTTAAATGCGAAACATATGTCATTTTTTAAAATACATTTAAAGTGAAAGTTTTATATAAAAAACTAACGTTTTTTATTATTTTTATTATTCCCAATAACTCCAAATAAACAGCAAAACAATTTTGATACTAGTATCATAAGAATAGAAATAATCAACTGCCATTTTGATCCAAAGGTCACTGAATTGACCTTTGAGACATGATTTAAATATGTATTTTTTAATCTATCATTCTTAAACGTGGATGTTCACCAAACTGTGACAGAATTGACAGATTGTAATAATGAGAGTTTTTGAATTCTGAATTTGTCACTTTCACATGTCCATGTTGACAGTGTTCTTGAGATAAATAAACAAACTAACACAATTAATATTGTAAGAACATTTTAAAACATGCACAATTTTGTCAATGTTATATTTGTTTAAATTGTCATCCTTAAACATGCATATTGATTCAACTGTCCCTGAATTGACAGATTAAACACAATGTGAACAATGAGATTTTTTTTGTGAATTTTTAACCAACAAACGTGTATGGTGACAGTGATCTTTGAATAAGTAGACAACCAAACACAATTTATTAATTTTGTTAGAATATTTTAAATCATGCACAATTTTGTCTACTGTTTGTAAATGGCTTAATTGATAAGGACGTTACGTTTGTATGATTTTTTTGATTTTGCTATTAGTGAGATAACTCCAGTCAAAGAACAAAAATGTACATGCTCACCTATCCTAAGATAAGTAGACAATTTATAAATTAACATAGTTGGAACATTCTAAATCATGCACAATTTGGTACTAGCTATCATTAAATTGACGTATTTAACAAAGATGTTTTTTTATTTTGCTATTGGTAAGATAATAATTAGACAATAAATAAATTTTCATACTATATATCATTCGAATACAAATAAACAACCGCCATTTGGACTCAACTGTCAGTGACTTGACATATGGGATATAATTTAAACGACCTACTTTTTTAATCTGTCATAATCAAACGTGCATGTTGAACCAATTGACATTGAATGAACAGATTAGACAATGTGAACGACGAGTTTTATTGAAATATGAATTTGTTACCTTAAAACTATCTTAAAACATGCATTTTAAAACATAATTTCTGTATTAATATTGTTGCAACAATACAAATTATGCATCACTTTTTCTTAGATGTCACTAAACTGACGTATTAGACCTTTAAAGTTTATAATTCATATACAATCACTGACAGCTGAGTTAAGATAAATTAATATTGTCAAACTTGGTTGTAGATGGCGTTGATGTTAAATGTGTAAATTCCCTATAAAGAAAATTTTAGTGATATTGAGTAGTAGACAGTGAAGATGAGGTAGACAACTATTATTTGCAAAATTTTGTTCTAAGTAAAATAGCTAAAAGATATACATATATTTTTTATAAATAAAACCTATTGCGACTAGTTTTAAATAACATTATTAAAAATAAATACAGAAGTTATTTTAGAACTTATCAAAAAAATGGTTGATACTTAATTATTATAGCAGAAGGTTTAAAAAGCTCGTAGCATAAGATATAGATGGCGTTATATCCATATGATTTTCAGTTAGTACCAACGTTTAAAAAGATACGTATATAAATTAGTTCGTAAATAATTTATTTCTGTTCTTGCAAAACAAATAGATAAAAAAAGAAATTCATGTATTAATAAAGTATTGATTTTTGGCTAAAAAAATACTGTAGGATCATAGGATAAACTTTGCATTAGGAAAGGCAACCGTTGAGAAGTGGTTTGCTAAAGTCATTGAAACGAGGCGAAATGAGCATCGAAGTCTATACACGCAATCGACGCCTAAAAGAAGCTGTTACAGACGAAAAGATCAAAAAGTTTCTCAAAATAATTTTGAATGATCGTTAATTAAAGTAATGTGTTGGTCATATTCTGAATGAAAATTTGGACATGCGAGTGCTGTGTGCTAACTATTGGTGATTCGGAGTAATGTGTAGAAGCGATGTTAAAACATAATAAAGAATAATTTTTCGGTAGATATATTTACAATCGATTAAACATGGCTTTATTACTACTCTTCAGAGTAAAATCAACAATCGAGTGGACCTAACACGATCAACCAACCCCAAAACGCAAAACTCAACTGGCAAGGCTATAGGATACACAAGGAATAATATTCATCAAGCCTGACCAGTAACAGTGATTATTGTTGGGAGGTTTGAATGATGAAATTACGAAAATGAATCCATTTGAAGAATAAAGAAATTAGTATTCTTCATCAAGACAATGATTAGTGTCCCAAATCAATGAAAACTATGGCAATTATCCAACACAATAGATATCTACGAGAAGCGGTTAACGCACTATGGTACATAAGAAACAACACTTTGTACCACGATTTAGAGATAAGAAAAAGTACAAATACCATGAATGAAAAAGACAGGAAGATCTAAGAAGGCACAAGGAACCATGTAAAACGATCTAAGGGAATAACAACACAGACGACGGGATCTGGAAACATACGAGGCCAACGATGCAGCTTCAGCAACAGTAAAAAAGCAGAAGACAACATAGCGCCAAAATGAGAAAAAGAGTCACCTAGGGAGAGCGTTATCTTGGCAGAAGTAAATTAGGACCGCAGCTTCTCCCAAAAGCCCATTTACGGGTTCGAAGTTGCTATGACAAACCAGAAGTGTGGGGGGACTGTTGGAAGAAGAAGTGTCGTTCAGACAATTAAAAAGTTGCCAGAATGACACGCTCTGGTTCAATTACCAGCGTGCGTGCGTGAAAAGAGCCGGACCATCAATAGTGATTATTACATAATGTTGTTGGATGGTTTAAGGATATATATTTTTTTAAAAGGCCACATTTGAAGAGGACCCACCTAAAAAATTGCTTGTTGGAAATAAATTTAGCACTTACGAATATGTAATCGCCAAAATTGAGGCCTATTTTAAGGCTTAAGAGAAATTCTACTATGAAATTGTATGACCGCTAACTATAATTATGTTAAATAATAAAATTGAATTTTACTAAAAAACGTATTTTAGACTAGTTTACTATTATAGCCTACGAACTTTTTGACTTATCCGTTATTTAAACATAAATCTAAACGATTATGAAAGTGTCTATAAAGTTATGATTAATTAAAATTTATACTGTCTTTTGTTATCATAAAATATTGTTTAAACAATTTAGTCATTTATTTAAAGAATTTTTAATTATTAATTACTATTAAAAATTGAAATATCCGTAAAATAACGAAAAACTGATGAAGTTTAATGTAATGTTGTCCTTAATTTAGTACAAATTTTCTAAAATTTTATTTCGTATTTTAAATATGATCATTATTCGTCAAAAATTCAATAAATGTGTGTCAATTTATTTTTTATACATTGTGTTTGTATTGTATTAATTTTTTTTGTGATAAGTTCTAAAATGTATATTAAAATTACTCCTTACTTTTGTTAGAATAAGTTTTCTTTAGCTTTTTTTAAAACTTATATAAATTCCTATACATATTGCAGCTACAATACAGGCACAAATTGTATACAAGACCACTTTTTGTTGGAGGGATCTCATTATCATGGAATTCATAATTCTTCCAGATCGTCCTAATTCTTCATCTGCCTCCCTTAACTGAAAAAAGATATATATATAAAAATATGTAGAAAAGTAAGAAATGTAATTTTAATAATAGTGATAATAGGAATAGTGGTATTTGTAATAGTAGTAATAGTAGTAATGAAATAAATGATGGTGGTGATAGTAATAAAATAATAGAAAATTGTAAATATATAACTAATAACAATTTTAAAAACCTAAGTAAAAATAAAAAAATAAACAAGAATATCGGAAAAAATAAAAATAATGAGAAAATTAAAATAAATATTAGCATATGGAACGTGACATGATTAAATGGAAAAGAGATTGAAATAATAGAAGAAATGGATTGTCACGTGCATAAATCGGCGTCAATATATTTAAAAGTTAAGTTAATGTTTCAACGCGATCGTTAGCCTCTTACAAGGTTCTGGTCACCGCCGTTTGCCTTGACTAGTAGCGAGAGTATTTCTAGTGTTTAAACCAAAATGAGCGGCGCTTTTACTGTTTAAGCTAATAACAAAAATTTTAAATTAAGTAAATAAGTGCATCGATTCCTTTTAATATTAATAATACATTTAGCTTAATGAATTCGATTTAATTTTAACATCATTTCGGAAATCAAATTAATATCTAGCAAAGCCGTTTTTGCACAACGGAACACACTATTTCCCCTTCTATACTCACAAGTGTCATTGCGGGAAGGTATGCGTGAACTATCGTGATTTTAGAGCTCCTTTTGCATTTCAACAATTGTACGAACACATTAGTACTACTATCGAATTAAGCGACGCCATTTTGTGAAGTTGAAAGTTCTTCTGGCAATATTCAAGCCATCCTTATGGGTTTTTGAATTTCACTTCAATATATTTTATCTAAGCCACATTTTTGGTTATTCCTTTGTGGTATTTTTGAGTAGGCGTATAGATAACTCCATATTTTTGGGATTTAATTAAATGGTGCTTTCTTCGGTAAGTTATACCTCATGCATAATTATATAATGCCTTTTCTTGACACCGTCATTCGATTATAGTGTGATTGCTAAGGAGTTCGTTACGAAGAAGCGTGGACATCCGATTAAGAATCGAAATTTGCTATAGGTTGTTAGCGAAATAACATCGCAGATTGACTGCTTAACCCCTAATCTTAATATAAAAGGGTAAGTGTTTACCTGTGTTTATTCAATAAAATCGTAAATTATCATCCATATAATAGCTACACGTACATACCTAAATATTACGTTAAATTTTGGTATTTTGTTGATATTAGATCTATCGTTTTCTTTTATGATTAAATTCATTTTGTGTAATTAAATTTATCAGTCATAAATAAACCCGACTAAATTACTAATTTTAAGTTTTAATGGTTATTATTAATTTTTATATAAACTGTTGTAAATAATTTTGGAATCAGTTGCAATGATTTTTTTTGTGATATGCTTAACCTTTTTTAACTATAATTTAATCTATAAATTTTGAATTTAAATATATATCATTGTGTTCCTTTATTTTATAATATATTTTTTTTTTTGTAAATTGGATTTCTAAATTGTAAATTGTATAATGACACACGTGCATCTGATATAATTGATTCATTTACATATTAATTTCATCAATAATTCTGTTTTTGTTTATTATTATGTTTGGTATACCTTTAGATTGTGTTATCAGTAATTTAATCTTTAAAATTGCTTTTTTTTCTTCTTTTTATTAAGCAGAGTCGGTACTTGTAACTTTAATATATTTTCTTTCTTAAATAATTTAGTGTGTAATTTAATCTTTTAATTTTTTTTGTAATAAGTAGAGTCAACATTTGTAAATTTAACGTTTCTTTCTTAAATAATTTAACTTTGGAATTTTTGGCTAATGCGCTTTTTTCGACTAGGGTTTTTGGTCCTGGCTGAAATTATTTTTGGTCCTGGCTGAAATTATTTTTGGACCTGTCGAGTAAAATATTTTTGGTACTGGCTGAAATTATTTTTGGACCTGGCAAGTAAATTGTAAGATCAGCTCACTACTGAGGAATCAACACCGAGCCTCACCATCCACAGAGCAGCAGGCTATTAACGAAAGCCTCGCTACAGATCTGCGGATAAACAGATAAGCCAAAAATTTAATTTTAAGTTAAGACATTGTAAAGAGTTGGCCTAACCTTTGTCTAAGTTATTTAAATATTGTTTATTTTATAGGATTTATTAATTTTGAATCTTTATTATTGCGCTGGATGATCACTCAATATTAAAACTGCCAAGTTCTTGGCATTATTTGCTGATATTATTATTTATTAACTTTCTTTGCTTGGTTATATATTTATATACAGGGTGTCTCATTATATTCTGACTGTTTTTAAATACTTATATCTTTGAAACTGTTGTAGATAATATGATGCGGTTTTCACAGTTATGTTTATAATTATCTTAAGTTTTGTTGTGACACCTTTATATAAAAAAGGCCTAATTCCGGTTTACCTGATAGAAAAATAGCGTATTTTCAGAATACAGTAGATGTAATTTTTTAATTTTAACTTCCCTTTCTGTGCACCGATTTTAAACTTTAAGGTATTGTTATAAAGTAAAAATATGCGTCTTTTAGGAAATTGCTAAATATACAGGGTCTCCCATTTAAAAAATTACATCTACTGTTTTCCGAAAATACGCCACTTTTCTAGCGGGTAAACCGGAAGTAGGCCATTTATATAAATGTGTCACAACAAAACTTACGGTAATTTTAAACCTAACTGTAAAAACCGCATCGTATGATCTAGAACCGTTACATAGATATAAGCTCTTAAAAACAGTCAGAATATAATGAGACACCCTGTATATTGTAAACTTCACTGTTGGGTTTATTTTCGTCAATATAATTGATAGATCTAACTTTGTGTCTTACTCAGATCATCACCCACTCACCATATTTGTTATTCAATCAATTTTTTTTTAATTAAGATTCTTAAATTCATTATTTATCTCCAGTAAGATAGGTCAGTGCCTGGAACATCAGGGGTTTCCGATTTGAACCGTTAAAATCGGTGGCGCGACTCACACTTTTGTACATACCCTCTACGGCTGAGCTGGGCACAAATTTGCCAGTAGAGAAACCACTTACCCATCTTAACTGGAGTTGGAGATTTCAATTTAAACCATAAGTTTAATTTTTCAAAATTTGATTTTATTTTATTTTTACTAAAAGTACGTGGCAGGATGAATATGAGTTGCAAATTTTAGGAGTAAGCGAAGCCAAAAAAGTGGGGTCAGGGAGAATACAAATAGGAAATAGTCACGTTCTCTACTATTCAGGAGTGGAAAAAGGACAAAGAATAAAAGAAGTAGTAGGAGTCATACTAACCAACAGAATTAACAAAAGAATTTTGAAATTCGAACCAATTAACTCAAGAATAATGTCTATCTGGATAAGTGTCGACACAGAGATGGAATTAAATATCAAACAAATATATGCTCCAACGGAAGGATCGGAAGAGGACAAAAAAATCATTTTTATGAAAAACTTCAAGAAATACTGGATATGAATAGAGAATCAAATAATAACATAATTATTATGGGTGATGTAACGTTCGTTTTTGGGCCTAAATCCACCTGACTATATTTGGTATTTATTTTAAATTGTATCGCGTCGCCGTGGAGGGAGAACGGGCGAATTATTTACTTCGTTTAGAATATTAGTTCGATTCGTTTATTTTCACTCCGTTTCTTCACCAAACCAGAAACATTTTTGAATTCTTCGGCCCTTCGTTAAGGTTATTGCCAATTCAAGAAGGGCCCAAGTAAGGATTACCTTACAATTCTTAAAGAAACGCTGACTACCGTCAGCCATTTTAATCCTGACTAAGTAATCGCCACCAAGCCACCCCGGAATAGTTCCTTAAGGCAGATTCTTTTTAAGAAAACACCAGGCCATCCATAATTGGAACGAATTAGAAGCCGGAAAATACAAAGATAAGAGATTAAATTAATTAATTTTTTTTTTTAACAAAAAATTTTCTTTAACTTGAATTGATTTAATAAATCATCTTAAAACTGATTTTTTTCGTTTTATTTGCTTGTCTGTACTTTGGCGCCCTGAATTTGTGTTTGGAGAGAATTGATAAAACTCAGAAGGAAGCCACGAACCCAGGAGCTAGATTCGGGTAAATTAGGGTTACAAAATTGGCGCCCAACGCCAATTTAACTTTAAAGGTTTAATTAAGCTACAGTGACTGGAATGCCGGAGTAGGCAAAAATATAAATAAGGGTCTAGGATGCATGGGAAGACATGGTGAAGAAACTCTGAACAGAACTGGAACGAAGATGCTGGAATTCTGTCAAGCAAATGATCTAATAATCGGAAATTCATTCTGGAAACAGTCGTTACAGGACAAGTACACTTTCATAGCAGAAAGTAGAGAAGCAAAAAGCATCATAGACTATTTTGTATACACGAGAGATATGGAAACATTATATAAGGAAATTAGAACAATTCCGGAAGCAGAAATAGGATCTATGCACAGATTAGTCAAAGCAAAATTGAATGTTATCTGCAGAGACTGTGAAGAAATAATAGAATATAACAAGATTAATATAAATAAACTAAAGATATCAATAAATCGTGAAAAATATAAAAAGGAAACTAATAAGAGATTTAATGAATTAAAAAAGCTAAACATAAACTGGGACTTAGAACAACGATGGGAGCTATTCAAAGATACAATTTATAATGTAGCGAGACAAATTTGTGGTAAGAAGAAAATTAACAAGTCACGCAAAGGACCAATATGGTGGGACAATGAGCTAAGAGAAATAATTAGAAAAAAAAAATGGCATGGAAAGATATATCACAAAGTAACAAGAAAAACACCGCCTTAAATATATAGAGGCAATAAACACAGTAAAATCGAAGGTTAGACAGGCAAAAAATAAAAGCTGGGAAAAATTTGGAGAAGAAGTCAATAAGTTACACATTAATAATACTAGACAATTCTGGAATAAGGTAAAAATTCTAAAAGGTATAAAGAAAAAAGAAATGAAGGGAATTAAAAATGAATTAAATCAACTTGAAATATCAACAACTAAAATCCTAAAAACATGAAAAGATTATTATAGCAAGAAATTTGAGGGAGTCCAACAAGAACTTTTAGAAATACAGGAAAATGATTATACAGAAACAATTACTCTAGAAGAACTAGAGGAGGGACTGTACAAAATTAAAATAGGTAAAGGCGGTATCGACAACATTGACCCCGAAATGATCAAATGGTTAGGAGAAGATGGAAAGATCTTTTTATTGGAAATATACGTAAAAGCCTGGGAAACAAATACAATACCAAAAGAATGGGAGGAAAACTTAATAATACCTATACATAAAAAAGGAGAAACTGCAGACTGTGAAAATTATCGAGCAATAAGTCTCGCTACGATACCCTTTAAAGTATATACAGGGATAATAGAAAGAAAAATAAGAAAACTATTAGAACACAAAATTGAAGATGAACAGACAGCTTATAGGAAAGAAAGAGGCACATCGGATAATATATTTATAATCAGAAATCTAATTGATAAGAAAAATGAAGAAGGAGAAGAACTATATCTAACATTCATAGACCTTAAAGCTGCTATTGATATGGTAGATCGTTCTATAATAGTAAAAATATTGAAAGATTTAAAACTTCCAGACAAATTGATCATTTTAGTCGGAAGTATTTACAAGAGAGTACAAGGTACAGGAGAAATCAAAACCATTTGAAATGAATAAAGGAATTAAGCAGTGCGACAGCCTAAGCTCTCTTCTGCTTGCATTGATTATGGATAGAATTATGAAAAACGTTAGAGAAACAAGTAAACGATACCAAACAATAGTAGGATATAAGCAACTTATACCAATTAGAATGGATGGATTCATGTACGCAGACGACATAGTACTGATAGCGGATAACAGAAAGATGATGCAGGCACTAATACACCTTTGAAATAGAAAAAATGAAAATGGAAGTCAACACAAAAAAGAGCAAATGTATGATAATAAAAGCCAAAAAGGAAAACAAGGCAAACAACACCAAATTCTTTTGTAAAGGAAAACAACTAGAAAAATTTTTAGGACATATTAATACCTAGGAGCAATAATAACAGAAGATGGTAAATTTGACTTGGAAGTAACAAACAGAATAAACAAAACAAAGAAACATGAGTAGATAAATAGAGGGAAAAATACACTCAGAATACGAAATGAAAACCTTAAAGAACTACTAAAACAAGAATCTATAATCTATAATAGAGAAAATACATAAAAGAAATCTGAAATGTACTAAGAATGACAGTAAATTCTGATATATTTATTCCAAGTTTCAGCTTGTAGATATTATAACGTTATTTCATTTCTCCAAACTGCATAATATTTAGTTTTCTATCTCTATTGATTTCCCTCTGTCTGACTCTTACACACATAGAAACAAAGTTTTTAAATACAAAAATGTAAATCTAAGAGGTATTTTTAAAAATTTGAAATTGGACAAATAAAAATAGTCGAGGCAATGAAGCACTAAAAAGGCCAAAGTAGGAAATTTTTAGGATAGGACGGATCGGAATGCGGGTTTTGCATTTGCTTTCAAACATTATTTATACCATTCCTACCTACTTTCTACCTAGTACAAACCGGAAGTTGCATTGCTGCAGCCAAAAATGCATTCAAAAAATGCATTTTTAAGAGGCTTTTTTGCAAATTCAAATACTTTGTAAATAAGAGTCAGAATTGGCCCAAGTTGGGTACCCAAGGGTTTTTGAGGTCGCTGATTACGATTATGATGTTCAAATTGAACCCCCGGACATCTGGAGCTCAAAAACGTCATCTCCGGGAGACTATCCCGAACTTCATGCGAGGAAGGAGATAAACTCGACACCCGGTTTTTTTTTGGGTCGCTGAATTCAAATATGGCAACGACAAACACCCCACGGACACTTGGTGCTCCCTAACCTGGACGCGGACGTCATCTTTGAGAATTTTTCTGGAAATAGCGACAAAAACGAAACGAAAATCATTATGGGGACATCTTCGAGGTTTTCCCAGACACAATTGAAAAAGACGAACCAAAAATTGTTACGGTTTTTTTTTGGGTCGCTGAATTCAAATATGGCACCGGCGTACACCCCACAGACACCTGGTGCGCCCTAACCTGGCTCTGAACGTCCTCTTCGAGGTTTTCCCAGACACAATTGAAATAGACGAACCGACAATCGTTTCTTGGGGCGCAGAAGTTAAATATGACATCGGCGAACACGTCACGGAACCAAAAAAAAACCGTACCGAATTTTCAACTGTGTCTGGAAAACCCTCGGGGTTGACGTTTAGGGCCAGGTTAGGGCGCACCAGGTGCTCGGGAGGCCGTTTTTCAGATAATATTCGGATTCAGCGCTCACAAAATGCCGATTTTCGGTTCGCTTTTGTCGCTATTTCTAGGAAAATTCTCGAAGATGACGTCCGTTTAATTGACTACATATTTGGTTTCTAACTATGAGGGTATTATAACATGTGTTCATGATTTTTAAAAATTTTACAAAGTATATAAACAAGAATGTATTAAATGACATTAAGGAGAAATTGAAAACGAAAATTCAAAAATTCCATGAGAGATATCTCAAATAATCGTTTACTAATGTGTTAATGATTTTTCAAAAGTTTACGATCATTCTGTAATCTCAGTAAATCTATTTAATACCAAAAAAAAGTGAGAGGTGTCAAGAGACACCCGGATGGAACGAAGTTCCTTCCGATTAATTAGTGAAGGAATTGTAATTTGTAAACACAACAGAGTGTTTATACATACGTAAACATTTTTTATTGCCTGTATTAAATCTCTTCTTACCTAAATCCATCAGCAATGTCCGGAACTTTTGCAGAACAGAAACACTGTCAGGATTCATTATTGTTGTTATTTTGTATTATTTTATTATTTATTATCTCCAAAAAACCTGTATAAACTTAACAAAGTCACGACACTACACTATCAAAGCAAAAAAAGTAAATCGATTATCACTTGAATATTTTCAAAAGTTCGTTTCTTTTAAAGTGTCCATTTATACAATACCGGAGGTTTATATGACATACGTATACCAAGAATTACTTTTAATTTCAATTTAATTTAAAACAGGAATTAACAATTTAATACAAAATTTTAAAATTAAAATATTTGACAGTAACTGACAGTTAAGGTAATTTGACGTAGGTACCTAACTAGTCAAGTTAAGAACTATTTTTAAAATGTTTATGAATTTATTAATTTATAAAAACAGGATGAAATAAAATATAATACTATTATAGGTACTTATTTTTTTTCTACAGTATTTTCTTTTAATTTAAATTAGTGTCTTTTTAATTGTACTTTTATTAGTATTTATTTATGTATATTAGGGTTTCCTATTTAAATAAAGATAGGTATATCTATCTATGAGAGAGAGAGAGAGAGAGAGAGAGAGACAACATGCGTGTGTCGTGTCGTGACAAATTTCGGTATGAATTTTTTTTGACTAGCTCCTAGCCTCTGTCGTAACTGGTCGTAACGCCCGAAAGGGAACTTCGTTCCAAAAACCAAATATTGACAAATATACTAAGGTTACAAATTTAAACGCAAACAGCTTTAATGAAATAAATCTGGCATTGTTATCAACAAATTGGAATTTAAATACTAATAATATTAATATTGTTATCGAGGAAATTTTTGAATATTGCTCAGATATCCCTACTAATATTATAAATGTGAATGTAAGTTTGTTTGTTACGCTTTCACGCAAAAACTACTCAACCGATCATCATGAAATTTTGTACACATATTCTTGGAGGTATTAGAAGTAACATAGTATACTTTTTATTTAAAAAAATTATTTTTTATTTTTTACGAAAAATAAAAAAAATTGTTTGTTAAAAATCTCAAAAAGAAAATGGAAAATATTAAAAAAAATAAAGCCAAAAAATACCTTTCTAAATTAATTAAAATATAAGGCCACCGTAAGGTGGCGTAGTTAATATCTCATATATTTAAACGAGCAATTACTACTAAATTAACTACTATAACACCAACGTAAGGGGGCGCAGTTATTATCTCACATATTTAAACGAGAAATTCTTACTAAATTAAGTACTATAAAGCCACTGTAAGGTGGCGCAGTATATATCTAATATATTTAATCGATAAATTATAAAATACAACGAAAAAATAGTATAACCTGATAACGAGAAAATATGATATAATAAAAAAAAAACATTGAAAACAAAATAATAAAAATTCGAAAAAACGAAAAATGAAAAAAATTCACGACAGTGTAAGCGGTACGAAGTCCGCCGGGACAGCCAGTTGTTAATAAAGTTGCACCATTAAAACAGGTAAAAATTAAAACAAATCAACTTATTTATTATGATAGTGGCTGAAAAACACTCTCTGTAGAGAAAGATAGGAAGTATAAAAAATTTAAAGAAAGTAGGGTTTTGGAAAGGGAACAAAATTGGCAAAATTATAAAAATTGGAGAAATAAATATATGTTGAAACGAAAGAAAAGGGCATTTTATGAAACTAAAATAGACCAAAATAGACAAAGCCCTAAAGTTATGTGGAACTACCTAAAACAGTTAATAAAACCGACTGAATATCAGTCCATAAAATATATGGTTTTTAATCTACAACATAATAGTAAAGTTTTTATTGAACCTTTAGATATAGCAAATAATTTTTAACAAATTTTTAGTGATCAGTAAGAATGATATTGTAAATAGCATAGGGAATAATGGTGGGCCACGTAAGCATAAATTGTAATTTAAATAAATTTGATGAAATAAGTATGAATGATTTGCGTAAAATTATTTTTTGTCTAGTAAAAATGAATAAAAATGAAATCGTAAACAGTGTTTTCCTTAGGCGGCTCGCACACCAGAGCAATATGCAACTAGCAACATACTGTAACGTTTTTATCAAATAATAACACAGGTTCGATTTATTTTTAAGTCGATTTATTCCTAACGAATAACTACACAAACTATAACACTGCTAAACACTAAATTCACAATAATTTATCTATACTTTATTTATTTGCACTATTCGGAAGTTTAAATATTCGCGCTATACTGAATACTGACTGTCTGCCTTCGAGTCCGATTTATATATACTGCGACGCCATCTTACGTTCGAGAACCAGAGAGTTCGAGAAAAGGGTCCTTTATTCTTTTTGGTACCAGAACATTCGCCCGTGGTGCCATCTCTTGATCATTCTAGACCTAGAGAGTTCCGGAAAGACTTTTGATAATAATAATTCGCCCAGTGGCGTAGTTTCGTTACAATACAATAAGCAACAGGCAACATATTTTGTTATACTTCGCATACCTAAGCAATAAAAAATCACTTGTTGAAAATGTCGCCTGATGAAGACGAAGTGATAATATTGTGGTAAATTTTAAGGAGAAAGAAAAGAAAAAGGAGAAAATATTGGATTCATCCTGCATTTGAAGCGTTGAGTAAACATGGAGCCAGTATATGTGCTCAAGAATTAAAGACGCACCCCACACAGTTTCAAAACTGTTACCGGATGATTCCGAGTACTTTGGAAACGTTAGTTTAGCTGATAGCACCTCATATTACTAAACAAGACACCAATTACAGATATGCGATCAGTCCACAGGAACAACTTTTAATCACATTAAGGTAAGATAAATTAAATAAAACATAGTATTTTATTGAAAAAACTAAAAAATATAAAAAAATTAAAGACGAACTCCTATTGTCATCAACTGACATGTTGGGTAAAAAATTAAAACCCCTAATGATTTAACACTGCTTGATGAACGATATAATGGCAAACTATGGGCGATATAGTTGCTTTTCAACTGACACGTCGTGTTGCTAGCAACATATTGAAACACTTATGGGGGCTTTTTACACAATTTATTTACAAAATTGTTAAGATACACTGAACTCTGCTGGATAACGTCTAACTACTTGACAATACAATGAACTCTTGTGAATACTTGAACTTGAACTGACGTTAACGGCCCATGCATCCCCTTATATACAACTTTATTTAATCTAGTTAGTGTGTTTAGATCTTTCTAGAATTTTCTAGAAACATTATTTAAAATGGTCAGTTGATTTTTAGAAACTTCTAAAAATCAACTGTCAATAACAATCTTTCAAATTAAGGTCCCTTTCTTTACGGTTATCCCGTTACACTGCCCCCTCCTTAGATTCATTCCTCCTGGAATGTTATTTCCTACATCGGAATCCCGCACACTCCCTGAGCCAGCCAAACCATCTTCTTGGAGTTGCTGCGCATCTCCACTGTGGTTTCCCTGGTAAGGCGCCAAACGATCATGATGGACCACGACGGGTTTCCCTCTGGGAATTTTCACGATCCGATAAATGACATCGTTAATCTTCTTCTTGATGGTGTAAGGACCTTCCCAGTTCTTTTGTAATTTGGGACAAATACCTCGACGCCGTCGGGGGTTATAGAGCCAGACTAAATCTCCAACTTGGTAACTCTTCCATTGTCCGTGTGTCATAGTACCTCTTCATCCGATCACTAGATAATTGTAGTTTTCCACGCACCAGGTTGTGTATATTCTCCATTCGATTCTGAAGGTCGTTGACATATTGTTCACGTGCCATTTCTTCACCAGGTTTACAACCAAACAACAAGTCACATGGTAGCCTCATTTCTCTACCGAACAGGACCTTCGTAGGCGTTTGGCCAGTTGATTCGTTGATGGCCGATCGAATTGCCATTAGAAATAGTGGAATATGTCGATCCCAATCCCTCTGACAATCTGACACCACTTTTGACGGATAGTTGGTTATAGTCCGGTTCATTCGTTCCACCATTCCATCAGACTGAGGGTGCATCGCTGTGGTTCTCGTTTTGTGGATGCCTAATCTTTGACAGACTTCTTGAAACAGCTTGCTCTCAAAATTTCTTCCTTGGTCTGAATGTAATTCTAGTGGTACCCCAAATCGGCTTACGAATTCTTCAACCAATATATATGCTAAAGTGGTGGCTTCCTGATTGGGAACTGCATATGCTTCAACCCATTTAGTGAAGTAGTCCATTACAACAAAGATGTACTTGTTTCCTACATCGGTCTGTGGAAGTGGCCCCAATACATCTACTGCAATTCTTTCAAAAGGACTTCCAACCAGGTATTGCTGCATTTCCGCCTTCGGTTTTCGGTGCGGACCGTTACTGGCAGCACATGTAGTGCATTTACGACACCAATCTTTAACATCATTAGTGCAATTTACCCAGTAAAATCTATCTCGGATCTTTTGCAGCGTTTTCGTGATACCCAGATGTCCTCCAGAACTATCATTATGCATCTGTTTTAAAATTTCCGGTACAGCATTTCTTGGGACCACTATTTGTTTCCTTGTTTCTGTGCCCTCGGAATTTTCTACAAGTCTTTTAACGAGCCCACCGTCCAAAACTAAAGAGTTCCATTGGGACCAGTATGCTTTTAAAGCAGGAGAGGATGAGGATATCTCTCTCCACAACGGACGACGGTCCATTCTCTTCCACTCCCGAATCTTTCTCAGAACGGGATCGTTTTCTTGTTGCTCCTCCAGCATAGAGCTCCCGTCTTCTGGCACAACCTTAACTAAAGCAAGTTTTTCCTCGTTCTGCTCCATACGGGTACAATGGGGGCAATCTGGTCGACATGGTCTTCTGGACAGTGCATCAGCATTACGATGTCTTGTTCCAGGTCTGTGCTCGATTTCAACATCATATTCCTGCAGTTTTTCGAGCCATCTTGCTATCTGTCCTTCTGGATTCCTAAAGCTAAGTAACCACTTTAAACTAGCATGGTCTGTTCTGATCAGGAATTTTCTGCCATACAGATATTTATAAAAGTGTTCGACGGATTTTACAACTGCTAACAGTTCCCTCCGAGTTACACAGTAGTTCTTTTCAGCTTTCGATAAAGTTTTGCTGAAGTAACCAACCACTCTTTCCTTACCATCTTGTAGATGTGACAAGACGGCTCCAATTCCCACATTGCTGGCGTCGGTGTCCAGAATAAGCTTACCTTTAGGAAGTGGATAAGCAAGAACAGGTGCTGACGTAAGCTGTTTCTTCAATATTTCAAACGCCTCTTGACATTCCTGATCCCAACAGAAGGACTTATCTTGTTCTGTCAAACGTGTCAAGGGTTTGGCGATGTCTCCAAAATTCTTGACATATCGTCGGTAATAGGAACAAAGACCCAAGAAACTCCGGAGCTGATGTTTGTCGATAGGGATTGGCCATTCCTGAACGGCTTGTATCTTAGCGGGGTCAACAGCAACGCCATCCTTGCTTACGTTATGTCCTAAATAGTTGACCTGTCTCTGGAACAAGTGGCATTTCTTAACATTCAATGTTAGATTAGCGTTCTGTAATCTTTTAAAAACTTCTTCCAGGTTAGATAAATGTTCCTTAAAGGTCTTACCCATTATGATGATGTCGTCTAGATAAACTAGACAAGTTTCCCATGACAAACCCCGCAGGATGTTCTCCATTAGCCGTTCAAACGTCGCAGGAGCATTACAGAGGCCAAACGGAAGGACCGTGAATTGCCACAACCCTGATCCACTGGTAAAGGCAGCCTTTTCTTTGTCTGCAGGATTCATTTTAACTTGCCAGTATCCGCTTTTAAGGTCCAAGGTAGAAAACAAAGTAGAACCCGCCAAAGCGTCGAGGGCATCATCAATCCTTGGCAGAGGATAACTGTCCTTCTTAGTGACATCATTTAGCTTTCGATAGTCGACACGAAACCGCATTGATCCGTCTTTCTTTCTCACTAATACCACAGGAGAAGCCCACGGACTACTGGATGGTTCGACTATGCCATTTTGAATCATTTCTTTAAGGGCTCTGTCTGCTTCTTCCTTCTTAACTTGAGGCATCCTTCGGGGTACCTGTCGAATCGGACGTGCATCACCAGTGTCAATTCTATGTTGTACAACATCAGTTCTTCCCAGTTTACTTTTAGAACCAAATAAGGGTTTATAACGGTAAAGTAGATCTCTTACCTGTTTCTTTTCTAATTTTGACAAAGAGGGATCTAATTTTGTCATTAATTGTTCAATTCCGTTGGTCTCATCTGTTTCCGTAACGTTTACCTTGTGAATTATGGCCGTTACTGGTTCTAAACTTCCCATTTCCGTGTCCTTTCGGAGAAGAACTGGATGATCGTTCAAGTTGATAACTCGGATGGGTACCTCTTTGGCGGATCTAACAAGAGTTGAAGCTTTCTTATTTCGGACTGCATTTGCTGGTTGATCTGGTTTTGCTCGTCTTGCATGTTGGTCACTTGCTGATTCAAGTTGTCTACTTGCTGATTCAAGTTGGCCACTTGCTGATTTTGCTCGTCACGAAGATGTGATAATTGCTGGGAGAAGGAACTGGATAACTCTTCTGGTAGGGTAGACATCCGTTGTGATAGCTGGGACACCTCTTCGCGCTGGCTTCTTATCTGACTGGATAGCTCCTCTTGTTGGTTCGTCATTCGCTGTGATAGCTCCTCTTGTTGGCTCTTTATCTGACTGGATAGCTCCTCTTGTTGGTTCGTCATTCGTCCTGATAGCTCCTCTTGCAGCCGGGAAAGTTGTTGAGCTTGTTCTTCTTGTTGGCTCGTCATTCGTCCTGATAGCTCCTCTTGCAGCCGGGAAAGTTGTTGAGTTAGTTCAGAATTTGCTTTTTGAACCGGGTCTTCGAACTCCACAGCGTCAGGGTCCAAATTATTATTTAGGTAGTATTCACGGAGCCTTCTCAACAATACGGATTTGGTCCCAGTAGTTTCCAACTCCAATTCTTCGAGCTCTCTTTTGAGCTCAGTCACCAATAGTTCATTTATCTTTTTTCCAGGCATTCTTGTATCTTCACCCCACACCTGACACCAATTTGAAACACTTATGGGGGCTTTTTACACAATTTATTTACAAAATTGTTAAGATACACTGAACTCTGCTGGATAACGTCTAACTACTTGACAATACAATGAACTCTTGTGAATACTTGAACTTGAACTGACGTTAACGGCCCATGCATCCCCTTATATACAACTTTATTTAATCTAGTTAGTGTGTTTAGATCTTTCTAGAATTTTCTAGAAACATTATTTAAAATGGTCAGTTGATTTTTAGAAAATCAACTGTCAATAACAATCTTTCAAATTAAGGTCCCTTTCTTTACGGTTATCCCGTTACAATATGTTGCTCTAGAAAGGCGATAATGATATCGTATTGCGTCGGTGTGCGAGATCAACAAAAATGTAATGGAAAACACATTGGCGATAATATTGCTTATTGCATGTTGCTAGTTGCATATTGCTCCAGTGTGCGAGCCGGCTTAAGGAATTCTTTGATATTTTCGACATGTTATTTTAAATTTTATAAACACTTCTTTACATGTGGGTGTCTTTCCAAACAAACTCAAAGTTAGTACCATAAAACACCTATACCGAAAGTAAGTAACTCAAATGATGCTGCGGATTTCCAGCCTGTAAATACTCTACCAACTATTAAAAAAGTATTGGAAATTGTTGTCCATAATCAGTTAACCGAATATTTTAATGAAAATATATTGTTCGTTGGATATCAATCAGGGTTCAGAAAAGACTGCGAAACAGCACTTCAGTATATTATAAAAGGTTGGAAAAATAATGTGGATTACGCTAAGTATGTTTTAGCAGTATTTTTGAATTTTAAACGAGCGTTTGAAACCATTAATAGGAAGATATTAATAAAAAACTATCTTTCTACGGTATAGGTGGAAAAGTACTAACTTTGATTACCAGTTATTTGGATGATAGATGTCAAGTAGTTAAGATAGGACATCAATTGTCAGACGTTATTTTAAATAGTTTAGGTGTTCCCCAAGGAAGTGTTTTAGGACCACTTTATTTATAATTTATTTGAATGACGTACCTGGAACTCATAACATAAATTTATTTTCAGATGATACGCTTATTTATGTTTGATTTGAGAATCTAAAGACAGCCGTAGAAACACTGAACGGTTCGTTAACAAATATTGAAAATTATTTATAAATTAACAAGCTACAATTAAACGTTCGTAAGACAAAAGCGATGGTAATATTACCCCCTTATAAACATTCGATTTTGGACAAGAGTGTACATAAAAATTTTGTATCCAACAGCGAAAGTAAAATTAAAAAAGAAATATTTGGGTGTTATAGTAGGCGAAAGATTAAATTTTACACAATAAACAAGAAATCGAAAAAACTATTTTTTTCAGAATATCTAATTCAGTATCATTGAGTACGCGAATAATTTGTTTTAATTGGATATACTGCATATTCACAAAATATGCATGTTCCACTGTCCATTTTACATTATTTTATTTATGGTTGTAATGGTTCCTTTGTTTTTTTTTTTAAAGAAGTATAATGTTTTGAAAATAAACCTGAGAGAAATTAATAGCATTTCGGTGCCCAGTGCTCTTATAGCCAAAATGTGTAAGAGTTAACAATCATCCTATATAACTATACGTATGCTTGTACATAAATAGGTACCAATATGTATATAATAACAAGCTGGCTATGCAATGAACTGTCATATGCGTCCGTGTTTTTACTTACAGCTGGAGTGTAACACTTTTTTTCTGCAACTTTTTCTACATTCACTCCATCCGCCAAAACGTACCATAAGCATAGTTTTAAAATACGCCACAAAACACAATATAAAAAATATTACACTTACTCGAGTTCTACTTCTTTGTATTGTCTCTCTTTGTTCTCCTAAATTCTTTAACACTTGATTTCCAATTTCCTCTGTTTCAACTACAACCCTATAACCTTCTTCAAGTCGTCTTCCTGTCCTCTCAATTCGCTCAGAGTTAGCTAACAACCTCTGTTTTTGATCAATTGAAATTCTAACATCGTTAAGTTCTTCTGAGCTATCGTACAATATTCCTTGTTTGACTGATCTAGCTTTAATATAATCCAATGTCAGTCTTTTTAATTCGGCTCTGTAACAGTCCAATTTTGTTCTACATCTTTGTTTTTTTGATTGTTCAACTTCTCTACATTCCAGTTCCATTTGTTCCAACTGTAATAGAAAATTACAATTTAATTTATAAGAACATACTTGTATACAAAACACTTACCAGTTCCTGTGCTTCTTCAACATGTTTTTCTATATTAGAAATAAGTTGCCGTCGATCTTCTAAAAAAACAAAATAGAAAAGTTAACTTAACCTACTTTTTAGAACGACAGAAATAAGTATTTTTAAAGGTATACATACTGGTAGCTGATGCAGTTAATAGTCCCACTTGAGCAGTAAGATCTGCTGTTAGAACCGAATATTGTTGTTCATAATTTTCAAAAAGTGAAACCATTTTGGTTTCGATTTTTATTATCACGATTTCATTTTGTCCAAATACTGTAGGCGGCGCTCAAAATATAAGTCCAAGTCGTGTCAAATGTCAATATTATTTTTTTTAATTTGTATTTTGTACAGCAACAAATTTGAGTGCTTTAATATTTTTTATACAACGAAATCATAATCGCGATAGTATAATTTTTAAAAACAGCAAACATCTAAATCATATTATTTGTTTTCTTGGGTACCTAATTATCCAAATTAGCATTCTCCGATGACAGATGTCTAACTATATAAAAGACCCATGAGGAAACGCTGCGTACATGGTTGCCAGCTTTTGTTGTCTTGTTCTTTGAATATATTCAATTCAAAGGTCTTGTTTCACAAATTACTATATCGTGTTTGTTGAATGTTGTATGGCTCTGCTACTCGGCAATCGCCGTAATTTGTAAATTTCAGGTATCTGTGGTTAAATTCATCATTTGCATTTATGGAATATATGTATCCATAAAGTTTTACAAATGTATGAGAGTATAAAAGGAAGATTGAAGAAAAAAGTTTTAGAAGAATGAAGTATCTGCTCAACGAGGAAACTGTGAGAGGTATTTATAAGATAGTATTGCAAATTTTGGAATGGTGAGAGACGTGAAGTGTATTGCAACTTTGTTTATTGCTTCTTCCATACGCTTCTCGTGCCACTTCTCTAAACTTGGCACCTTAAAATATTTTTTTTAAATTTTTGTTTAAACAATTGGATTGTCTGGCAATAGGTGTCGTAAATTGGCGACGGCAAATGAACTTTTGCAACTTTTTTTTGCTTATTCGGTTGTTTGTAATTATAATTATCGATGTTCGTCTTTTTTTAAAAATTTTCAAAATTTTAGGTTTAACCTGGCTTTTGATATAAGGATATTTGCATGATTTTTTTTTAATTGCTCATCCTAATATAGATAATGTTTGTTCGATGAAAAAAAAACTAGTGTGGCAGTTAGTGGGACTGCCGACAGAAGTTATACTTCTATGCACGCGCATGGATTCATAAATTTGTATGCGAATGCTTTAGCAAAATCATTATATGATATTCGACTTATTTTTTGTTCTTTTCTTTTAGGATTTCATTATATCCAATATGCCTGCACGGCGTGCTGTGCCCATTGAAGAGGTAGTAAAAGTTATAAAGAGGTGCATTAGTTATTTTATCACGAATACTTTGCCTGTATGGAAAGAAAGCTTGCAAGAACCTGAAATATCAAAATACAAATGGTCCAAAGAGTCAGTACGTACAAATATTGAAAAAACAGGACTGTAGTAACCTTAGCAAGGGAACAATCAAGTTATTTTATAAACAAAAAACTCATGACGATGATCAAGATATTGACTGTGATGAAGATGATGATTCTGATGTCAATAGCTGTGCTGATGATGATGAAAGTGGTAAAGATTATGTAAATAAACTTTATAGTAAAGAACGTCCTGATTTTGATCATTTTGACGTAATTATTGATAGAGGTTTGTGGAATCATATAAAAGTACATATAAAGAATGACGATGATTATGTTAATGTTAAAGTACGTCAGCGACTTTGGACTGACATACTTTCATTTGAATTATGGAAACAATATAGAATAAAATGTGATTTTGTTTTCAAAAAGGGCACAATCCAACCAAATGGATGCTATTACGCTACATTGCAGGACCATTGCAAAAACTCTATATTCGGGTATATCGAAAAAGATCCAGGAGATATAGGTTCAGTAATCGTACATTTTCAATGTCGTGACACTCGTTTTATCCAGCATGAGGACTTCATAATACCAGTACAAAAAAAAACTGAGAGGATTATTAAGGAAAGACGTCAAAGATAAAGGTGTTCTAGATTCGCGTAATCAAGCAGCTATCGATTTACATAAACCAGGCGATACCCAGTGTTCTGTACAATTTTCTGGTACTGTTTTAAATCAATAACAAAGAATCGACTGAAAAATAGGTTGGCGTCAAGCCTGAAGATCGGCGAGACCTAATAAGAACAATTCAGAATATGAAGAATGATCCTATTTATGCCGATTCTATTATACAAATAGGTGATGCATCGTTTTACTTGTCTCCATCTGAGCTTCATTGCTACAGAGAATATCGGCGAATCTGTAAGCAACATTTGTCAATATGCATCGATGCGACTGGATGAGTTGTGCGTAAATTTCTGAATGGAAAAAATGAAAAAACAAGCTACATATTTTTATATCAAGTTGTAATAAATTACAATGGTTCTAGCCAATCAATTTACCAAATTCTCTCTGAGATTCACGATACCGATATTCTTTATCTATGGTTGACAAGATGGCTGCGCTTAGATGTTAATAAACCAAAAGAAATTGTTTGTGTTGGAGTACGTGCCTTTTTAAATACTACTTGTTTAGCGTTCAATGGTTACACATTACCTAACTACATTAAATTATACTTTAAAACCGCTCAAAGTAATATTACAACCAACCCTATATCTACGCTTAGATACGGACAGTAAGTGCTTGGGATTGCTGGAAGTCTGTCTATACTAATATGATAAAGAGGAAAGGGTTGATTTTTTGTTTGTTTGTTTGTTTGAAACGAATAGGCTCCGAAACTACTGGACCGATTTCAAAAATTCTTTCACCGTTGGCAAGCTACACTATTCCCGAGTGACATAGGCTATGTTTTATTTAAAAAAAATAGGGATCCTTACTAAAATGCCATTAATGTAACCAAAAATGACCTTAAAACCCTTACATCGCGTGCGCTGAGGATACTAGCCTCAAGGTCAAACCTTCCAATTAGTAGGGATCGGTTTTTCTCATGGCCAACTGCCTAAGGCGGGTCGAGCACCTGAAAATAAATTTATTTTGTTGCCAGAAAATAAAACAACATGTAATATTGTTTACAGGGAAGTGTTGATCCAATATATTTAGTGGCGAGGAAAGGTTTGTTTGATTGTTTGTTTGTTTGAAATGAATAGGCTCCGAAACTACTGGACCGATTTCAAAAATTCTTTTACCGTTGGCAAGCTACACTATTCCCGAGTGACATAGGCTATGTTTTATTCTAAAAAAAAATAGGGATCCTTACTAAAATGCCATTAATGTAACCAAAAATGACCTTAAAACCCTTACATCGCGTGCGCTGAGGATACTAGCCTCAAGGTCAAACCTTCCAATTAGTAGGGATCGGTTTTTCTCATGGCCAACCGCCTAAGGCGGGTCGAGCACCTGAAAATCAATTTATTTTGTTGCCAGAAAATAAAACAACATGTAATATTGTTTACAGGGAAGCGTTGACCCAATATATTTAGTGGCGAGAAAGGTTTGTTTGTTTGTTTGTTTGAAATGAATAGGCTCCGAAACTACTGGACTGATTTCAAAAATTCTTTTACCGTTGGCAAGCTACACTATTCCCGAGTGACATAGGCTATGTTTTATTCTAAAAAAAAAATAGGGATCCTTACTAAAATGCCATTAATGTAACCAAAAATGACCTTAAAACCCTTACATCGCGTGCGCTAAGAATACTAGCCCCAAGGTCAAACCTTCCAATTAGTAGGGATCGGTTTTTCTCATGGCCAACCGCCTAAGGCGGGTCGAGTACCTGAAAATCAATTTATTTTGTTGCCAGAAAATAAAACAACATGTAATATTGTTTACAGAGAAGCGTTGACCCAATATATTTAGTGGCTTTTGTTATTTTTCTTTAATCCCCGTGCAAAGCCGGGGCGGGCTGCTAGTAGTATATAAAAGTGTAAAATTATTTAAGATGTTCTGTTTTGGATTACTCGTTGATTCCAAAGATTTTAAAATATTTAGCGACTTGATGTTCTTATTTTGATCGTGTCGTTGAAGAAAATTTTAAAGATTTAAAAGTTTCTCTAAAAAAACTTATACCACTTCCGGCTAGAGTAGATATCATCATGAAAGCACACCTAAGAATGATGCGCAAAATGAAATTATAATTGAAGATGCTGATGAAGTGATGATGATGATGATGACAATAAAACAGTTTATGAAAACTGGATGGTCATGGCAATGATCCAAAACACCGAAAATTTAATTGGATTGATAATAATGATACTAAAAATTCAAATGAAAGTACGTCAAATAATTTTAAGGATAATGATGGCAATGAAGTTTCAAATTACTCTGACTCTGATAAAAACAAACAAAATGAATTTATTCAATTACATGCTGAGGAAAATGAAATTACCATAATAAGCTTAAGCGATTCAATAGCTCTAGACTAGTCTAGACCATTACTTTACTTTGCAAAGTAATTTACCTTTAAAAGCTGTCAAAACAAACATCAATGTAGATGCTGTAGGAAAAAATTTGTCCTGAGAAAGAAAAAATGTCGGTAAATACGTTAAAAGTTGATAGGATATAAAAGTAATCACTAAAGGAGTGAAAGAAAAAAAAGAAAAATGAAATTACAAAAACAAAAAAGAATAATACAGGAATAAAAAATAAATATATGGCTTATAATTTATTATTAAATTGAAATCATTCAGGACCTGTAAATTTCCAAGGAGAATGCTGGTTCGCTTATAACACGTGTCTATTTGATAGTATCAATCAAATTATCTTTAATGGAGCTTTAGAAAATAATGAATTTCATGATTTTTTAAAGAATACTTTTATTGGCCGCTAAGTTTACATCAGTAGGTTAAAGTTCAGAAAATTTTGAACAAATTTACAGTGAACGCTTTGAAATTTTATATCACATATATAAAACCTCTGAAATTACACGAATGAAAATACAGGATAATCTCAATAATCCGGCACTTCAATAGATCGGCACGTCCAATAATTCGGCACTTTCCGCCCACGCCTCCCTCACCCCTCCAAACCATCTTCCTACCACCAAACTGCACACCTTTACTCTAGCCGATGGATCAAAATGTAACCCAAAAAGTAAAGTCTTGGTATAAAAATAAATTGTTGATCCATATTATATCTCAGGATGGTGATATAACACAGAGCCTTAAAGGATTGAATTTGAAGGACGTTGTATTCTCTCTTGCTCATTCTTGGAAGTCTGTTTCATCTAACTTAATCCAATCTTCATGGAAAAAGTTATGGACTACAATGAATGAAAAATCAGAAACAGAAGAAACAGATGGGGTCCTGAAGATAATCTACCTACTGCCGATTGGTTACCAAATCTATCAGAAAAAGGATTGGAGACAAGTGAAGAAAATTTAAATTCGTGGTTTGAAGGAATCGAAGAAGCAGAGCAAATTATTACAGATTATGAAATTGTATGTGAAGCAGTACAGGAAGAAGAAAGCAAGAAAGATGATGCATTGATTTATTTCAATACCTGCATAACATAGGCAGAAGAAAATGGCATATCTGCCAAAGATATTATAATTCTTCGCAACATGCGAGAAAAGGTTTTTAAGCAAGGATTACGAGTTGAACGAAAGCAGATTTCAATTAAGGATTATTTTAAAACTATGTAATTACATACATATGTACATGTTAATTTAATCCATTACGTACATTTATTTCCTCAATTAAATGCTTTATTTTATTTATTACCTATGACTTTCTTACTATAATTCAGTAATCCGAACATTCCAATAATCCGGCACCCTCCGGTTTTTAATTCTGATACTGAATTTCGGTGAACACGAATTCCCGTCAGGTTTCTTATGACGAATATAATACACATGAGTTCCCGTTCGACACTTGCAGGTATCTTAATCTCACACTCGAATTGCCGTCCAGTTTATTTAATCCGCTTCCAGGTAAACTAAATAATTCTGAAAATCGTAATCCTGAATTCTAATGAAAAAGTTTAATACTAATAAAATTTTTAATCCGAATCCGCTTCCAGATAAACTAAATAATTCTGAAAATCGTAATCCTGAATTCTAATGAAAAAGTTAAATACTAATAAAATTTTTAATCCTAAACCCTTGTACGTATAGCGAACGAACTGTATTGGGGTTGGCGAGGGGGTATGTCAGTACTAATTGCACAACTAATTGCTTTTGGAAACATATATATTAAGTTGTCGTTTTCGAAACGACAGTTTATTAATATACATATTTCCGAACGTTTGTTGTCGTACGCTATAGTGATACACAAAATGCTTGAAGTAATACTAAGTGAAAAGGGTAAACCCCTTCTGGTACTGAACAGTTTTAAATTCTACAAATATCGTTTATTAAAGTCTTCTGGTGAAGTATCTTGGTGTTGTGTGAACAAAAATTGTCGCGCTAAGGTGTATACCATTGGAGAAGAAGAAAATTTAGTGTTTTCTAAAGCTGTCGGTGGACATGAGCACAATAGTGTGGACCAGCAACTTTTAAACCGCCAGAAGCCAAGTAACGGACTAAAAAGGAAAATCGAAGATAGTGTCTATGAAAGGCCTTCGAAAATGGTTCACAGGGAGTTGGATCGGCAAAATACACGAAGTAGTAGTTTTCGCATGTCCAAGTAACGTGTCATTTATGTGCCAACACTCAAAATTGTATATGGATGGAACGTTTGACTACTGCCCAAAATATTTTACTCAGTTGTTCACCATTGATGTTTACAACAACGCTACATATATTGTTACTAAAAGTAACGAACTTGGAAGTAAATTTTTGCCGGAAATAATCGTTATAGACTTTGAACAAGCGATTCACTCCAGTGTTAAGGAAAGCTTTCCAAATTCGAAGATTATTGGTTGTAGATTTCACCTGTCACAAGCGTGGTACAGAAGAATAGGACAGTTGGGGTTATCAACTGAATACAAAGATGCCAGTTCCGATATTGGAAAATGGATACACTATGTATATGGATTAACCTTCTTGCCACATACGGAAGTAGGTGATGCATTTTCTTTTGAACTGGCGGAAGACAAACCCGTAGATGAAAGAGTTACGCTGTTCGCAGACTACCTGACAGAGAACTACATAGCTGAAGATTCCAAGTTTCCACCCGAGATTTGGGCAGCAAATACATCAGACACTTCACGCACCACAAACACATGTGAAAGTTTTAATTCGAAGTTTAGACAGTATTGCCCTATAAACCACCCAAATGTATATGTTTTTATAGAAGCTATTAAAGGTATGCAAACAGATACGTATATAAAAATAAATAGTTGCAAATCAGGAGACATGCGATATACTCGAAAAAATATAGAACGCAATATAAAATTTATTAATGAAAAAATTGTTCAATTTAACAATAAAGAAATCTCTCGTTACGATTTTATAAAGTGTATGGCCTATAAATTTAGTTATATTGTATTATAATTATTAAAATGAATTTGTTAATATATATGTATATTATGTATGCATGACTTCTTTATATGTATGTATTTATGGTACAGTAGTAGTACGCAATAAAATTGTAAAATTAAAATTCCGTATTTTATTTCAATAAAACCATGTAAAATAATATCGTGTAAGAGTGCCAAAGATAAAACATTATTTACAACTATTTCTTATTTCATACATCTAAAAACGAACTTAAAACTTTTACTATTATAATAACTGTTATTATTACAATAATATGCAATAAATACACAGCTAAATATCAGATGATTCAGGGAATTTACCGCAATTACCATAAACACCTTTTGGACAGGTCAGTTTTCACCCTGACGGGAACTCGAGTGACGGCTTAACGGACCCTAATTATGAAACAGGTAGATTGGTTATCCTGACGGGAATTCGTGTGCGTCCCTGAATTTATATCCCGCCTTATTAATTGCATCGATAATGGAAATAATTTATGGAATAAATTATTTTTAGATTAACATTTGAAAGTTTTTTTTGTCTGTCATCGAGTTGTGCAGAGTATCAACGAAATGTACCGGTTATGACTGTAAATTTTGATAAAGTAATTGATCTTGGATTTAGTCATCCTGTAGAGGCAATCAATTTTCATACGGTAACGCGTGATTTATAGGTATTACAAGAACTGCCAAGAAAAAAAATTAATAGTTTCAAGAACGCTTAATAGATATATAGAACTGGATGTGCAATCATTAAGCACCAAAGAATCGAAAAAGTGTAAGCACGTGACTTACCAAATTATTTGAGTTTCCTGGAAAACACTTTAACGGAAAGAAAACAACTACGCTATCGGTATGTATATTATTTGGTTTTTACAATTAAAATAATTTTTGATTAACTTTTCTTTAGCTTATCTGGAGTAATAGGATACCAAGAAGGTCATTATATAGCATACTGCCAAAGTTTATCCGGTTCATGGCAATTTTTCAACGATACGTTGTTACAGACGCAATCTATTGGTGAATTTAATGAGATCATACCTCATGGATTGCTCTACATATTACATGAAACTATCATAAAAGGATAATTAAAGTCGGATAAAATATTTATAAGAAAAATAATAATATATAGCTGTAACCATTACTTATTTATTTATATTTACTTTTTCTATTAAATATATAAAATATTTAATATTAAATACTTTCTTAATATTACGCACATAAATCATTAATAAATATTATGAACAATAACGGACCTAAATTGGAACTATATCCATTATAATAATCATACTGATAACGATTATATAAGTAAGACTTCAGAATGTCTTTCCTGTTTATTTTTAGGCCAGAAAGTCTCATTTTGTCGGACCGGTCCGCGTAATTACAAACCCTAAGTGGTCTCAGCGCTGGAACGCTCGGGTCCCGCCAAGGCTTGTCGGAGGAGCCCGTACACACGTTTAAACAAATTGTAAGCTTTTAAATTTAAATACATTTGTATATATAAATAATCACAATTTATAAAAGAACTTTTTATAGTAGAAAGTTTTTTTTGGTGATTTATAAGTCATATTACTATTATTAAATTATTACTCCCCTTGGCAAATAGCGCTTTACAAGATGGATTACGGCATAGTCCCCAGTATAGTCTAAAATTTTTAAAATTTTTCTAAATTAGTTATTTTATTAACAGTTAAAATAATAATTACTGTTGTCACATGTAATACAAAAAAAAAATTCTCTCTCGCGTAGTCGATCCCATTATGATAACATAATAGAACTGTCACCTTGATTCATATCCGACGCTTAATCAACTAGGCTACGAACGACATATTTAAAAACTTTCAAAATGATAACATGTATACACAATTTATATCATATTTCATTTCAATTCAGTATAAATTTCGAAATTAATGTATATGCCTAAACACACTTGAAACATGCATTGTCATCCAGATCTTAGCTATCCTGAAAATTTCAGAGCTCTAGGTAGTCGGGAAATAGGTTTAAATTCGATTACAAAATTCCGCGGAATGACAGAGAGACAAAGAACACGGTGAAAATATAAAAAACTTTCTAAAAAACAGCATACTATCAGCATTGTAACGGTGCTATTTATAATTTAGTTTAATATGTTTATTAATAATTAATCTTCTTCAAAAGTCTAGTAAGAATTTGTGACTTATAATTTATGTCACTGAAAAGTTACTAAGCTAGTTTTTTTTTTTATTTATTAAGTAGGTAAGTTTCGTCTGTGAGAAAGTTGGAGATAATTGTTAGTAGTAGATTCAGATAGAAGTGTCATCAAGTGGGCTGGGTACGTGTGAGATCATCTTTAACTTTATTACTAGATTCAATGGAAACAGAACTTTAGTTAGGGAATTATATGTCATTGCGATGTGTCAAAATGTTTATAGTTATACGCCTCTCAGGCACCTCTAGTGGCGCAACCAAGCGGACTGCCGCGACATGCGGTTGGGTCAAACGGCTGTCATAAGTGTCATATGCTATGTAATTCCAGCGGAGTGTGTGCTTTTTTAAATTTAAAATTTTAATCGATTGTCGTGAAATGTCCGCGAAAAAAGTTAGTGGTCACACTTGTTGTGTTGTTGGGTGCAATTCCCGGGGTTATACTATCCCAGGAATAAGTTATTATAGATTTTCCTCGAAATCGTGGAAAGTAGCTCGTCGCAAGGATTGGATTGTCGCAGTCCGTCGAGTTGAGTATGTACCAATATTGTTTATCAAATAAAAAGTTATGGAGTGACAAAGTTTTTTTATTTCTGTTTTTTTTTTCTTGGACATTTAGTTAGACACAGAAGCATTCAAATTTATTGTTAAGTTTGAAAAGAAAAACTTATTGTGAGAAAAATACCAATTTTCTCATTAGAACCTAAATAATATTATGTGCTCAATTACTCTAAAAGTAGCTAACTATTTTCTAACTATTCACAATCGAGAATTAACGGTTTTTCAACTAAAGTTTTTAAATAACGCTCATTACAGAAGAGTGATTTTGCATAATAAACAATAGGCAATACACAGCACCTGACTCAACCTAATGCGGCCTTGCGTCACGAGGTAGCGCTGGCGTCGCAAAGTCGACATGCCTGAGAAGCGTATACTAGCTGTTCCGGCGGACTTTGTACCGCATAACACTGTCGTGTCTTTTTTTCCATTTTTCAAATTTTCATATTCATTTAAATCTTGTGCTGTAAAGGACCATATAGATCTATTTAAAATCAACAATGTATTTAAGCTATTTAATTGGATAAGGATTAATGCTGTATTGGTTAAAATCGCTTCGAAAATTAGCCATTATTTGTCGTAAAAAGTAAATGACAAAAAAATGTTATTGTGGGATATCCATAAGAGATAGGCATATACCATCGCGGAGTTTTCTGTAGACCTTTTCAATGTGTACAAATAATTCGTACATTATTTTGATAAATCTCGTAACGTTCAGCCTGCGTTTGCAATGTAAGCGGAAAAAAATTGATAATTAACGACATTACATTAGAAACCTCAAAAATAACAGTATTTCTCCACTATTTAATAGATGTTATTATACATATAAACCTTCCTCTTGAATCACTCTATCTATTTAAAAAAACCGCATCAAAATCCGTTGCGTAGTTTTAAAGATTTAAGCATACAAAGGGACATAGGGACAGAGAAAGCGACTTTGTTTTATACTATGTAGTGATTAAGCATATGTAGCAATCTGATCACAAGCTGGCTAATATTGCGATTCAAATTTCACTAAACGTGGGTGCTGCCACTACAAATTTGAATTTTCCAGAGACTACTTGATGACACTTCTATTTGAATCAACTATAGTATTTTTTTTTGGAAAAGACATTCAAATACAACGTATGGTTTGACTGTATCGTTATTGTTTTTAAGCGAAAGTTTAATCACATTTTGAGAACTTATGGTAGCAGAGGCCCATTCATTGGCATTATTAGGCTACTATTAAAGCTACAACTCACAGTTGTATGGTATACTTTATATTTATTTAAATTATGGTACAATTTATTTTTACAACTCACACAGCCGGTGTCATACAGCCTTTCAGAGTTCGACAGTTCATTCCTGTCAAAAGCGCTGAAACCACTTAGGGTTTGTAATTACGCGACCGGCCCAGAAAATAAAAATGAGTTCGGTAAAATTTTACAGGACTCATTTTTATTTTCTGGCCTTGTCCGACAAAATGGGACTTTCTGGCCTAAAAATAAACAGGAAAGTACTAATTTCTGGCCGGTTTAAAAAAAACTACTATTGTGACACAAGGACGGAAAATAACACTTTGAAGGGTGAGTGAAATTGTGTAACCGAGGTGCATAGTACCGAGGTAACACAATACGAGCACTTGCAAAATATTTTCAGAACGTGTAAGACACACTATTTTTTGGTCCGAACAATTTTTAATACTATCAAAATTTAAAAGTCCAAATACCTACTTTTTACTTTGTAATATATAATTCATTCACTTCTTATTTCAATCTCAGTAGACTATGCATTTTATTTCTTGGATTGGCACTTCAATTTGTTGGGTTGGTACCTACTGTCGAAATATTGACAGCACATTGTCAAAGGTAAAATTGTTGAAGATTCAATAACGAAATATTTGATGCTTTCTTAGATTCAATATACAATGCCAAAAAAAATAAGTACAGAAATTCACAACAGCATCGTTAGATGTTATGGTATGTTTAGGAAACAAGCTAACAGCTGTGAGAGTGTTTATTTAAGTCAATTGGCCGAGGTTTTTCAAGTAAGTACGATTTTATGTGTATTTCTTTTAAATCAATGCTAGTCGCTAACATAAACTTATATATTTTGCATTAGATTAATTGAGAGAGGTTTTTGTAATGAATTTATAAATATGTATCACTTTTTTAAATAAAATTTATATTATTAAAAGAACACATAACCTTTTTTGACAGATATCATAATAAATTATATACAATGTTGTCAGATTTCAAATTTCGAAATTATACATTTTTGTAACTATAATTTAATTCAAAATTTTGTTAAATATTTTTAAATCTCTTAACTACCGTTGTGTAACTGAGGTATATTTTTTGAATCTAATTAATATGACAAACATTCTAATTGCTTAATTTTTTTAGATCAGTGTATCGAAAATACGGAAGATTATTAAAGAAGGATTGAAAAATAATGAGAAAGTCGCAGATAAAGGATGTAAAACTGATCCATTTGAGAAGTTTATTTTAAAAAAAGACTTACAGCGACAGATTTGGATGTACCATGCTAAAACTGAACATTTTACTTTAGACAAACTTTTGACTGATGCTAAACAAAATTTTGATTTTAAAGGGGGACGTATGACACTATACAAACTTATAAAATTAATGGGATACAAATTTAAAAAAGTAAATGGACGACATATTTTATGTGAACAACGACACGTTAAAATTAGAAAGATCGCTTTCATTCGGAAATATAAACAACTAAAAAGTCTTGCTGAGAGAGTTAGATTCGTGTACCTAGATGAAACATGGATCTATCAAAATGGTAGTTCAGTGCGTCAGTGGGTGCACGATTCTGACCTAAAAAGTAATCCAGCTCGTGTAAAATCCGAAGGAAAGCGATTTACTATTTTACACGCAGGGACTGATACTGGATTTTTGGAAGGATGTGACTTGTTACTAGACTCTTCGAATACAGACCTTGACTATCACAAAAGTATGAATGGTGACCTTTTTAAAAACTGGGTTGTTAATCAACTCATTCCTGGTCTATCTGTATTTCAAGAAAAATGTGTGGTGGTCATGGACAACGCGCCATACCATTCAGTTCAAATTAACAAACCACCCTCTTTTTCAGCGAAAAAAGCAATGATGCAGGAATGGTTGATTAACAATAACATTAGGTTTGACACAAAAATGACAAAGAAACAACTGTACTCTATAATCTTACCTTATAAAACTGACGAAAAGACATATGTAGTGGATGAAATTTTAAAACAACGAGGACATGAAGTACTTCGACTACCACCATACCATTGTCACTACAATCCAATAGAACTAGCATGGGGGTTTACTAAGACATATTATAACAAACATATTACATCTACTTATCTTGACCAGGAAAGAGTTAAAAAAACTTGGACAGAAGCATTGACTAAATGTACACCAGACATGTGGCAAAATTTTTGTAGACATACAGACGAACTTATTTTGGCAGATTGGACTACTTACATGGGAAACTGCTCACATGACAATATTCCTCCTTTAATTATTTCATTGGAGGAATCAGATTCTGACGATTCCGATTTTGGATTTGATAGTGACTCTGATTCTTCCAGTGAAATAATGGAAGAGGATTGATCGTACAAATACACCGACAACATTTACATGTTACATCTAAATCTGCATCTGTATTTGTTTTTATTTGCTTTTATGTAATTTATTAAAATATTTTTTTCATTGTATCGGTTTGAAATGTCTAACAAATCTTAATTTTTCTGAAAAATTTCTGTTATAAAGAACATTATTAAAACATCAGCATATTTAAGTCAAATGCGACACCACCTGGGGCGGACCAGGAAAATCAAATTTTTACTGGAGTATAGTTTCCTCAATTAACCCATTGGATGTGAAATTTTATTATCCTACAGCCACTAATACAATAATGTTACACTACGATGCCATTTGGATGTAAAATAGAAGACTTTAAAAAAGATGGATTCCTATAGACTTTGAGTACTGTGTTTTTATGTTAAACTCAAAACTGATGAAATAATTTTTTTTACCACTGCTTGAATAATTTAAAAGTTTTATTATACATTTGTAAAAAGGATCTTTTACTATTGCTTGAGTAATTTAAAAGTTGTATTAACCGTTTTTATTAATATATGTATATGTGCTACATTTTGAATTTGACTTATATTATTTATTTGTAATAAAATGTAAATATAAAAGTATATTTTTCTACAAGCATGCGTTAAACAACACTTTTCCGCACGCATTTTAATTCAGAAAATATCTCTTTCTCTTTTTTTATTAAATGAATATGTCCTTCAATAACCTTTTGGAAAATTATTGTATTATTACTTTTATGTTGTTGTACCTACTACATACAAATAGTAAAAAAAAGATTATTTTGCATAAAAATAGAGATTTTTAAAATGTTTGTTCTTAAAAAAATCATAATTTATTAAAACACCTCTGTAAACGTTACTCAAAGCAACAACAAACTTTAATTGTCACAAATTAAAATTTTGTTACATTGCTAGGAGTTGAAAATAAAATTTAAAAAATGAATAAAGTATCTTTTTTATGCTTGTAGAAAAAATATTGATCCTAACTCTTGCGGGAAAGTATAACTTTCCGCACTTGATAGAATAATAACTATTTTCGTTCTAGATCAATAATATAATATGATAATTGACTATAAACAGGGATCTGTTCTGTGCAAAGGAATGTGTTATTTTGAATATCAGTCAAAATTCATGTGAATTTAAATAGACCATTCTTGGATATTAATAGTACCTACTTGCAGCGAAAACTGACGTATCTACTTTAGTACCTATTCAATTTAATATTAAATACATTGACTTATTTTCGGCAAGTTTTAAATTTGGTTTGCAGATTTAATTACTTAAGATATTTGTAATGAATACACATATTTTTATTGAAGACGTGACAACATCGTATTTACAATTAATAAGACCACAGAACAATATGAACAGACGTGTATTATACTGGGCGAATTTCATGTAACTAACAGAGCCTACTGAGATGGAAATAAAAAGTGAATGGCTTATACATGTTTATAAGTTTGTTGACATCTAATGCACGATTAATTAAAAGCAAAGATTTACCTTAATCAGTGATTAAAAGAATTAGTAATAAGGAATGATAATGATCTTCTGATAGCTAATCGATATCAGGTTCCTTAATTTTTATGCTTACGAATACATACTGTGCTATATGTAACATAGCACGTAGCACCGCAAAAGTGTTAGGTATATTAAAAATATTTGCATTGATAATAATTTTAAATAAAAATAACAGAAACAATAAATTGTTATGTTTCAATGAGCGAAAATAAAATCGAGATATGCATTTTCATTATCGAATGATAAGTAGTTATAAATTGACTTGCGCGTCATAAATGTCAAATTAAAATAAAAGTCAAAATTTAAGTTAGTTTTATTTTTATTAAAAGTTTTTCATTTTTGTCATTTTCCGGACGATTTTGAAGTAATTGATAGTATTGTTTCTGGACGGAGGACCAAAAAAAGATTTTCAAAGATGTTCTCGTGGCGAATGGTTTGTGTTAATAGAGGGTTTGTAGCACTGATTGTGTCATGTGGTGTTTAAAAAGATGTCATATAGTTAAAAACAAAAACGTATTGTTTGGTTATAAACATAGCCAAGTTATAAATCATCATAGTACAAACTACAATAAAAATTTCATTTATCTTGATTAACATAGTTCCACTGTGAATAAAAAAAAAGGATTACACTACTGAATAATTAAATATTTGTGATAATAATTGCCACCTTCCATAATGTATATGAAATAAAAGAACCAATATGTTAATAAAAATTGTATCACAAATTATATAGATACCAATTAATTTTAAGACTTAGGTACAAAAAAGTGTGTGTTATTAAAACTAAAAAATGAATTACTTATGTAATTTATTTTTTGTATACAGTTTAATTCTAATAAGTAAATGTAAGTATTAATATTAGGAATTAAAAAAAGATAAAACAAACAAGGTTATTTTTAAATCAGGTTTTGTAATTCGGACCCCAGGAGATTATAAAGGTTATTACGATGATTTTAACGTAACAAAAGAAGCAATAAAAGAAGGGAATAAGGCAGAAGAAAACACAAAAACGAAAAAAGATCTTGTAACTAAACAATTAACTACAGAATATCCTACAAGTGCAAAAAAACCAACTACTACAAAATTACCTACCACTACTATGGAAATACCTAGAACCCCAAAAGCAACACCGATTACTGAATTACCTAAAACAACCCAAGCAACACCGACTACGGAATTACATAAAACAAGAAAAGCAGCACCGACTACGGAATAACCTAAAACAACAAAACCAACACCCTCTACGAAATTACCCAAAACACCAAAAGAAACACCGACTATGGAATTACCTAAAACCACAAAAGCAACACCGATTACGAAATTACCTAAAACCACAAACGCAAATCCAAATACTGAATTACCTAGAACCACAAAAGCAACACCGACTACGGAATTACCTAAACCCACAAAAGCAACAACGAATACGGATTTCTTTAGAACTACAAAAGCAACACCTACTACGGAATTACCTAGAAAATCAAAATCAAAACAGACTACGGAATAACTTAAAACAACAAAAGCAACAACCACTACGGAATAACCCAAACCACCAAAAGCAACATCGACTACGGAATTACCAAAAACCACAAAAGCAACACCGACTACAGAGTTACCTAGAAACACAAAACAACCAACGACTACGGAATTACCTACAACCACAAAAGCAACACCGTCAACGGAATTACCTACAACCACAAAAGCAACACCGACTATGGAAACACCAAGAACCACAAAAGCAACACCGACCACTGAATTACCTAAAACAACAAAAGCAGCACCGATTAAGGAATTACCTAGAACGACAAAAGCATCAACGACTACGGAATTGCCTACAACCACAAACGCAACACCGACAACGAAATTACCCAGAACCACGAAATCAACACCGGCTACGTAAACACAAAGACCCACAAAAGCAACACCGACTACAGAATTACCTAAAACAACAGAAGCAGCACCGACTACGGATTACATAAAACCACAAAAGAAACTTCAAATACAGAATTACCTAAAACCACAAAAGCAACACCGTGTACGGAATTACCTAAAACAACAAAACCATCACCGACTACAGAATTGCCTAAAACCACAAAAGCAACATCGATTACGAAATTACCTAAAACCACAAAAACAACACCAAATACGGAATTACCTAAAACCACAAAAGCAACACCGAGTACCGAATTACCAAAAACCGCAACAGCACCACCGACTACGAAATTATATAGAACCACAAATGCACCACCGACTGCGGAATTACCTAAACCCACAGAAGCAACACCAAATACGTAACTACCAAGAACCACAAAAGCAACACCGATTAAGAAATTACCCAAAACAACAAAAGCAACACCGACTACGGTATTACCTAAAACACCAAAAGCAGCACCGACTACGGAATTATATAGATCCACAAAAGAAATACGAATTACGGAATTACCTAAAACCACAAAAGCAACACCGAGTACAGAATTACCTAGAACCGCAACAGCACCACCGACTACGAAATTATATAGAACCACAAATGCACCACCGACTGCGGAATTACTTAAAGCCACAGAAGCAACACCAAATACGTAACTACCAAGAACCACAAAAGCAACACCGATTAAGAAATTACCCAAAACAACAAAAGCAACACCGACTACGGTATTACCTAAAACACCAAAAGCAGCACCGACTACGGAATTATATAGATCCACAAAAGAAATACCGATTACGGAATTACCTAAAACCACAAAAGAAACACCAAATAAGGAATTACCTAAAACCACAAAAGCAACACCGAGTACAGAATTACCTAGAACTACAACAGCACCACCGACTACGGAATTATATAGAACCACAAATGCACCACCGACTGCGGAATTATCTAAAAACACAAAAGCAATACCGATTAGGAAATTACTTAAAACAACAAAAGCAACACCGAGTACGGAGTTACCCAAAACAACAAAACCATCACCGACTACGGAATTACCTAAATCAACAACATCAACACCGAATACGGAATTACCCAAAACCACAAAAGAAACACCGATTACGGAATTACCTAAAACCACAAAAGCAACACCAAATACGGAATTACCTAAAACCACAAAAGCAACACCGAGTACCGAATTACCAAAAACCGCAACAGCACCACCGACTACGAAATTATATAGAACCACAAATGCACCACCGACTGCGGAATTACCTAAACCCACAGAAGCAACACCAAATACGTAACTACCAAGAACCACAAAAGCAACACCGATTAAGAAATTACCCAAAACAACAAAAGCAACACCGACTACGGTATTACCTAAAACACCAAAAGCAGCACCGACTACGGAATTATATAGATCCACAAAAGAAATACGAATTACGGAATTACCTAAAACCACAAAAGCAACACCGAGTACAGAATTACCTAGAACCGCATCAGCACCACCGACTACGAAATTATATAGAACCACAAATGCACCACCGACTGCGGAATTACTTAAAGCCACAAAAGCAACACCAAATACGTAACTACCAAGAACCACAAAAGCAACACCGATTAAGAAATTACCCAAAACAACAAAAGCAACACCGACTACGGTATTACCTAAAACACCAAAAGCAGCACCGACTACGGAATTATATAGATCCACAAAAGAAATACCGATTACGGAATTATCTAAAACCACTAAAGCAACACCAAATAAGGAATTACCTAAAACCACAAAAGCAACACCGAGTACAGAATTACCTAGAACTACAACAGCACCACCGACTACGGAATTATATAGAACCACAAATGCACCACCGACTGCGGAATTATCTAAAAACACAAAAGCAATACCGATTAGGAAATTACTTAAAACAACAAAAGCAACACCGAGTACGGAGTTACCCAAAACAACAAAACCATCACCGACTACGGAATTACCTAAATCAACAACATCAACACCGAATACGGAATTACCTAAAACCACAAAAGAAACACCGATTACGGAATTACCTAAAACCACAAAAGCAACACCAAATACGGAATTACCTAAAACCACAAAAGCAACACCGACTACGGAGTTACCTAAAACAACAAAATCATCACCGACTACAGAATTACCTAAAACGACAAAAGCAACACCCATTACGAAATTACCTAAAACCACAAAAGCAACACCAAATACGGAATTACCTAAAACCACAGAAGCAACACCGAGTACAGAATTACCTAGAACCGCAACAGCACCACCGACTACGAAATTATATAGAACCACAAATGCACCACCGACTGCGGAATTACTTAAAGCCACAGAAGCAACACCAAATACGTAACTACCAAGAACCACAAAAACAACACCGATTAAGAAATTACCCAAAACAACAAAAGCAACACCGACTACGGTATTACCTAAAACACCAAAAGCAGCACCGACTACGGAATTATATAGATCCACAAAAGAAATACCGATTACGGAATTACCTAAAACCACAAAAGCAACACCAAATAAGGAATTACCTAAAACCACAAAAGCAACACCGAGTACAGAATTACCTAGAACTACAACAGCACCACCGACTACGGAATTATATAGAACCACAAATGCACCACCGACTGCGGAATTATCTAAAAACACAAAAGCAATACCGATTAGGAAATTACTTAAAACAACAAAAGCAACATCGAGTACGGAGTTACCCAAAACAACAAAACCATCACCGACTACGGAATTACCTTAATCAACAACATCAACACCGAATACGGAATTACCTAAAACCACAAAAGAAACACCGATTACGGAATTACCTAAAACCACAAAAGCCACACCAAATACGGAATTACCTAAAACCACAAAAGCAACACCAAATACGGAATTACCTAAAACCACAAAAGCAACACCGAGTACCGAATTACCTAGAACCGCAACAGCACCACCGACTACGAAATTATATAGAACCACAAATGCACCACCGACTGTGGAATTACCTAAACCCACAGAAGCAACACCAAATACGTAACTACCAAGAACCACAAAAGCAACACCGATTAAGAAATTACACAAAACAACAAAAGCAACACCGACTACGGTTTTACCTAAAACACCAAAAGCAGGACCGACTACGGAATTATATAGATCCACAAAAGAAATACGAATTACGGAATTACCTAAAACCACAAAAGCAACACAGAGTACAGAATTACCTAGAACCGCAACAGCACCACCGACTACGAAATTATATAGAACCACAAATGCACCACCGACTGCGGAATTACTTAAAGCCACAGAAGCAACACCAAATACGTAACTACCAAGAACCACAAAAGCAACACCAATTAAGAAATTACCCAAAACAACAAAAGCAACACCGACTACGGTATTACCTAAAACACCAAAAGCAGCACCGACTACGGAATTATATAGATCCACAAAAGAAATACCGATTACGGAATTACCTAAAACCACAAAAGCAACACCAAATAAGGAATTACCTAAAACCACAAAAGCAACACCGAGTACAGAATTACCTAGAACTACAACAGCACCACCGACTACGGAATTATATAGAACCACAAATGCACCACCGACTGCGGAATTATCTAAAAACACAAAAGCAATACCGATTAGGAAATTACTTAAAACAACAAAAGCAACATCGAGTACGGAGTTACCCAAAACAACAAAACCATCACCGACTACGGAATTACCTTAATCAACAACATCAACACCGAATACGGAATTACCTAAAACCACAAAAGAAACACCGATTACGGAATTACCTAAAACCACAAAAGCCACACCAAATACGGAATTACCTAAAACCACAAAAGCAACACCGACTACGGAGTTACCTAAAACAACAAAATCATCACCGACTACAGAATTACCTAAAACCACAAAAGCAACACCGATTACGAAATTACCTAAAACCACAAAAGCAACACCAAATACGGAATTACCTAAAACCACAAAAGCAACACCGAGTACCGAATTACCTAGAACCGCAACAGCACCACCGACTACGAAATTATATAGAACCACAAATGCACCACCGACTGTGGAATTACCTAAACCCACAGAAGCAACACCAAATACGTAACTACCAAGAACCACAAAAGCAACACCGATTAAGAAATTACCCAAAACAACAAAAGCAACACCGACTACGGTTTTACCTAAAACACCAAAAGCAGGACCGACTACGGAGTTATATAGATCCACAAAAGAAATACGAATTACGGAATTACCTAAAACCACAAAAGCAACACAGAGTACAGAATTACCTAGAACCGCAACAGCACCACCGACTACGAAATTATATAGAACCACAAATGCACCACCGACTGCGGAATTACTTAAAGCCACAGAAGCAACACCAAATACGTAACTACCAAGAACCACAAAAGCAACACCAATTAAGAAATTACCCAAAACAACAAAAGCAACACCGACTACGGTATTACCTAAAACACCAAAAGCAGCACCGACTACGGAATTATATAGATCCACAAAAGAAATACCGATTACGGAATTACCTAAAACCACAAAAGCAACACCAAATAAGGAATTACCTAAAACCACAAAAGCGACACCGAGTACAGAATTACCTAGAACTACAACAGCACCACCGAGTACGGAATTATATAGAACCACAAATGCACCACCGACTGCGGAATTATCTAAAAACACAAAAGCAATACCGATTAGGAAATTACTTAAAACAACAAAAGCAACACCGAGTACGGAGTTACCCAAAACAACAAAACCATCACCGACTACGGAATTACCTAAATGAACAACATCAACACCGAATACGGAATTACCTAAAACCACAAAAGAAACACCGATTACGGAATTACCTAAAACCACAAAAGCAACACCAAATACGGAATTACCTAAAACCACAAAAGCAACACCGACTACGGAGTTACCTAAAACAACAAAATCATCACCGACTACAGAATTACCTAAAACCACAAAAGCAACACCGATTACGAAATTACCTAAAACCACAAAAGCAACACCAAATACGGAATTACCTAAAACCACAAAAGCAACACCGAGTACTGAATTACCTAGAACCGCAACAGCACCACCGACTACGAAATTATATAGAACCACAAATGCACCACCGACTGCGGAATTACCTAAACCCACAGAAGCAACACCAAATACGTAACTACCAAGAACCACAAAAGCAACACCGATTATATAAGAAATTACCCAAAACAACAAAAGCAACACCGACTACGGTATTACCTAAAACACCAAAAGCAGCACCGACTACGGAATTATATAGATCCACAAAAGAAATACGAATTACGGAATTACCTAAAACCACAAAAGCAACACCGAGTACAGAATTACCTAGAACTACAACAGCACCACCGACTACGGAATTATATAGAACCACAAATGCACCACCGACTGCGGAATTATCTAAAACCACAAAAGCAATACCGATTACGGAATTACCTAAAACCACAAAAGCCACACCAAATACGGAATTACCTAAAACCACAAAAGCAACACCAAATACGGAATTACCTAAAACCACAAAAGCAACACCGAGTACCGAATTACCTAGAACCGCAACAGCACCACCGACTACGAAATTATATAGAACCACAAATGCACCACCGACTGTGGAATTACCTAAACCCACAGAAGCAACACCAAATACGTAACTACCAAGAACCACAAAAGCAACACCGATTAAGAAATTACCCAAAACAACAAAAGCAACACCGACTACGGTTTTACCTAAAACACCAAAAGCAGGACCGACTACGGAATTATATAGATCCACAAAAGAAATACGAATTACGGAATTACCTAAAACCACAAAAGCAACACAGAGTACAGAATTACCTAGAACCGCAACAGCACCACCGACTACGAAATTATATAGAACCACAAATGCACCACCGACTGCGGAATTACTTAAAGCCACAGAAGCAACACCAAATACGTAACTACCAAGAACCACAAAAGCAACACCAATTAAGAAATTACCCAAAACAACAAAAGCAACACCGACTACGGTATTACCTAAAACACCAAAAGCAGCACCGACTACGGAATTATATAGATCCACAAAAGAAATACCGATTACGGAATTACCTAAAACCACAAAAGCAACACCAAATAAGGAATTACCTAAAACCACAAAAGCAACACCGAGTACAGAATTACCTAGAACTACAACAGCACCACCGACTACGGAATTATATAGAACCACAAATGCACCACCGACTGCGGAATTATCTAAAAACACAAAAGCAATACCGATTAGGAAATTACTTAAAACAACAAAAGCAACATCGAGTACGGAGTTACCCAAAACAACAAAACCATCACCGACTACGGAGTTACCTTAATCAACAACATCAACACCGAATACGGAATTACCTAAAACCACAAAAGAAACACCGATTACGGAATTACCTAAAACCACAAAAGCCACACCAAATACGGAATTACCTAAAACCACAAAAGCAACACCGACTACGGAGTTACCTAAAACAACAAAATCAACACCGACTACAGAATTACCTAAAACCACAAAAGCAACACCGATTACGAAATTACCTAAAACCACAAAAGCAACACCAAATACGGAATTACCTAAAACCACAAAAGCAACACCGAGTACCGAATTACCTAGAACCGCAACAGCACCACCGACTACGAAATTATATAGAACCACAAATGCACCACCGACTGTGGAATTATCTAAACCCACAGAAGCAACACCAAATACGTAACTACCAAGAACCACAAAAGCAACACCGATTAAGAAATTACCCAAAACAACAAAAGCAACACCGACTACGGTTTTACCTAAAACACCAAAAGCAGGACCGACTACGGAATTATATAGATCCACAAAAGAAATACGAATTACGGAATTACCTAAAACCACAAAAGCAACACAGAGTACAGAATTACCTAGAACCGCAACAGCACCACCGACTACGAAATTATATAGAACCACAAATGCACCACCGACTGCGGAATTACTTAAAGCCACAGAAGCAACACCAAATACGTAACTACCAAGAACCACAAAAGCAACACCAATTAAGAAATTACCCAAAACAACAAAAGCAACACCGACTACGGTATTACCTAAAACACCAAAAGCAGCACCGACTACGGAATTATATAGATCCACAAAAGAAATACCGATTACGGAATTACCTAAAACCACAAAAGCAACACCAAATAAGGAATTACCTAAAACCACAAAAGCGACACCGAGTACAGAATTACCTAGAACTACAACAGCACCACCGAGTACGGAATTATATAGAACCACAAATGCACCACCGACTGCGGAATTATCTAAAAACACAAAAGCAATACCGATTAGGAAATTACTTAAAACAACAAAAGCAACACCGAGTACGGAGTTACCCAAAACAACAAAACCATCACCGACTACGGAATTACCTAAATGAACAACATCAACACCGAATACGGAATTACCTAAAACCACAAAAGAAACACCGATTACGGAATTACCTTAAACCACAAAAGCAACACCAAATACGGAATTACCTAAAACCACAAAAGCAACACCGACTACGGAGTTACCTAAAACAACAAAATCATCACCGACTACAGAATTACCTAAGACCACAAAAGCAACACCGATTACGAAATTACCTAAAACCACAAAAGCAACACCAAATACGGAATTACCTAAAACCACAAAAGCAACACCGAGTACTGAATTACCTAGAACCGCAACAGCACCACCGACTACGAAATTATATAGAACCACAAATGCACCACCGACTGCGGAATTACCTAAACCCACAGAAGCAACACCAAATACGTAACTACCAAGAACCACAAAAGCAACACCGATTATATAAGAAATTACCCAAAACAACAAAAGCAACACCGACTACGGTATTACCTAAAACACCAAAAGCAGCACCGACTACGGAATTATATAGATCCACAAAAGAAATACGAATTACGGAATTACCTAAAACCACAAAAGCAACACCGAGTACAGAATTACCTAGAACTACAACAGCACCACCGACTACGGAATTATATAGAACCACAAATGCACCACCGACTGCGGAATTATCTAAAACCACAAAAGCAATACCGATTAGGAAATTACTTAAAACAACTAAAGCAACACCGACTACGGAATTACCTAAAACAACACAACCATCACCGACTACGGAATTACCTAAAACAACAAAATCAACACCGAATACGGAATTACCTAGAACGACAAAAGCAACACCGATTCCGAAATTGCCTAGAACCACAAAATCACCACCGACTACGAAATTACATAGAACTACAAATGCACCACCGATTACGGAATTACCTAAAACCACAAAAGCACCACCAAATACGGAACTACCTAGAATCACAAAAGCAACTCCGATTACGAAATTACCTAAAACAACAAAAGCAGTAGCGACTACGGAATAACCTAAAACAACAAAAGCACCCCCTACTACGGAAGTACCTAAAACAACTAAAGCAACACCGACTATGGAATTACCTAAAACCACAAAAGCAACACCAAATACGGAATTACCTAAAACCTCAAAAGCAACACCGATTACGAAATTACCTAAAACCACAAAAGCAACACCAAATACGGAATTACCTAGAACCACAAAAGCACCACCGACTACGGAATTATATAGAACCACAAATGCACCACCGACTACGGAATTACCTAAAACGACAAAAGCAATACCGACTACGGAATTACCTAAAACAACTAAACCATTACCGACTACGGAATTACCTAAAACAACAAAAGCAGCACCGTCTACGGAATAACCTATAGCCACAAAAGCAACAACAACTACGGAATTACCAAGAACCACAAAAGCAACACCAAATACGAAACTACTTAGAACCACAAAAGCACACCGATTAAGAAATTACCTAGAACCACAAAAGCAATATACGGACTACAGAATTACCTTAAACAACAAAGGCAACGCCGACTACGGAATTACCTAAAAAAACAAAACGATCACCGAATACGGAATTACCTAGAACCACAAAAGCAACACCGATTACGGGATTGCCTAGAACCACAAAAGCACTACCGACTTCGGAATTACATAGAACCACAAATCCACCACCGACTACGGAATTATCTAAAACAACAAAAGCAACACCAAATACGAAATAACCTAAAACAACAAAAGCAGCACCGACTACGGAATAACCTAAAACAATATAAGCAACACCGACTACGGAATTACCTAAAACAACAAAAGCAGCACCGTCTACGGATTAACCTATAGCCACAAAAGCAACAACAACTACGGAATTACCAAGAACCACAAAAGCAACACCAAATACGAAATTACTTAGAACCACAAAAGCAACACAGATTAAGAAATTACCTAAAACAACAAAAGCAACACCAACTACGGAATTTCCTAAAACAACAAAAGAAAAACCAAATGCGGAATTACCTAAAAACACAAAAGCAACACCGATTACGAAATTACCTAAAACCACAAAAGCACCACCCACTACGAAATTACCTAGAACCACAAAAGATACACCGAATATTATAGTTCACATACTAAATCTTAATCTATATAACTATAACAACTGATGGGAAAATTCGCGAGATCATAGGTAAATGCTATTTTATAAACGTTAAAAATAATTAAAAATATTGTTTAAATGAATGTAACAGAAAATTTTATAAATTGATCTTAAAATTGAAGCTTATTTGTAGAGCTTTTAGTTGTATTTTTCCAAAATTTGACATGTTATTGTATTTAAAAATTCTAGAAAAAACGTTTTAATATTTGTGTGTCGATCTTACTCAACAAGTATATTGTACCTCATAAAATAAAAATAATTATAAGTTATCCAGTTATAGTCCGGAAGCCCAGAGGGTTTTCGTAGCCGTTAAAGAGACAAAGCTCCACCAAAATTTTTTCTATGTATTTTGACCCTCTGATTACAAATATAAAGGGTGGATTCCCGAGAAATGGTTAGGAAATTTGTTAGTAATAAAAAAATTGTTTTTTCGCAAAACAAAAAATATTACCGTAATCGTTGACTGATTTTAAGCAAAAAAGCTTCCTATGTATTTTTTCATCAGGCGTACTGTTTTCAGACGTAAATGATTTGCGGTACGAAGTCCGCCGGGTCAGCTAGTTAATTATATAAAAAGTTATGCAAATTTGAAAAATGTCAAAAATGCTATTTTTCGAATGTTTAACAACAATTTTTAATTTGAAAACAGTGCGTCTGATGAAAAAATACATAAAAAGCTATTTTGCTTAAGATCAGTCAACGATTACGGTAATATTTTTTGTTTTGCGAAAAAACAATATTTTTAATAGTAACAAATTATTTGTTAATAACAAATTTCCTAACCATTTCTCGGGAATCCACCCTTGATATTTGTAATCAGGGGGTCAAAATACATAGAAAAAATTTTGGTAAAGCCTTGTCTCTTTAACGGCTATGAAAACCCTCTGGGTTCCCGAACTATTAAGTTTATTTCTGAGATTGAACTCATTGCAAAATTTTCAATATACAGACTAATTACAATAAATAAAAATTTTGATTCTCTTTCAGATTTTGCCAGCTTCTCGTTGTGTTTATCTAAAACGTTGTTTATTCGGCACAGCAACGAACTGGGTTGGCACATTTTAATACTCTATTATTATTATCATTATATTACAGTTATTTTTTATATAGAAAATGTTAAATAGACCGAGTAGTTTATTAAAGTTATTAATCATGTTGAAAAATTAATAAAAAATACCATCAAACAAACGTTTTTTTTTGTTTTGATCAAACATTATCTAATTAGAATTTGAAAAAACAAAACGCAAATATCCTTATATCAAGAAAAAGTTCAACTCAAAATTTTGAAAATTATTTTAACAAATAACGAACAAACACTAAATTTGATCCATCAATTACAAAGAAACAAATTAGAGACAAATCATTCAAAATTTGCTCCTAATTTCTCTATTTAACTTCTTAGTCTTTTTGGCCTATGCGGTTGTACATGCAATTGGTTATTCTCTACTCGAATTTTCCTTTATTAAAATTTTTGGTTAATACCAAAATGAAAAATTAAAATAATCGCGCTGCGCTGAATAAAAAAACTCAATACCTTAGCTTTGGAGACTGAAAAATAGCCGCCATTTAATTTCTCCACGTTTGTTCCGTGTGAAAAAATTTATTACAAAGCTGGATTTTTTTTTAAATATTAGCATTGCTAATTTTACAATTTAGTATTGCCGGAACTCGATGCTGAGTTTGAATTTATCCACTATTCAATTATTACATGTGCGTGCGCCTGTGGCTATAAAGTCCGAGTACTGAAAATTTCCAGATGTAGTTAAATGTTCTACAACGGGGTTGAGAATGTAAGTTCGACACCATTTGTCTTCAATTGATCCTATTAGTTGTGGCGTTCCCAGTTGCCTGCTAATAAGTTAACTGTTTTCAGTGTTTCGTATAGAACTTCTTTATACTGTTTTGCCTCATTGTCTACAATCCCACACGTTCTCCAAAAAGTACACATTTTTCTAGCCGATGGTCATCCATTGGATAGACATGACCTGTCCAACGTATGCGAGCAAGGGAGATCAGAGCCTCTATAGGCAGACACTTAAAGGCCAATTCTCACATAGCAGCGCCGCAGCAGCGCAGCGCGGCGCTGCAGATGCGGCTCCATAAAAAATTCATCATTTTAAATGGAACAGTTCCCACATAAGCAGAGCAGTGCGGCGGCAGCGCAGCACGTCAACATCCAACGCCTTCGAGAGCGTTGTATCACGAAGACTATACTTCATTTAAAAACTAGGAGGAGTGATTTGAAAAGCCAGACTTACAGCCAAATAAGTTACTAGAAAATTTACAAGGCGGCAAATTTAAATACATTTCTTTCATTTAAATAAAATTGAAAATAAATGTTTATGGACACTTTATATATGGTCTAAGATGGTCACAAAGTAAACTTACAATAATTATATTAAAAAAAGAAATCAATTAACAAAAGTCACCATTATAAATATTTCACACTTTGAAAACATTTTTATAGTGTAAACTTGCCTCCAAATTAACCAATAAACAAACGCGAGTGTTGCCAACTTAAATTCAAATCGCTCCTCCTAGTTTTTAAATAAGGTATAGATACCAGGAGTCTACACGGTATAGGCTTTTCCATAATATTTTTGGTCTCAATAATCAACCCAGATCATAGTTCTATTTTTTGCCACTGGCGGCGCGAGTAACCATAAGAACTTATAGAGCCTTATAAGAACCGATGTTTATGAAATTTAAATTTCGCGAAATTAAATTCAATATATAATATTAATTTTTTTATTTAAAATTAGTTGTCATAAAAACTGTCAATAGTAACAAAACTTCCAGCGTAAGGATTTAAACGAGTATCTTAGGAACACGAGCGCACTCTACCGGCAATAGTTCTTTCCCCTAAATTGAGACCATTTTTTTAACATTACGTTTAAACTCCTGGTATCTATACTTCGTGGTTGTATGCTGCTCTGTGCCGCGTCGCGCTGCCAAGTGGGTATTAGGAAGCAGCAAACACTGCTTAGGTTGATGTAATTTGGTTAATATTTGCCATAAACTACAGAAAGCTAAATAAATAAAAAATATTTTTTATGAATGATCCCTAAGAAAACAACTAGATGGATTTGGAACAAATAACGACACCTTTTATAGATTTCTGTAGAATAGAGACAGATTCTATATTTGTTTGTTGTTAATATTCTTAAGTAGATGTCGTTAATTTATTAGAATATTTGTTCGGTATTTCACATAGTCAGCATTTACTAGATATTTCCTTTTTTATGCAAGGGTGCGGTTTTATTTTTTATTGTTGGATATTAAGTAGTTCATTTTTAGTTTTTATTAAAAAATAAACCTAGTACATATATACGTATAAAGGGTACATACAGGTACGTGATCTAACAACATCAAATCGAATGTTGATATTTTGATTTTGTCCTTTGTTTAGTTAGATATTGTTGGTAAAAGCAGAAGATGGAAGGCAAAATCGAGTCGTGCACCCAATAGCTTCTTTTTTTTCTTTTTTCCTCTTCTGATAACAATACGGCTACAGCAAATACATCATCATCACTAGACGAGGAGCTCGACATTGTAAAAATCTTTTGTTCTTTTAAATAGTCTGAACAGTACTGGAACAAATGTTTCGCAACCGCTTTGCTCGTAATTCTGCTGCTGCTGCACTGCTTAAGTGGGAATGCCTTCATGGTTTTTGCATCGCGGCGGAGCTGTGAAGCGCTGCTGCCGCGCTGCTGTGGCGCTGCTATGTGAGAATCCGCCTTAACTCTTCTAAGAATCTCTTGATTGGATATTCGATGGTACGAACGAACACGCATCTTCTTTACGTGCCGTCTCCTCAGTGGAGGTTGGCGATGACTTTTGCAAGTTTTTCTCTATTTTGAGCTTTTCTTATCAAATTTTTGAGATCTGGACCTGTCCACTGCTTGATGTTACGCAACCACGTCATCTGACGTCTTCCAGAACCGCGTCTGCCTTCTATATTCCCTTCCATTATTAGTTGTAGGAAGAAGTATCTCTCGTATCTAAATATGTATCCAAGGTAAGATGTTTTGCGTTTTTTAAATATTTCACGATCCATACTCATACGTCTTAAAACCTCTTTGTTTCTAACAAAGTCGGTCCATGGAATCCGTAGTATTCGTCGATATATCCACATCTCGAAGCTATCCACTCGTCGCAACGAACTGACAGTCAATGTCCAAACCTCCTTTCCGTATAACAGAGCATTTTATCATACGATATCAAAGAGTAAGATCAAGGCTCCGAGTCTTAAGAAATTGTCGCATTTTTAGGAAGGTGTTTCTGACCTGTTCTATTCTGCATATTACTTCTTGTTCTGGGTCTAAGGTCTTATGTAACCAGCATCCTAGATATTTAAACTTCTCAACTTGTTTAATTTGTTTGTTGTGTACTAATATGTTTTAAATTGGTGTGTTGCTCTTGGAGATCGCCATTGTTTTTGTTTTCTTTGCATTCACCGTCAGTCCGTATTGTTTATTTTCTTGTACTACTTTGTTTAACAGTGTTTATTTTATAGTTCTTGTTTACTTCCAGCAATCAGCACTGTGTAATCGGCATATCGGATGTTGTTAACAGTTTTTCCGTTTACGTTTATACCCTTTTGTGCCTCATCTAGTGCAAATATTTCTTCTGAGTACAGGTTGAATAATAATGGTGATAGTACACAGCTTTGTCTCACTCCTCTTTGGATATTTATGGTTTCAGCAATTCCCATCTCTGCATAAGCACAATGAAACTTAACAGGGTTTCTAAGGTTCCCATACCGTTTCTGAAACCAAATTGTTCCGGTCCCATATTTTCTTCACATTTTCTATAAATTTTCTATGGATAATTTTTAAAAATAGCTTTAGGATATGAAACATCAGACTTATCCATCGAAAATCTTTACTTTTCTGGTATTGTTCGATTTAGGTAGAGGGATGAACGTAAAGGTTAGCCAATCTTGTGCAATTTTGTCTGTTTCATATGTGTTTCGCTTTGAATGTTATCGGGGTTAGGTGCTATTCAAGTTTTTATATTTTTTAATGCGTACCTACTTTATTTCTCATGTTAGAATGGGTAAATTATCTTCTGTGCTAATTTGTCTGTTAATATTTTGTATTCTGTTCTCTGAGAATACATTTTTTATATATGTTTTCCATTCGTCGTTTATTTCTTCTAATGTTGTTAAGATTCTATACTATGTACTATATTGCCTATAGTTTCTCATTCCGAACATTTCTTTTATTTTCCTGTGTAGAAGTCTGTCATCATGTTTTATATGTAAGTATTCGATTTCCATAGGTTTTTTCCTTCTTAATCTGTGATTTTAAGATTGTCTTCATCTTTCAGAATTACTGTTGTTAATTCAGTCCATAGCGTGTTGTGATCAACGGGTTCTTCACGAGTTTCGTTTTCTAAAGTTTTGTTTTAAAATGCTTGGCATTTTTGATTAAGTTATTGTGTTATCATTTTCTTTATTTCAGTTTCTTTTAGTAAACTCATGTCATGTTTTGTTCTTTCTTTTGATTTTTTCAGGGTATTTTTGAATAGCAACGAGTAAGATGTGGTCGGAGGGGACATCTGCACCGGGATATGTTCTTGCGTTCTTTATGCTGTTTCGATATCTCTGATTAATCATTATAATATAATCTATCTGCTTTCAGACGCAATTTTTTTCACTATCCTGTGGTGATTTCCATGTATACAGTCTGCGAGCTGATAAGTTGAACCATGTAATTATTATGGCTAAATTTTGTTCTTTACAGAATTGAAGAAGTCTGTCGCCTCTTTTGTTTCACAGATCTAATCCATGCTCCCCTATGATTTTTTGAACTCCACCGTTTCCTATCTTAGCATTGAGATCCCCCATTACTATGGTTACTTCGTATGTTGGAATAAGGACTGCAAATCTCTATAGACAATTTCTATTTCCGTATCGGATTTATCGGCTGTCGGAGCGTGTAGACCTGCAGAAAATTAATATTGCACCTTGCAGCTGTAGTAGCAATTTTCTCATGTCTTACAAATGTTAAACAAACTATTCTCGCCAATTCAAATACGCATATAGAAAGCTTTTATTTAATATGATTACTTGGAATGGAAGAAAAAAAAATTAAAAGATTGAATAAAAAAATTAACCATTTAATGCTATTTTTAGGAGATAAAACTATTCAGAGGATATGTTGAAAATTGTGGAAAGCTATAATTAGAGCAAAGAACAACTGAAATTCAAAATACCAATACTGAGGTTGCTGTAACTTCTATAAATCTAATTAAGGTATATGAGATAATACACAAATAATATGTGTTTGATCTTTTCCGTAGAATTTAGAAATACCATTGTCAAGATTGAGTTGAAGATCAGCAATACTAATTGGGTTATCGTCAATATTAGGTTGTGAGTCAAACATATTGTCTGTTTCATCTACAGATTGCTCTTGTATCTGTCTGATGTTCATAATGATCCGAAACCCTATATCACTCAAATCTTCGTCAGAATCTAATGGTTCCTCATCCGTCTCGAACTCATACCATTTCAGTAGCCTAGTCTTAATTTTTTCCATGTTTTGTTTTACTACAAAATTAACTAATAGAATAATAAAAGCGCTTTGGTACAAAAGAGAAATATCACCACAACACAAAATTTTAGTATGTACCGTCGTCACTCGTGTAGTTAGTTTTTTTCTAACACTCGACAGAACCTGCGCTCACTTACGTGTTAGGTTTATACTGTTATAATTTTTCCTTCGTGGTTTCAGGATAAGTGATAAACAGCAGACAAACTTAACAATTTATTGCTAAACACAGATAAATAACAATATCTTAAACTAATTTACACAACTTTGAAACAGTAACAATTACTGAATAACGTCTTTTAAATATCTCGTACAACAATCCGCACTTTATCGCCAGCTATTACAATTACAATTCCTATTATTCTACCCCGTCCGAAGCGGTCCCTTAAATATAAAATTAAACCCATCTCGAAGCGACTCTGAAATTACATCTATAACTATCTTCAAAGTTGTTCAAAGAACAACATTTCTAGAATCGAAACGTTCTCGAATTATCCGATCCATCGAAAACAAACTAGAATCTTCGAAAATTCTATATAAGAACTGGCGTTTGTCTGGCGCTACTTCCTGGGCGACAGGTCCGGACCGGCTTGTAACAATACTAAGATTTTTATAATTTTGGCTCTAAAGGAAATCTTGTGCCCCACCCCAAAATGCATTTATTGTGGGTGACTTATAACATTCCTGCACGCACGGCCACATAACAGATTGTAAAAAAAATTGACCGATTTTCAAGAACTATTCGATTTTTTCTAACGGTGCGAGTGGTGGAGGGTTAAATTTTTCATAGTGTTATGAATATGATGAAATTTCAAAACTTTTACGCACGCGTGATGTACGGAATATTTTCCTCCGGATAGTCGCTCCTGTATGATCCTGCTCTGTTCTACATCCATTTGTTTCAAGCAAAATATTGTAACGGGATAACCGTAAAGGAAGGGACCTTAATTTGAAAGATTGTTGTTGACAGTTGATTTTTAGAGGTTTCTAAAAATCAAATGACCATTTTAAATAATGTTTCTAGAAAATTCTAGAAAGATCTAAACACACTGACTAGATTAAATAAAGTTGTATATAAGGGGATGCATGGGCAGTTAACGTCAGTTTAAGTTCAAGTATTCACAAGAGTTCATTGTATTGTCAAGTAGTTAGACGTTATCCAGCAGAGTTTTGTGTATCTTAACAATTTTGTAAATAAATTGTGTAAAAGTCCCCATAAGTGTTTCAAATTGGTGTGAAGTGAAGATACAAGAATGCCTGGAAAAAAGATAAATAAACTATTGGTGGCTGAGCTCAGAAGAGAGCTTGAAAAAGTAGAATTGGAAACTACTGGGAGCAAATCCGTATTGTTGAGAAGGCTCCGTGAATACTACGTAAATAATAATTTGGACCCTGACGCTGTGGAGTTCGAAGACCCAGTTCAAAAAGCAAATTCTGAACTAACTCAACAAATTTCCCGGCTGCAAGAAGAACAAACTCAACAACTTTCCCGGCTGCAAGAAGAACAATCACAACAACTGACACAGTTGTCCAGTCAGATAAACAGCCAGCGCGAAGATATGTCCCAGCTGTCGCAACGAATGACGAACCAGCAAGAGGAGCTATCCAGTCAGATGAAGAGCCAGCAAGAGGAGCTTTCCAGTCAGATGAAGAGCCAGCGCGAAGATATGTCCCAGCTATCACAACGGATGTCAACCCTACCACAAGAGTTATCCAGTTCCTTCTCCCAGCAAATATCGCATTTGCGCTCCGAAATGAACACTCTTCGTGACGAACAAAATCAACAAGTCGCCAACTTGTGAGAAGAGATCAACCAGCAAATGCAGTCCGAAATAAGGAAGCTTCAACAAGAACAGGAAGCTTGTCGTCGAAACCAACCCATCCACCACAGCGACAGAGATTCAGAAAGGATGGAGACCTGCCACGTAGACGTCGACTGGCGAGGAAACGGAGAGGCGACCCAAGTACGAACTACGATGAAACCTCCAACCTTCGACGGGAAGACTTCCTGGCCAAATTACCTGAAACAATTCGACGCAGCGGCCAGAGCTAATGGATGGTCATCCCAGGAGAAGGCATTGTCCCTAACCGTAGCTCTGCGAGGCGAAGCTTTAGACGTCTTGCAATCATTGGCACCGGATGAAGCTGACAACTTCGAGTTATTGGTGAATCGTCTAGAGATGCGTTATGGTCAAACTCATCTACAACCGGTGTACCGAATGCAGTTAAAGAGCCGAAAACAGAAAAATGGAGAAACTATCCAGGAATTTGAGGCGGATGTAGCAAGAATGGTACGACTTGCGTATTCAAATGCAGCGGAGGATTTCCTGGAGTGCCTAGCAGTCCAAACCTTCACCGATGGTCTTCGAGACGTCGAGTTGCAGCGCGCTGTACGGTTGGCGCGGCCGAAGACTCTTGTGGACGCCTTGACCATTGCCCTGGAGTTTGGTGCGGCGACGGAGGCCTCACGTCGAGTTGCTCGACTAAGGGAAATCGCCGGTAATTACGACCATGCCGTTCATTCCGTTAGCGACGTTGAAGCGGTAGTAGAGAGATTTATGAAGTTATCTCCAAAAAGAAGGCGCCCAGTGAGATGCTGGAACTGCGGAGAACCAGGCCATATAAGAAATACTTGCCCCCATAAAGAAAAATCTCCTACTGAAGTACCCCAGCAGCAGGAAAACTTTAAACGGGTCGACTCCTGGAGGGCGACTTCGACCCCAAACATTCCCGAAGCTCCTCACACCATTAAATTGGCAACTCTGCGACATCACGTGGACAGCTTATATGTGGATGGCCTCATTGATGGGAAGAACTTTAGCATGCTGGTAGACACTGGAGCTACGAAAACTATCGTTCGACCATCCATCATTATGCGAAAGAAGATGTGGCCTACCAGTTGGAGACTGCGAACCGCTACCGGAGATTCTGCTAGAGTCTACGGTGAGATACAGGTGACGCTACAGTTTGGTTCAACCTCTCTTGTGCACTCGGTGCTGGTGGCTGACGTTGATGAAGATGTTGTTCTGGGCATGGATGTTATGCTCCACTGTGGTTTTCATTTGGATCTTCGCCGACGTATCCTTTGTACTGGTAATGAAGAAATATTCCTGCACCGAAAACAAGTTGACAATGCCTCGATTAAGCTAATCGATGATATCGAACTTCCGGCGAGCTGCGAATGTGTCGTCACAGCGCGGTTGGATGGACTGGAGCCAGATGGTGCCCCAGCCATGATAGAGCCGAAGAACCATGACCATGAATTGGGAAAAGGACTCCTTGTGGGTAAGACTCTTGTTAGATCCGCCAAAGAGGTACCTATCCGAATTATCAACTTGAACGATCATCCAGTTCTTCTCCGAAAGGACACGGAAATGGGAAGTTTATAACCAGTAAACGCTACGGAAACAGATGAGACCAACGGATTCGACAGGTACCCCGAAGGATCCCTCAAGTTAAGAAGGAAGAAGCCGACAGAGCCCTTGAAGAAATGATTCAAAATGGCATAGTCGAACCATCCAGTAGTCCTGTGGTATTAGTGAGAAAGAAAGACGGATCAATGCGGTTTTGTGTCGACTATCGAAAGCTAAATGATGTCACTAAGAAGGACAGTTATCCTCTGCCAAGGATTGATGATGCCCTCGACGCTTTGGCGGGTTCTACTCTGTTTTCTACCTTGGACCTTAAAAGCGGATACTGGCAAGTTAAAATGAATCCTGCAGACAAAGAAAAGACTGCCTTTACCAGTGGATCAGGGTTATGGCAATTCACGGTCCTTCCATTTGGCCTCTGTAATGCTCCTGCGACGTTTGAACGACTAATGGAGAACATCCTGCGGGGTTTGTCATGGGAAACTTGTCTAGTTTATCTAGACGACATCATCATAATGGGTAAGACCTTTAAGGAACATTTATCTAACCTGGAAGAAGTTTTTAAAAGATTACAGAACGCTAATCTAACATTGAATGTTAAGAAATGCCACTTGTTCCAGAGACAGGTCAACTATTTAGGACATAACGTAAGCAAGGATGGCGTTGCTGTTGACCCCGCTAAGATACAAGCCGTTCAGGAATGGCCAATCCCTATCGACAAACATCAGCTCCGGAGTTTCTTGGGTCTTTGTTCCTATTACCGACGATAGGTCAAGAATTTTGGAGAATCGCCAAACCCTTGACACGTTTGACAGAACAAGATAAGTCCTTCTGTTGGGATCAGGACTGTCAAGAGGCGTTTGAAATATTGAAGAAACAGCTTACGTCAGCACCTGTTCTTGCTTATCCACTTCCTGATGGTAAGCTTGTTCTGGACACCGACGCCAGCAATGTGGGAATTGGAGCCGTCTTGTCACAGCTACAAGACGGTAAGGAAAGAGTGGTTGGTTACTTCAGCAAAACTTCATCGAAAGCTGAAAAGAACTACTGTGTAACTCGGAGGGAACTGTTAGCAGTTGTAAAATCCGTCGAACACTTTTATAAATATCTGTATGGCAGAAAATTCCTGATCAGAACAGACCATGCTAGTTTAAAGTGGTTACTTAGCTTTAGGAACCCAGAAGGACAGATAGCAAGATGGCTCGAAAAACTGCAGGAATATGATGTTGAAATCGAGCACAGACCTGGAACAAGACATCGTAATGCTGATGCACTTTCCAGAAGACCATGTCGACCTGATTGCCCCCATTGTACCCGTATGGAGCAGAACGAGGAAAAACTTGCCTTAGTTAAGGTTGTGCCAGAAAACGAGAGCTCTATGCTGGAGGAGCAACAAGAAAACGATCCCGTTCTGAGAAAGATTTGGGAGTGGAAGAGAATGGACCGTCGTCCGTTGTGGAGAGAGATATCCTCATCCTCTCCTGCTTTAAAAGCATACTGGTCCCTATGGAACACTTTAATTTTGGACGGAGGGCTCGTTAAAAGACTTGTAGAAAATTCCGAGGGCACAGAAACAAGGAAACAAATAGTGGTCCCAAGAAATGCTGTACCGGAAATTTTAAAGCAGATGCATAATGATAGTTCTGGAGGACATCTGGGTATCACGAAAACGCTGCAAAAGATCCGAGATAGATTTTACTGGGTAAATTGCACTAATGATGTTAAAGATTGGTGTCGTAAATGCACTACATGTGCTGCCAGTCACGGTCCGCACCGAAAACCGAAGGCGGAAATGCAGCAATACCTGGTTGGAAGTCCTTTTGAAAGAATCGCAGTAGATGTATTGGGGCACTTCCACAGACCGATGTAGGAAACAAGTACATCTTTTTTGTCATGGACTACTTCACTAAATGGGTTGAAGCCTATGCAGTTCCCAATCAGGAAGCCACCACTTTAGCAGATATATTGGTTGAAGAATTGGTAAGCCGATTTGGGGTACCACTAGAATTACATTCAGACCAAGGAAGAAATTTTGAGAGCAAGCTGTTTCAAGAAGTTTTCCAAAGATTAGGCATCCACAAAACGAGAACCACAGCGATGCACCCTCAGTCTGATGGAATGGTGGAACGAATGAACCGGACTATAACCAACTATCTGTCAAAAGTGGTGTCAGATTGTCAGAGGGATTGGGATCGACACATTCCACTATTTCTAATGGCAATTCGATCGGCCATCAACGAATCAACTGGCCAAACGCCTGCGAAGGTCCTGTTCGGAAAGAGAAATGAGGCTACCATGTGACTTGGTGTTTGGTTGTAAACCTGGTGAAGAAATGGCACGTGAACAATATGTCGCCGACCTTCAGAATCAAATGGAGAATATACACAACCTGGTGCGTGGAAAACTACAATTATCTAGTGATCGGATGAAGAGGTACTATGACACACGGACAATGGAAAAGAGTTACCAAGTTGGAGATTTAGTCTGGCTCTATAACCCCCGACGGCGTCGAGGTATTTGTCCCAAATTACAAAAGAACTGGGAAGATCCTTACATCATCAAGAAGAAGATTAACGATGTCATTTATCGGATCGTGAAAATTCCCAGAGGGAAACCCGTCGTGGTCCATCATGATCGTTTGGCGCCTTACCAGGGAAACCACAGTGGAGATGCGCAGCAACTCCAAGAAGATGGTTTGGCTGGCTCAGGGAGTGTGCGGGATTCCGATGTAGGAAATAACATTCCAGGAGGAATGAATCTAAGGAGGGGGCAGTGTAACGGGATAACCGTAAAGGAAGAGACCTTAATTTGAAAGATTGTTGTTGACAGTTGATTTTTAGAGGTTTCTAAAAATCAACTGACCATTTTAAATAATGTTTCTAGAAAATTCTAGAAACTTCTAAACACACTGACTAGATTAAATAATGTTTCTAGAAAATTCTAGAAAGATCTAAACACACTAACTAGATTAAATAAAGTTGTATATAAGGGGATGCATGGGCAGTTAACGTCAGTTTAAGTTCAAGTATTCACAAGAGTTCATTGTATTGTCAAGTAGTTAGACGTTATCCAGAAGAGTTCTGTGTATCTTAACAATTTTGTAAATAAATTGTGTAAAAGTCCCCATAAGTGTTTCAATATAAACAAATTATAATTAAACGAATTATCTTAAAATGTGAAAAATGTACAACAATAAGTAAAATCTGCTTATATTTATAACATCCTGCATAATTGTAGAATAAACCATACCTAAAAAATATTATTTATAAATTGGAATATAAATTAAAAAATAATTTATTGTAAAAATAAATTCTTTGTTTGCAAATAATTACCGGATTTTTTATAAACATCGACGCCTTTTTTATCACTTTCTTTTAGCTGCCAAAAATATTTGCATTCTGTATTTTTTTTTTGATATTTTTTAATAAAAACAATTTCCATAATAATTTTTTAAGTATTCCAACATGACGTTTCATTACGCACAACTGTGCGTTATAGCTTACTTACCCTGCTTGGTGTATAATGAGTCAAAGGACTAGGGCTGGAATTTATAGTCGAGTCTTGAGGACGGAGGAGTCCTTGAGGACTCCTTCGAAAAAAAAATTGTTTTATAGTCGCGAAAGGAATCCTTAAGGACGAGTAGAGGACAAGGTAGATCTCGAGCTACCTTAAGGACGCCTTGAACTGACTTTTGACATATTAAATCTTGATTTTTTGGTTAGAAAACGTGTTTATTTGTATTTGTGTTTAGAATTTGCTATTTTGAGTTTTTTTTTGTGGACGATTTAGAAGACTTTTTGGAGTTTGTTGACATTTCGGGTGAAGAAGTATTTATGCCTGTACGACTACCAAAAAGATATTTGCGAGATTGGGACAATCCCTTTGAGAGATTTAGGGAAAGGGAATTTCTAAATCGATATAGATTTAGCAAAGGTACAGTGAAAAATGTACTTCTCTCCTTGGTCTAGGAGTAACTATCGCACATTAATAATAGAGGGCTGCCAATAGCAACAATGATAAAGCTATTGCTCAATTTAAGATATTGTACAATGCCGTAATTTTTTCCCATCGCTGGGCCTTTTCTCTTATACTGCTGCAGTTAGTCTGTTTTGTTTCCAAAACGGCCGTAAATTTATTCACCTGTGATACGAGGAAGTATTTTTCTTCCTTCGTATAGAGAGATCTATTTTCTTTTTCACACATTCTTTAGTTTAGAATAACAAAAACACGACCAAAACTTTCAACCTTAACCTCCCTTTCTGTCAAAATTACGCCAAACAAAACAAAATACAGTGTTGTCAGTTGTGAACCTTTCCTCAAGATATCCTTCCTCAAGGAAAGGACTATAAAATCGAAAAACGGAGGAATGGTCGAGGACGCCTCGCATAAGGAGCATCTCAAGGCACGACTATAAATTTCAGCCTAGATAAACTCATAGACAAGATAAACTACCATTTTATAATCACAGTATATCAAAGTAATAAAATTTGATTTGGCAACAGTGTGTCAATAATCCTTTGAATATAAAACCTCTAATCCCTTACAATTTGACATATCCCATTTAGGAGCGCTAAACTAGAGAATTACCCTTATTAAGGCACTATAGACATAAAGTTCATATCAAACAACTTTAAACGCACGTCACAGATTTCTTGACACAACCAAGTTAACACTGTTGCCAAGTGAAAATAAAAGCACGAAATATACATTTAAAATTTTAAACCACAACAATTAACTACAAATTTTAAAAGTAAATGGCTGACGGTGAAGTATTTTTTTATTTACACCAAGTTAGTAAAACACAAACTTTTATAAGCATAAGAATATTTAATATTAACAAAATATTTAATTTAATACAGAAATTATAACTTTACTAATCCAATCAAAATGTTTTTAAATTCATAATTTATAAATACTTTGCTCTGTTGTAACTTGCTAGGAACTTTCACTAGCTCCATATTATTTGTATTTCTGGAAGGTGCTTCCTTAAAAGAAAATAATGGTCTATATAAATAACAATAAGTGTGTAACTTACTTACGCCCTCCTTACATAAATAATATTATTAATCGCTTTCATCTGAGCTGCTGGAATCACTGTCCTCGTTTGGATCAATTATAACTGGAAGAATTTCCATTCTTTCCATAATATGCTCACGATCATAGCATTTTTTAATTTCTGTCTCTGTATGAGCAATGGAATTCTTCCAAATCTGGGGAGTAACGGTTTGAAGTGCTTCCTTCCACATATTTAATTTAATGTTTTAGGCATATTGAAAATATAGATACTCACGAAAAACACTACATTTTGTTCTCAAAAGAACAGATTTAGAAAGAATATGAAAACGCAAAATATCAAACTGACAAAATCAAAACACTAAACGACTTGGCAGCTATGCAATGACAAGTGAAGTTTTCATTCAGGCAGGCACTTCCTAGGAAATTATTAAAATACCCAGTATTCAATAAACACGGTTAATACTCCAATAAATTTAATTAATTCGAATCATTTACGTAAGTTTTTTTAAAACTACATATATAAAAATCATGAACTATGAGTTCTATATGTATTTAAAGATTATATTTATTTAGTTGTACTAACTAATGACTATTATCAAATGAACACATTTTTTTTTAAATAGATTTTGTAGTGGTACACATGTGAAAACATTTTTAGTGACAGATGTGACGTCCGTCCAGAGTTGTTTGATATGAGGATTAGGCTTTGAATATAAATTTTATATTCAAAGGGATTAGGTATTATCATCATCCATTTTTATTCCAATGTCAATCAATTTACATGTCAGATCATAGACAAATTAAAGAGACACGTGCAATCGTATTTTGTGGTGAAAATGGGAACTAAACTAGCTGGTAGTGCGAAAAGCGAAAAAGTACTTATAACGGTATAGTAACAGAGTAAGTACTATTAGTGGTTTAAGTTTAAAATAAATTTAAGGTACTTTAAGCATAAAAAGGGTGTTAAAGTAAAATTTTAAACAAAAACATGGTGCGCTGATGTTGGAACCTGTTGCCAACTTTATATTAGACATCAACACATCTGTTCTATTAAGGCACTATAAACATAGGTATTATCATCAGCCATGTTTTGTCCAATGTCACTATATTCACGTGTTAGACCATAAACAAATTAAAGTGACGTGCAATCATATTTTGTAGTGGTGAAAATAGGAACTAACCCAGCTGGTAGCTCGAAAAGCGGAAAAGTAGTTATAATCGTATAGTGCCTTAGTAAGTACTAGTAGTGTTGTTTTAATATAAATTTAAGGTACTTTAAGCATAAAAAGGGTGTAGAAGTATAGTGAATAGTTTTAAGCATGGTGCGCTGAAGTCGGAACTTGTTGCCATCTTTATATTAGCATCAACACATCTATTCTATTATCTCTGGTTTTGTGGTTGACATTGGACAAAACATGGCTGACGATAATACCTATGTTTATAGTGCCTTAGTTCTATTATCTCTGGTTTTGTGGTTGACATTGGACAAAACATGGCTGATGATAATACCTATTATATATGTTTATAGTGCCTTACCCTTATCTAGTTAAAATACATATTTATGCTTTAGAATTGATAAAAAAGAACCACCATATACGAAGTCTTTAATACGTATACAAGAATTAGCCATCTATAAATCTAATAGATAGACGGATTTATGAGGTACGGCAATAAAAAAACTAATAGCTTATCAGGTTAGAGACACATTCAAAAAACATTAGAAGAGTAACAACATCCTAAAAACACTGTAATTTTTATTCTAATATTAAATTTAATAGTGGATATGCCTTAATTTACCTTTATAAAATAGAAACACATCTTTAAGATAGTACAAAATGTGAAAAAAATATTAATTTACTGTTTGTCAATAGAGTGAAATTGAAATGTCAATGTCATAGACTGAAAACTTGTCAACAACAGCTGTCATCGTAGGGTAGGGTAACTTTCTGTAAGTTATAATAACCTTTCCCATCTTCTCATAAGTTTGTACGTTTTACAACGAAACATTTATTATAAAAAATTGATACAAAAATAACATATCTATCATGGTAAGTTTTAGATTATTACTGATCAGTTATTATTACATATAAATAAACAAATTAAAGGGCTATAGTGGAGAGTTCTTTTATTTGGACGTACATTCTTTTAGGATCCTCGGGATAATGGATCCCTGATAGCTCTAGAACAATTAATGGATGAGTTTTTTAATCCACATACAAGTAATTCTAGAAAACATGACATTGAGCAACAGCTGAATTATTTTAAATCTCTCCCACATCTATGGCGATATTGTATTTACTTTCTGACACACACTTCCAGCCAATACGTAAAAATGTTTGCCTTATCAACTTTAGAGGTATTGTATTATTATTCATTATACTGTTTATACTTTTAAATACTTATTATTTTATAGACTGTGATAAATCAACAATGGGCTAACACTGACTGGTCTACTAAAGAAGAAATAAAAAATGTACTGCAAAATTATCTAGTAGAACACGGGCATTCTTCGCCTCTTTTTATTAGATCTAAATATGCTAAATTATTGGTTGATATAGCTAAACACGATTGGCCATCTAAATATCCAAATTTTTTTAACAATATATTAGAGGTAAATCGTTATTCATTATTATTTAAGGTTGTTAGTTAATTTTGTTTTTTCATAGTTATTAAAAACTGAACCGAACCAATTAGTGGGTTTAATATTATTAAAAACTAGCAGTGAGGAGTTTATGGGTTTGCAAGCAACTTTTGAAAGTAGTAATAGAAAAGAAGAAATTATAAGACTGGTTCAACAATACATTCCTGTAGTTTTTGAAATTTTAACAAGTATTCTAGACAATCTTGGTAAGTTTTTTTTTTATATAAACCAACTGAAACGGAAAACATGGTACCGCCTAATACTTCTCTTTTCTTCATTTTTCGTAGTTTCAAATTTTTATGATTTTGTCTTTTATTGTTTTAATGTTTTTTTTTTATTTTATCGTTTTCGTCGGAAAAAGATGGACGCGAGTAGCGCGCGTGCCATTTTAATAATAATAATAGTAGGTACTTAGTACTTATCTGTTTTAATAGTGGGTAATTAGTGTTTTTAACGTTTTTCAATAAAGTTCCAACCCCTTATTTGCACCCTTAGGGAGAAAATTCTAATAAACCAATGAAATATTTTAAGACTCTGAATTTTAATTTTTATAAAACTCGATGCCAGTTTAAAGATTTTTTCATACTAATTTTAAACCCCTATTTCACCCCTTCATGGTTAATATTTTTTAAAATATCTTCTTAATGGATGTTCACATTATGAAATAAAACCTATGTCCATATTTCACGTTTCTACTATTAGCGGTTACGACTTTGCGTGCGTCTATATCTCAGTCCATGAGAACTTCTTCTTTTGTATAGTTATAAACTCATTGAAAGGTTTTTAATCATATCTTTATAAGAAGAGAGGGGGCGTGTAGCCAGCCAATTACACAAACGTCTCAACCGTTGCATCATTATCGTATCGCTCACCTCCTAGTGTTTATTTCAGTGGTAATCGTATGAATAAGTCTGGACTGTATAGGGTCTGTTGCCAATGAATTTGTTTCAAACTTACACTTGTCAGGTTGGCTGTGTGAGGATGTATATTTTCCTGAAGGATAATCACGTTTGCGATCAAAAATCCGCATCTTTTTAGCTGATAATGTCCTTTTTGTCTCATCCAATAAATGTACGACGTTCTTGAAAGAAGTCGATATACAGTATTCCTTTGAAATTAAAAATCACCATGGCAAGCAATTTCCCAGTGGACAAACGAGTTTTTGCCTTGATTGGTGCACCTTTCCCCTTTATCCTCCACACGTAACTATGTGTTGGAAAAAATTATCATCTTCATATTCAAAGCGTCCAAAATGGCGCTGACAGGGTTTGTTTTTTTTTGATCACTTAAAAGACGAGGCATTGGCATCCACCTGGTACAATTTTTCCGAAACACCAGTTCATCCGTAATGATGGTTTAAAAACTCCCATAGCTTAACCCTGTTTCACTTGCAATTTCACCAACATTTAAACGGGAGTTACCCTCCAGAGGGCCGCGAACAGTTTCAATGTTTTCTTTACTCACACTGGTTAGACGGTAAAGTGTACAAGGTTCAAAATTAATGATACTGTGTTGCACGTTGCACGAAATAAGGGCGATGTATACTGCTTAGTGCATACTAAAGAACAAACCTAACGGAACTACATGGAACAGCCACCTAAATTCTTCCTCTGCTGCTGCAAGCAGTACGCGACAACTGACAAGGCTCTTAAGAATTTTCGGTTCATGTTTGATTCCCCCTCGTATTTGTTGATTTTTAACAATTTGTTTATATTTCTTTTAACAATTTGTTTATATCTCTTTTCATTTCTAGTTTGTCACGATTTTTTTAATCTATATACATATAATAAAACTGTAGAAATATATATGTTTGTGCGCGCATCACATGAAAGCTACTGATCCTATTCGAATGCGGTTTTCAAAGACGTATGTATTTGTCTTCTTTCAACTTAACATCTGGTGTATAAAACTTTCTCCCCCTACCCCTTTAACGGGGCGAGTAAAGAAATTTTTATACAAAAATCAACACGCCACGCGAACGACGTCGCGGGTACATCGAAATAGAACCCAAAAATGTGGTTAGATTTTTTTGTTTGTCTGTATATTTGTGCGCGCATCACATGAAAACTACTGATCCGATACCTATTCGCTATTATAAACCTTAACAATTCTCAAGAGTTACCTCTATAAACTAAATTTACGTAAAATAAAGAGTGTGGCGCGGGAATTACGTGCCACGTAGCAATCTTTACTTTTATTAATATGAGGCGCATTTAAGAGGCCCTAGCATAACGTTTTTTGAACGTTTGTTCAGTATTTATTATGCAGTGGGCATGTGAGGAGCGCTCGTTCGCCGTGGCGAAGTATTTTTCTAACCTAGAAAAAAAATTAAAATTGCAAATAAAGGTCCTGTTCATGATCGTTAATTGATTGTTCAGTGGGTGAACACGTTTATGGAAACCGGTATTGTGTCTAAGAATCCAAAATTGTCAAAAACTCCGGAAAGATGATATGTCAGGCAGTTTTGAAATTTTTCAGGCGTTCTGTGCGTAAACATGCAGCTGCTGTTCGACTTTCTGATCGCACAGTAAGATGAATTCTTTATGAAGAACCTTAAATTTCATGCAATGGTGCGACAACTTATCCAGGCGATTTTCTTATTCGAAAACGAGCATGTTAAGATTTTATTGAAACTTCGTCTGATGATGTTTTTTTCAGCGACGAAACACATTTTTATCTGTAAGGATTTGTAAACAAACAAATTATGTGTTATCCCAAATCGACCTTATTGGACCATGTTTTTTTTAAGAAGATGATACAGCGGTTACGGTTACTTCTGAGCCTTATTTCAATGTATCATTTGCGTGAATACGTCCTCGAACGTATGTCTTTAAGAGTTGATATAGACTGACCAGCATGCTCTCCAGATTTAGCACTCTGTGATGTCTTTATGGGGATATCTTAAGTCCTTGATCTATTTGGGATGCTATCGTTAACATCAATACAGAAATGCTTTAAAAGTAGAAACAAAGTGAACGGTATCACCTTTAAGATATCATATTCAAACAGTAATAAAAAAAAACGACGGGTTGCACTCCGGGAGTGCCAGCAGAAGTGAAAACTTGATTATTAACGTTGTGCATGTTTGATATTTTGGAATGGTTAGGGAATAATTTTGCACGAATTGCTTTATCAGTATAAAATTACTATCAATAAAGTACTCACTCATTTTCTTTCGCTATTTCTTCGTCACTTTTATCATTAATTTGTTTAATATCCATATTTTAAACACTTAAAGAAAACTAAACACAGGCGTTTGAATTTTGAATTATTAGCTGTCACCTGTCACTATTTATAGGTGCGCGTGGCATAGGGATATTCACACATCGATACATCGAATTTATTCGATGTTTTCCATACGATATGTGGGATTAATTCGATGTTTTGAGTTTTGACAAATATAATATAGTTGATTCAAATAGAAATGTCATCAAGTAGTCTCTGGAAAATTCAAATTTGTAGTGGCAGTACCCACGTTTAGTGCAATTTGAATCGCAATATTAGCCAGCTTGCTTAATATAACTATAATCATTTTGACACATCGCGATGACATATAATTCCCTAACTAAAGTTCTGTTTCCATTGAATCTAGTAATAAAGTTAAAGATGATCTCACACGTACCCAGCCCACTGGATGACACTTCTATTTGAATCAACTATATTTATTGTATCTGATATATCGATATTTTTATTCATAGTAACATCGAATATTCGCTTTTTTGTCGAATCTATTTAAAACCTATATAATTTTTTCACAACTTGATAATTTCATAATTTCATTTATAAATAAGTTTATTAAGACTAAGGCACTATAAACATAGGTATTATCGAAAGCCATGTTTTGACCAATGTCAACTACAAAACCAGAGATAATAATAGAACAGATGTGTTGATGCATAATATAAAGTTGACAACAAGTTCCGACATCAGTGCACCATGTTTAAAACTATTCACTATACTTCTACACACTTTTTATGCTTAAAGTACCTTAAAAAATTATATTAAAATAACACTACTATCACTATACGGTTATAACTACTTTTCCGCTTTTCGCGCTACCAGCTGGTTTAGTTCCTATTTTCACCACTACAAAATATGATTGCACGTCTCTTTAATTTGTTTATTTGTCATCTTACGTTTTTTCGATCAGGGTCACGTGTCCTGACACGAATTTAAGATTTTTTACCCATTACAAAAAAAATGCTCAACGCGGCTAAAGAAGTTTTCACTTCAAAAAGTTATATCTTCAAAACTTTTGTCTCATTCTTGCTGCACGCTATATGTGCATGGTACAGGATAGAATAATTGCTGGTGATGTATGGTAGTTTCCAAATTTTATTGACACATTGTTTATTTAAATTTATTGATATAACCATTTTAGATCACCTATAATGACATTGATTCCATGCTTTAAAATGAGTTAAGAATACCAGAAAAAACTTTGTCCACGACCATTAATGAATGTTATAATTCCGACTTTATTTTTAATAATAGAAAGTGTTCATTCTCACTCTTGAGATAGAATATTCATTCTGAAACACTTGCTTCTTATGTGTTTTGCATGTATTTCCATTCTATAACTAGTGATGGAATAACATTCTGTAATTGCTCAACAAAAAACATAGATTGCCATGCGAATTTAAAAACTGACACTCAGTTTGTCATTGCGACGTTCTAATTGTTTTGCTACATATTTTAATTTAAATAAACAGAATTATTACATGGTCGTGGAGAAAATACAGTCTGTTACACGGTTAGAATGAAAATTCGAAAACTCGTGGTTCCTCTCGCTCGCTACGCTCGAATCGAATTTGCATTCTAACCTTGTTACAGAATATACTATTCTGAGCTTATTTGGTATATTTCTCGCTAATCCTTTTCCTGCAAGTTTATTAACCTGCTTGTTGCCTTGTATTGATCCTGCCACCCAAAATAATTTGACACAGTTAAATTCCGTCAGAAAATTGAGTTCTTTTCGGTACTCGTATACTAGTTTGAAGACTACCTTTACACCCTTTACAATAATGTGAAGATCAGAAAGATCTAACAGAACTATCATTTCTGCTGTTTAAATGCCTCTTAGAGTACCTGATACCAAATCTTTAAATGTTAGCTTGATAAGCTTTCTGTAACATATTCATAAACGTCTGTCAATCGAAAAACTTATAGAAACGTACATATTTTTATTTTCCTTTTATGCAAAATTTCTTTTACTCTTATACCTTCATTTATCCAAAAGTGGATTTGATCTTGATTTTGTAGGTATAGAAAATTATTTGTTTTAGGTACCAAACCTCGACATACTTCCACTGCCACTCCACCGCCTTCACCTACACATCTTTCATCATCTCCTGCCTTGTCAGAACATTTGATGGCAGCAGCTTTCAGGCCTGATACAAAAACACTTACCAAAGAAGCGCTGGAAACCGTTCAACATCTATTTACATGGACACCTATTTATAAAATTCCACCCCAACTTATTAGAGCCATTTTTAACTTTACTAATGTTTCTTCTTATTCACAGGTATAGTAATTTTACAATATTTTTAAGACTCTTTAAGTTTCTGATTTTTTTATAGGACGACGATGATATGTGTGTCCTGGCAATGTCAACGATAAATGAACTACTTTATAGGAAATGTACACCTCCGGATACTCATGATTTTTATTTTCAACTGTATCGCCAAACTGTAGAATTACTTAGAGAAATTACAACATCATCTAATCGAATAGATTCAATAGATCCTGTGTAAGTATTATAATTAATTTCTTGTATCTTCAGTGTGTTTACGCATTCCGTTGTTGTGATCAAATCACGATGGATGGTTCTCTTATAATATATGAAATTCTAGTTATGATATATAATGTTGTTCCTTAAATATAACAGCTTTTCATAGATCTATATCTTCGTAATCGTTGCATTGTTGCTGTTTAGATCATGATCATTTTCTCCTTAGATTTATTTGGTTTCTGATTCTAGTTATTCTTGCTATTGCTTATTCTTCTGCTGTATTTTGTTCGACGTGTAACCTTGCATTTTGCTGGTACAAGAGTAGTTTGTTGTCTTACGGGTTTATGGGATTCTACCTGGTTTTCTTATCCTTACAATTAGGATATAGACATCGACGCCATTCACCTGACAACTCAAACTACCTATAGTTCATCTAAACAGTAGCAGCCCAGATCCAGTTCCAGCGATGTTGGAATCAAAAAATCTCGATCAGGAAGTAAAAAAAGATATTCTTGTTGCGTATGTGCCTGTTTGTTTAATCAATATTAATGATCATTCAGTAACTATTAAAAAGGGAACTCCATTGGGAACCGTGTAACTAGTATACGCTGTGTGACAGCCAGGAAGAACAAACCCGGAATTATCACGATTAGTTAATGGTAACTATAAGGAAACGAAATAAGTTCGGGAGCTTATCAAGCATTATCATCCAATCTTTTAAACCAAAGGTTGGACAAATAAAGAGAAGATGTCGAACGGGTTCTTCAAGACATGCTAAACGATGAAGTAATGGAGCAGTCCAGTAGTCAATGAACATATCCTGTGTTACTGAAGAAGAAAAACGTTGGGTCAACAAGATTCTGCATCGACTACCGTAAGCTCATCTCAACTACCCATTGCTAAGATTTGACGCTATGGCCAGTTCCAAGATATTTTCTACTTTGCACTTGAAAGTAGATGTCGCAAGTAAATATTGAGTCTGTAGATAAAAACTGAAGAAAGCATTAACCATTTGTAATGGGTTGTGGTAGTTTACCGTCCTTCCATTTATTTCATCTGATGCTACAGTCATCTTCAAACGACTTGCGGAGTTCATTCAAAAGAGGTTGTCCTGTAAAAATTGTCTAGTTTGTTTAGAAGACCTCATAATCCTGGTTTAGACTTTCGATGAGCTTCTATTGAATCTTGAAGAGATTACAAGCTGCTAACTGCACCTTAAGCGTTCAGATGTGTCACCTTTTTCAAAAGAAAGCTCCTTATCTGTCACATATAATTAGCAGAGGGGGTGTCGCTGTAAATCCAGAAAACATAACCGTAGTCCAATAATGGGCAGTTCCTCTGAGAAGAATCAATTACGAAATTTTCCAGCTATTTGCTCCATATATGAGGATGTTTGGCGATATTGCTAAGCCACTAACAGGTTAACAGAAGAAGACAGAAGCTTAAGCTGAGATGAATGTCAAGATGCCTTTTAGATATTGAAGAAGCAGCTGACATAAACTCCGATCTTGGGTTATCTACTGTTTGAAAGAAAGTTCCTCATTGACACAGACGCAAGTGATGTGGTAACTGTCACTATGCTATCGCAGTTGCAGAATAGACAGGAAAGAATATTTGAGCAAAACCCTTTGAAAGAGCGCAACTACTGCGTCAATACGCGGGAACTTCTGTCAGCCGTAAAATCTGTGGAGCTCTTTTACAACTGCTTATATAGAAGACGTTTTTTGCTCAAAACTAACGCTAGTCTGAAATGGTTTCTTAACTTAAAGTGGCAAGATCGTTGTAAATCCTCTAGAGATATGATTTCGAAATTGAACATCGACGCGCTTTGAAACACCGCATTACCGACGCTTTTTCCAGGAGATCATGCTCATCTAATTGCACCCACTGTGGTCGCTTGGGACAGAAAGAAGCTACTTTGTGTCAGATTGATTTTCTCAATGATAAGTGGACGGTAAGAATTCAACAGTGTCAAGAAAGCGATTCAGAGTTAAAACGAATCTGGGAGTGAAAGTTGATGAGTTCGTGTCCAATTTGGCAAGAGATATCTTCGTCTTACCATAACTGGGATTGTTTATTAAAGAGGATTGTGGAAAATGCTGATGGGGGGTGAATCTATGGTATATTGCTGAAATCAGATAAGTCGCTGACAGCTATAGGTGGGTTGAGTTGTCAGATGAATGACCTATATTTTGTAATCGTTACTTGAGGAATATTGCTCGGTCTCTATTACGCAATCTTTACAATAACGTCGACTTGTTTCTACATTTTTGGAGTATCTCAATCTTAAGATTCTATTTCAATTTTTCGCAGATTCTTCAAGCCGCTCTTGCCAATTCTACTGTTTTTTGGTGGTTTCTTTAGCTATATCCTCTACTTGTTTCAGTGTTTCTGTTTCTACGCCTGTTTAATTTGCTCGACTATTTCTTCTGTTGATTTCTTATTTAGTTTTCAGAGTTTTATTTCTACATTTTTCTTTCACTTTTGTAGCTTCCATTTTACTTATTGCTGCGAATCCATTATATCCATGTTTCAAAATACTTGCAGCAACGATTTGATTGATTTTGTAGTTTATTTTTCTCTCTATCTTCTGCTCCTTTTTTTTATGGTCAAGCACAAGCACTGCAGGAAAAATCCTTTAAGGCGCTCTGAGAGCGGTGCGTGTGCGAAGAAAGCGATTCACGTTGTTCTTGAATCGTTGAAGGTTATATTCGGTGGGAAATACGGCATCAGAAAGGCCGTTCCACAAAGAGGATGTCCTCCAGAAGAAAGAGTTCTTAAACAATGATGTTCGAGGAGTGTTAAGTTGAACCACATAGGGATGGGCGGAAGTGGTTTGTCGTGTATTTCTGCTATGAATTGCTCTAGGTGGAATCAAGCGGGCAATGTCAGTAGAACACTTGCCATGGAAATATTTGTAAAAGAGGGTTAAATCACCAACCTGTCTTCGATGTTCTAAGCTGTCGAGGTTCTTGGTTAGCTCGTGGTCACCGATCAGGCGAATGGCTCTCCTTTGGATGGAATCCAACAACCGAAGAGTATGCTTCGGTGCAGAACTCCAGACATGAGAGCAGTATTCCATTGATGGTCGAATCTGGGCTTTGTAGAGTGTCAAAAGTTGTTGTGGTGTATACAGCTTTTTGGTACGAAAAAGTACACCGAGTTTCTGAGAAGCTGTCCTGGCGATTTTTACCACGTGATTATGCCAAGACATATCTCCTCCCAGATTGACACCCAGTAAGTTAATAGACGAAGCCAGTGGAATTGCGTGTCCTGCCATGACTATATCTGGTTCTGCAATGTTAACCTTCTTAGAGAAAACTGCTGCCTGGGTTTTTTTAGCGTTAAATTCGACTTGGTTACTGTCACCCCAAGACAAAATTTCTTCCAGGTCTTTATTGAGTCGTGATACTTCATGCTGTCTGCGAAGATGTGCTTCAGCAGCCGATGTTCGAGAATTCAAAGTAAACGATGAGTTAAGTGTGCTGTCGTCAGCAAAGCTATAAATTGGATTTTCTGTCTTCGCTAGAAGGTCGTTAATGTATAGTAAGAAGAGGGTCGGGGATAATATGGACCCCTGAGGAACACCAGCATTGATGGTAAAGGTGTCCGAGAGAAACCCGTCAATCGCCACTTGCAGAGAACGGTCCTGAAGAAAGCTAGAAAGCCATGAACAGAATCGACCGGGCATACCGTAGGATCGCAGTTTACTTAGGAGCCCCTCGTGCCAGACACGATCAAATGCTTTAGAAATGTCCAGTGCAATAGCCCGGGACTCCCCATGATGTTCGACTGCGTTGCTCCAAAGATGGGTGACATACGCTAGGAGGTCTCCTGTTGATCTGGACTTACGAAAGCCGTACTGATGGTCGCTGATAATATTAAGGCCCTCTAGGTACTTTAGAAGTTGTTGGTTAATAGCTTTCTCCATCACTTTTGATATAACTGAAAGCAATGCGACAGGTCGATAGTTGTTTGGCATGGTTTTCTTGCCTTTCTTTGGTATAGGCTGAACTCTTGCCTTCTTCCAGCAAGATGGAAATATTCCTTTTTTGTAGGATAGGTTAAAAAGTCTACAAAATATTGGTGTTAGCTCATCAGCGCATTCCTTGAGCACTATAATAGAAATTTCATCTGGACCAGAAGCCTTCCTGACATCGAGCCCTTTAAGAATTCGTTTGACAGGACGCTGACGGAATACGATATCAGTCATTTCCGATTGAACTGCTGGAATGTTCGGTGGTGTTTTTCCCTGAAAGTCTACGTTGGAATGAGAAGAAAATAGTTCTGCCAGTAAGTTCGCTTTATCTCCGGCTGTGGTTGCTATTGTGCCGTCGGAACGTGTTAGAGGTGGAATATTTGATTTGGTAAAATTTTGACTGACGGCTTTAGCTACTGACCAAAAAGACCTAGATCCGTTAGGACTGGCAAGAAGTTTGTTTTTGATCCTCGTGTTATGCGTCTCTTTGCTTTGATCTATCGTTTGCTTACACTGGTTTCGAGCGGTAACAAGGGATGTGCGATTCTCAGCCGTTGGATTTTTACGCCACTGTCGGTAAGCTAGATTTTTAGATCTGACTGCGCGCTCGCAGTTTTTGCTAAACCAGGGCTTGTCGTTAGAAGGGCGCTTATTGGAATAAGGAATAAAGGCTTCCATGCCAGTTAGAATGACATCGGAGACCTCTTGAGCACAAACGGATGGATCATCAGAAGAAAAGCACACGTTCAGCCAAGGAAAAGTGTGAAAATGGTTCTTCAGGTCTTCCCACCTGGCTGATCTGTAATGCCAAATTTTGCGCGGTTTAGGAGGCTGCTCAGAACAAATTGGTAGCTCGCTTAGTGTTGAAATAAGTTTGTGATCGGAAGATCCTAGCGGAGACTGAACGGAGATAGTGTATAGGTCTGGGTTTGATGTCAAAAAAAGATCCAACAGACTAGCAAAATCACCATCTCGGTCTGGTATCCGCGTTGGTTCTTCTACGAGTTGAGTTAAGCCAGAACTGATCGCGAATGATTCTGCCTCACGGCCTTGTTCATCGTTGGTATTTGAGTATTTAAGCCAGTTGACATTATGGACGTTAAAGTCTCCAAAGATAGCGACTTCGGCATTTGGATGGTTGGTTTGCAAGAAGTCGATTGTGTTGGCTAGTGATGAGAAAAGGGCTCTGTATTGGGTGTCGCTTGGAGGACGGTAAAGGCAGCAGATAAACTTGGTGATTTTCTGCGTAGATATTTTAAACCACATTACATCAAACCCTGTCGGTTCAAGTGTTTCCTCTCGTTGGCAGCAAAGATCATCTCGGATAAAGAGACATACCCCAAAGTTGCGTCTAAATCGGCAATGAAAATCGTATCCAGGTTATAAATAGCTGACGGTATTTGTTGACGATCTGACCTTTGTCTCGGTCAGTGCGAGCACATGAGGCTTGGAAGATTGTAAGTGCTGGTGGACTGAATTTATGTTGGTGTTAAGCCCTCTGATGTTGCAGAAATCAATTTTGAAGTTGCTGTTTTTGGGTCTGTTAGCAACTGCAGGTGCCACACTATTTCTCCGTTGAGTGTTGTTAGGGGAACCCAGTGTATTGTAGGAGATAGTGGAAGTTCGATTAATATCGCTTGATGAGGCCACAGGACTAGCCCCCACCCGGAGATCCGATCGGGGGGCGAGTTTACCTCCGGAGTATTTTAGTCTTGGAGCTTCCATCATGCTTTTTTTTCTTTCGGTCCCACCCTGGAAACCGGAAACATCGACACGGCGACGAAACGTTAACCCAAAGAGCAACTTCACGCCGCCTAAATCGATGCAATGGTATCTCACCGGGCGATGCCGGGTGGGCCCAACAGCATCTACCATTTAGACCTATCATGCTCGTTTTTTTTTCATAATCAATCTTTTAGTTCTTGAAATCAATTGTATCTCTGTGATGGTATCCCAGATACGTCAGTTTTTTGGCTATATCCTCACTGGTTTTAAAACTGTTTCATAGTGGAATTACAAGATAATAAAAATGTGTATTCTACATTATAAATATTCAGTCAAAAAAAATAACCATATATTCCAACATGCTTTCATGAAACATACTTACACTGTAGTTCGATAAAAGTCTCCCGAACCCATAACTTATACTTTTGTTTATAAAGTCAGATGCCATGAAGACTGCTTATTTCAGCAAGATATAATTAATTATTGTTCAATATTAGATTTCAACACAAAACCTCTCCTCCATTAGCCGATGCATTTACCGTAGTTTCTGATATAGACATGGAGAAACATGTAGGAATACCGTTTATCAATGCCGAATTTAATATTTGCATGTTACAACCAAAAATTGTATTCCCCATATAAGGTGAAGTAGCTAAACTAAATAAAATCGTTTTACAAATGGAAATAGATAAGTTGGAAATTTCATACCAAGTCTACACAGATGGATCCAAAAGCCACCTAGGGACAGGTTGTTCTGTTTTTATTGAAAATTCTGAAACTTGCCTGAAGTATAAACTTAACTCTGCTGCCTCCGTATTTACAGCAGAAATCGTAGCATTGAATAAAGCCGTAGATTGGGCTTTAAACACAATTTATCGTAACCAGAACATAGAATTCTGGAAATATTATCGCTTCTGAATAACAAGCAAGTTAATACAGTTTTTATTTGGGTTAAAGGCCATTCAGATATAACTGGGAATGAAGTAGCAGACCAAATAGCCAAAGAAGCCCGTCTTATGGGTGATCAAATACCTGGTTTAACACTACAAGATGCGATACCAGTCTGTAAGCACAATACTAGAATCCGTTGGGAAGAGGATTGGGCAAAAGTGATTGCAAACAATGCTCATAGGTATTGTTTATACAATAAAACTCTTCCCTTTACTTCGCTTGGTGATAGGAGCCGTCCCAATATAACAAACAATACCAAGTTCATCAGATGCCTTTTTGGACACAGTGAATTTCATACTTTATAAGATGAAACTAATACCAAATCCACAATGTGATTGTGGTAATAGTTATGATGACTTTGATCATTGGATTTTTAGATGCTCCTATAATTCAGATGCTACCTCCTTCCTCATTTCTGAACTGATCAAAATGAAAGGACCATTACCCCAGAGTTATACTTCTATAATGCATGAATGTCTACAAAGTACCCGTGTCAAAGAAGTGTTTTATGACTTTTTGAGTCGCACCAAAAGAGATTTGTGAAATTTCATTAGCTAGCTTTGATCCCTTTGTTTTGACCCTAATCTTTATATACCTTAACAATCCACTACCTACCTGTGTGTGTTGCTAAGTCGCTATGACCGGTAGCATTAGCGTGAAATGAGTATCCTCGCCAAATATCCCCGTGTACATCTCTCAGATTCTAAGATATAGATTAGGGTTCTCGCAAAATATCATGGCAAGACGGGCAAGACCCAAAGCCATAAAAAAATAGATTCCAACACTCCAATTCTTCTAATTTGTTCTTTCACATGAGCTTCCCTTATATTTTATTTATATCCTCTGATTCTTTTTAATCAGATTTAGTTGCTTTAAGATACATGAGATAAAGTTGGCTAGGTGGTGATGTCGTGGACCCAGTATTGCTATAAAATATTGTTTAGTCTGTTTTTAAGATTGACACTGTAGTTTTTCAGCGTTGCTCAGTGCTGAAGGGTTGGCGTTATACTAAACGCTTCTACAGCAATCGTACATATACAGTGTGACACTAAAAACAGTCTAAGGGTTTAAAATATGATTGTATATTTTTTAGACGATTCATTATTTTTATTTTAGTTTCATGGAAAAGTTGTCAGAACTTTTAGTACTATTAATAGAACATCATATGTTGAGATTGGAATCTGAAGCAGGTTTTTCAGCTTTGGATTTTTTGTCGCCGCTGTTTCAACTCACAATGCAGTTACCTTCTGTAAAATGTTATTTATATTGTTTGGCAGTTTGGGCATCATTTTCTAAACATATCAAAACGGAGAATGCTAAAAAGTAAGTTTTATTTGATAATTCAATTATTAATCGAAAATTAACAAAAGTAGAATTTATCCACAGAAGCTATGCTTCTATTCTGCATGTAAAAATAAAATCTATCTTTGGTAATTTTAATTTTTCGGTTATTTACATCATTATTATTAAATACACTTTTATTTACGTTTTTACGAACTTTTCGATTTTTTTCAATATTTTTTCACGTTTTTTTAATTCTTCTGTTTTTTGGAACGAAGTTCCCTTTCGCGCGTTACGAACAGTTACGACTGACGCTAGGAGCTAGCCAAAAAAAATTCATACCAAAAGTTGTCACGACACTATGACACGACACACGCATGTTTCTCTCTCTCACAGACCAAAAAATAAATAACTCTCTCTCCCTCTCTCTCATAGATAGATATATTACAATTAAAAAAACACTGTTTTAAATAAAAAGAAAATGTACATTAAAAAGAAAATACTGTAGAAAAAAAAATAATTACCTATAATAGTATTATATTTTATTTCATCCTGTTTTTATAAATTAATAAATTCATAAACATTTTAAAAATAGTTCGTAACTTGACTATTTAGGTACCTACGTCAAATTACCTTAACTGTCAGTTACTGTCAAATATTTTAATTTTAAAATTTTGTATTGAATTGTTAATTCCTGTTTTAAATTATAAAAAGTAATTCTAAAAAGATGTGTTATCTAAAGCTCTGGTATTGTATAAATGGACACTTTTGTTAAAAGAAACGAACTGTTAGGTAAGTAGAGATTTTATACAGACAATAATAAATGCTTATGTATGTGTAAACACTCTGTTGTGTTTACAAATTACTAATTCCTTCACTAATTAATCGAAAGGAACTTCGTTCCATCCGGGTGTCCCTTGACACCTCACACTTATTATCCAATATCCGAGATTTTTCATGTTTTTCTCGTTTTATTTTCTCAACTTTTTAATAATAAGCCGACTATTCGTTTTTTCTTAATAAGGATGTGGGTTTTATCTCCTATTACGATTTTTTAATTTTGCGTCGCTAGAAAGTAGTAGCTGTCAAGATATTTTATATTTTTTGCGGTTGGATGGCGCTAGCTCTCAGCTGTCAACATTTATTAGAATCTTCGAATTCAATACCTACTAATAAACCTAATTATAATTCATGGTCAGATGTAGTTAAAAATAATAAAATTGAACCATTAATAATAAAGCCAAAAAACTTGAATCAAAACAGTTCTGTAACAAAAAGTGTTCTTTCGCAAAAAGTGGATCCAAATAATATTAATGTTGCTTTAACTGAAGTAAAACAAGGCACCCAAGGTAAACTGATGATTCACTGTCAAGATAAACAATCTTTGGAAAATCTTAAGAATAAGGTGGAACAGCAACTTGGTGATGAGTATGATATAAAAATTGGAAAATTAGCTAATCCCAAAATTAAAATAATTAATGTATCCTCAGGCGATCTGGTTAATTCTGTCGATTTTATAAACAAATTTAAATCTCAAAATTTACCAAAGGATTTAATTAGTTCAGAAGCTAAAATTATTCATAAATTTAAATCTGTAAAGAGTAAAAACGATTCTATGAATGTAATTGTTGAATTGTCCTCTAGAGAATTTCATTACTTAGTTTCGAACAATGATAGAGTTCATATCGGATGGAACAGTTACAGATTTTTTGAATTTATAAGTGTAATGAGATGTTTTCGTTGTTGGAAATTCGGTCATTTTATTGACAAATGTCAAGCCAAACAAGATACATGTCCATTGTGTGCTGGTAAACATAAAAAAAATCAGTGCAACAGTACTAATTATTCTTGTTCTAACTGTATTTATGCGAAGGATGTAATGAAAATAGATGGTGTTGATACAGGTCATGATGTATTTGATAAAAACTGTCCTAGCTATCTCCGACAAATTAATAAGAACAAAGAGAAGATAAATTATCAAATATAGCAACCAAAAAGTAATGTCATAATGGTAGAACTGTACTAAATGTGTATTTTCAAAATGTGGGTGGTTTAAGAACAAAGCTTAAGGATTTAAGCCAGGCAGTGTCATGCTCTGATTTTAATTTGATTGTTTTAGTCGAAACTTGGTTAAATTTTGAATTCCATGATGCAGAATTGGGGTTAGAAGACTTCAATATTTTTAAAAGTGATAGAAATAATAATACAAGTGACAAACAACGTTGTGGGGGAGTTTTAGTTGCTGTGACCAAATATTTGGACGTGTGTGAAGTTTTTGTTCCTCAAAATAGTGTTGAGCAAATGTTTGTGTCACTTAAGTGTCAAGATCAAACTGTTGTATTTGGTGGTGTTTATTTACCTCCTGCATCTGAGAGGAATGCTTATACAGAACACTGTGACAGTATTGAATATATATATAATAAGGTTCCGGGTTGTAAATTAGTAATTTGTGGGGATTATAATTTACCTGATGTAATTTGGGGTAACAGTCTTTATGGTACTACGGTACAGACCAACCAAAACTCACCAGCTAACGATTTATGTAATACTATTAATCTTTGTGACTTATACCAGGTTAATACGATATCCAACCGGAGAAATGTTTTTCTTGATTTAATTTTTTCTAGTTTTCCTGATACAATTGTTTCTGTACCTCTGGATCCGTTATTTGAGGAGGGATTTCATCATACACCGCTCAATTTTAACGTAATTGTTGATACAAAAGAATCTGTTCTTAATTATGAAGAATACTTTTTTGACTTTAAAAATGGTGATTATGTTGCTTTAAATTATTATTTAGCAGATGTTGACTGGAATTTATTATTTCTTAACAAAAGCATTAATGACGTGGTTAATGACTTTTATAATATTTTATTTGATTTAATCGAATTGTTTATACCACTAAAAAAATTTAAAACATCCAAATATCCTAAATGGTTTACGTCAGAGTTGAAACATTTACTTTATGAGAAAAAAAAGGCACATAAAAAATTTAAAATGGATGGTGGTGATGAGAACTATCTTCTTTTTTCCGGTCTCAGGGAACAGTGTAAAGAGCTTAGCAAATATTTACAAAGGCGTCATGTGAATGAAATTGAGGTTAGCATTTTTCAAAATTCTTGTTCTTTCTGGAAATATATTAATAATAAACGCAATTCTCATGATCTACCATCGAGTATGCGTTATGGTAATGAAATTAGTGAAAATGGCTCAGATATTGTTAATTTATTTGCTGAGTTCTTTTCAACTGTTTATAATAAAGAAAAAATAAATCAGATTCCTGATTTTAATTACGAAAATATTGTTGATGCTAATAATTATATAATTAGTGTTAAGGATATTATTGATAAAGTTCAGAATAATCCATGGAGACTGACAGCGGGTCCGGATGGTATACCAATGTATTTTATTAAAAAATGTTTATTTACTCTTGCAAAACCTATTCAGTTATTGTTTAATATATCATTAACTTCTTCTACATTTCCAAATCTTTGGAAAGTAAGTTTTTTAAAACCCATTTTTAAATCTGGTCAAAATAATAATGTTGAAAATTACAGGGCTGTTTGTTTGCAGTCTGAACTACCAAAGCTGTTTGATTTTTTTGTTAACCAGAGATTAACACACGACTGTAAAAATGTAATTGTCGGTCAACAACATGGTTTCTGTCAGAAGAAATCTACTTGTACAAATCTTATTCTGTATTCAAACTTTATTGTTAATTCTTTAGAATCGGGAAACCAAGTTGACTCCATATTTATATGCTGATTTTGCCAAAGCATTTGACAGGGTAAATCACGAAATATTAATTGCTAAACTTCGTGGATATGGAATTGGAGATGATTTATTGACTTGGATCATGAGTTATTTAACAGATCGTTCACAAATAGTAAAATATGGTGATTTTGTTTCTGAAGCCATTAATGTTACCTCGGGAGTACCTCAAGGTTCTCACTTAGGCCCACTTCTATTTAATCTGTTTGTGAATGATATATCATCAGTAATTAATAATAGTGAATTCCTGTTGTTTGCCGATGACATAAAAATCTTTAAAGCAGTTAAAAATACCTCTGATATGGATGCTCTTCAATCTGACTTAAACAATTTATCTCGTTGGTGTGACATCAATGCCTTGTATTTAAATATAAAAAAGTGCTATAAAATTACGTTTTCCAGAAATACTAAACATCACTTACATAAAACATACATGCTTAAGGGCGTATCGGTTACAGAAGTTAAACAAATTAGAGACCTCGGAATTACATTTGATCAGAAACTAATGTTTGATAGGCATATTAATAATATTACGTCGACGGCTTATAGAATGCTTGGTTTTGTTCAAAGGAACTCCCAAGAATTTTCAATATTTACTCTCAAAATTTTATATTGTTCTTTAGTTCGGTCCATTTTGGAATATTGTAATATTATTTGGTATCCTTATTATATATGTACATTAATCAGTTGGAACGAGTTCAAAATAAATTCCTTAAAATATGCAGATATAAAATGGGTTTTAATAAAACTAACTGTGATTATAATTATATTCTTCGTGAACTTAATATGAAAACTATAGAAAATAGAGAATCTGAGTGTGAATTCAGTTTTTTGCATAAAATTCTTAATGGTTATGTTGATTGTCCGGAACTGCTAGAATTAATTGTTTTTAATGTAAATTCTAGACGAACTCGCTCTTCTGATCTGTTTAAACTAAAGTTTCATCATACCAATTATGGTCAAAGTGAGACAATCACAAGAATGATGAGAACTGCCAATAATTTCCAAGATAGTATTGAATTGTTTAATTCATCTGTGTCCTCGTTCAAGAATAGTTTAAAGAAATTGAGACACTAATTTTTTTAATACTTTTAAATATTGTAATGCATGACTACAATTTATAAGTTAACTAGCTGACCCGGCGGACTTCGTACCGCAAATCATTTATGTCATTCTTCCATTTTTCGTTTTTCCAATTTATTTTGATTTTATCGTTTTCATCATATTTTCTCGTTACTTATCAGGTTTATACTTTTTTTTTTCGTTATATTTTGTAGTTTGTCGATAAAATATATTAGATGCATCACAATACTTAATTTAGTAAGAATTTCTCGTTTAAAAATAAGTGATATTAACTGCGCCACCTTCCGGTGGCGTCACAATACTTAAGTAAGGATTGCTCGTTTAAATATATGTGATATTAACTGCGCCACCTTACGGTGGCGTTGTATAAAGTAATCAAATAAGTAGTGGTTGCTCGTTTAATGGAAGCGCCATCTGGTAGTAACTTCCAATAATACAAATATCATATTCATCTTACCCATTAAAAATACATCATCATACTGATTTTCATGACAATCGGTTGAACGGGGCGGAAATTGAAATTTTACAGCGCCGCCTGGTAGCGAGTTACATCAATGGGCATAGCATATAAAGCTTCTCCGTGGAAAAATACATGTACATACCCATTTTAATAATGATCGGTCAAATAGTTTCTGAGTCTATCGACTTCATACATACAAACATCCTTTTATATATATATAGATAGATAAGGATTGCTCGTTTAAATGTATGTGATATTAACTGCGCCACCTTACGGTGGCGTGATATGAAGTAATCAAATAAGTAGTGGTTGCTAGTTTAATGGAACCGCCATCTGGTGGTAACTTCCATTAATACGAATATCACATTCATATTAAGCATTAAAAATACAGCATCCTACTGATTTTCATGACAATCGGTTGAACAGGTTAGAAGTTGTTACTCTGCAGCGCCACCTGGTGGCGAGTTGCATTAATGAGCATATCATACAAACCTTCTTCGTGGAAAAATACATATGGATACCAATTTTCATGACAATCGGTTGAACATGGCAAAAGTTATCACTCCGCAGCGCCACCTGGTGGCCAGCTACATCAATGTGCATAGCATATTCGTTTTCTCCGTGAAAAAATACATATACCTACCAATTTTCATGACAATCGGTTGAACGGGGCAGAAGTTGCTACTTTGCAGCGCCACCTAGTGGCGAGTGGCATCAATGAGCATATCATATAAACCTTCTCCGTGGAAAAATACATATATATATACCAATTTTCATAATAATCGGTCCAGTAGTTTTTGAGTTCATCGATTTCGTACATAAAAACACATCCTTTTTTATATATATAGATAGATTATATGTATATATTGTAATTTTTGTATAGAAAAAGGGTTCATCCCGTTAAATAAACAAACAAACAAACAAACATTTATTTTTCGTCAGATGTCAACATTTTTCGAATTTTTCTCAATTCAAAAGTTTTTAATATTTTCGAAAAATTCAAAATGCGCCCTTTTTGTATAAAAGTATTAAAAATATACAAAAAAAAATTATTCGATATTTTGATTTTATATTTTCTAGTATAAAATCTAGAAATGTAATTTTTTTTTAAATTAATGGTAAATTTTACAATTTTTTTTTAAGTTTAAGCAATAAAACTTAATTTTCGTAACTTTCGATCATGTTTTTGATCATTTTGGATCAAAAAATGGATTAGTAAAAAATTCTAATCAATAAAACGGTTTTTGGCATTTTGGTATTCGAGATATCGGTTTCTAAAAATTTTGAAAAAATGAAATTTTATATTTTATTTTTGAGATTTTTTGAAATTTCAAAATGGGTTCTAAAGAAGAATTGAATTTCGAATCGGAACGCTAAAAACCGCGTTTGGATATCTTGTTTGATCTTGAAGTTATTTAATATTCAAAAAAAGCTCGCGAAGATTGTTTTGAATAATCGCTGTATTATGCTGGTTTTTTGAGATTTTTCAGAAGTTTGGAAAATCAGGTTAAATTCGATATCTCGATTGTTAAAAAAGTTTATTTTTCAAACAAGTTAAATATCTTGAAAAATGGATTACTCCATTCCAAAAGCTTACCGGCCTATTAGCCTTACATCGTTCTTATTAAAAACGCTAGAGAGGCTAAATGAAAGGTACATAAGGGATACAGTGATTAACACCAAACCACTGCATCCCAACCAACATGCATACACAACAGGGAAATCCACCGATACGGCCCTACATCATGTGGTTGGTCAGATCGAGCGATCATTGGACAAGAAAGAGTCCACCCTGGGCGTATTCATAGATATCGAGGGAGCTTTCGACAAAACCACGTTCCCTAAAATAATGCACTCGCTTACTGATCGAAATGTACCTACAACAGTAAGCGGATGGATTCTCAGCATGCTCTCCATGCGTGCAATAGAAATAACTGTAAATGAAGTCAAGATACGAGGCAAGGTTACGAGGGGCTGCCCACAGGGAGGGGTTTTATCACCTCTACTGTGGAACATTGTTCTAGACAGCCTAATTCACCGCCTCAATGAACATGACAAAATCTATACAGTAGCCTACGCAGACGACATTGTTATTCTGCCAACAGGAAAGTTTGAAAGCACCCTTTGCGACAGAATGCAAGTGGCTTTCAGAACTTTAGAGACATGGTGCAAAGAACAATCGCTGTCTATTAACCCCAAAAAGACAGAGATGGTTCTTTTCACAAAGAAAACGAAACCTAGGGGCTTAAACGCACCCAGTCTTTTCGACGTTAAATTAAGCTTTGCTACAGAAGTGAAATACTTAGGTGTTATCCTCGACAGCAAGCTGACGTGGAACTCACACATAGAAAGCAGAGTTAAAAAAGCATTTATATCTTATGAGCAATGCCGCCGAACCATAGGACAGACCTGGGGATTATCCCCCAAGGTCACCATGTGGATCTACACGGCAATCATAAGACCTATGCTAACATATGGTGCTGTCGTGTGGTGGCCTAAAGTGAAACAAACGACAGCTATCAAAAAATTAAACCAAATTCAAAGATCAGCATGCCTTCTCGTAACAGGAGCCATGCGAAGCACACCGACCAGCGCAATGGAAGTCATACTTGGTCTCACCCCCCTTGATATATTTGTTAAGGAGGTCGCATTGATGACCATGGTACGCTTTCGCACGGTTGGTATCGAACCCACTGTAGGGACTGGCACCTATAGGGATAGTCTGTGGAGGGAATCGATAAAAGTGATACCACTCTTACAAGCAGTCACGGATCCACCAAGATTTGTCTTTTGACAAACCCTACAAAATATTAACAAACAAGACAGCAGACCCCAACGTAGTGAACGCTCTGAGCGTATATACGGATGGATAAAAAACAAAGCAAGGTGTGGGATGTGGAATTTACTCTAGATCCTTAAGCCTAAAAACAAAATGGGCTATGGATGGCTTGTCAAGTGTGGTTCAGTCAGAACTCACAGGCATAACCATAGCTGCAAAAGAATTAATCAATAGGAACATCACAGGCAGGAATATAAATATATATACAGACTGCCGACAAGCACTACTGACCTTGAATAGACCACGTTTCACTTCAAGTTTAGTACTAGAATGTCACCAATCTCTAACTGAGGCCAGCCAGAATAACGTGGTCACTCTCAGCTGGATCAAAGGACATGGGAACTCTAAAGGCAACCGCATTGCGAACAATTTAGCAAAGAGGGCTGCGGGCTACAGATATGTTAGCCCTCGCCCGTCTACCAAGCTAACATTGTCCGCAGTCGTGGACCTTATTAAACAGCACTCTCACCAAAAATTTATACAGTGCTGGGATGAAACTACGAACTGTAGACTGGCCAGAGAGTTATTACCTCATCCTGGCGAGAAAACAGCAAAAAAATTTAAGGCATAGACCAGACAAAATCTCCGAACAGCTGTGGGAATCCTGACAGGTCACTGCCAATTGCGACAACATCTCTTTAGGATGAAACTAACAGAATCGCCGCTATGCAGAGGCTGCTAACAAGAAGAGGAAACAGTAGAACACATTATGTATGACTGCTCTGCTTTTTCTGAAATCAGAAGATCCGTGTTGGGCGAGTATTGGCTTACACCAGCCGATGTCAGAGAGATCCCCCTCGGGAGCCTCATCACCTATTTTAAATCAATAGGACTGGTGACATCCTGAGGTGAGGATATCCCTACACACGGGAGGATGCACAATGGGTCATATGTGGCCTCAGTGCTGGTTGAGCACTAGCTCGCCCCTCCCAAATTTCCAAATCGGGGAGAATATTTTGAAAAGTCGGCGTTTTTTCGAAAATGCCCAAGAATACTTTTTTGTTCAGATTTAACTTTACTATGATGTATTTATATAAAATACAAATTTTTGATTCCAATAATTTTTAATTTTGGTAAAATTTAAACATATCCAAAATTGCGTTAAGTAGTTGGTTATTTTTTGAAAATTTATAATTGATATGATACAAGATGAAATGAAGATTCACGATTTTTTTAATTTTGCAATTTTTATTTGGAAACTGACTATCGAATTTTTAAAGTAAAAGCACTCAAAACCGCTAGCTCTTAATATTTGGGATTTTTTCGTTGCTACCAAGTTTTTAAAAAAAAAATTGAACATATTAGTGGTGATAAACGACAGGTATCGCCACCTCTTAGATTCCGACAATATTAGCGAATTGGTGTTTTTAAACGACTTAATTGCTGAGCCGCCAAAAATTTACACCAATGTATGTAAATTTAGTGCTAATAATGTTGCAGTCCACGAGGTGGCAAGATGTGTTGCTTAACACCTTAAATTTTGAAAGTTAAAATGCTTAGAGGTTAATCAGGAATCCGAAAATTTATATTTTATTGTATCAATTTTTTTAGGTATTCTGATGTTTTTATGACTTTCGTATCAGCTCTATTAAAGAAAATACAATTTACATATAATTTTTCACAACTTAATGGAATAAATGAAGTAGATATGGATGAAAATGTAAGTGGTATTACCATATTTATTTTATCATTATTGGAAGCATAGCTTTCTAATATCAGGAGACGCGGCTGGTTCACTGAGACAAATGAACTCCCAAAACGTGACGTTATAATAGTTTTTGCATGATAGAAAGATTTTGCTTAGTTACCGCGTTTTTTGCCTGATCAGTATGTTGTGTTTACTGAAACAGAACGGTAAGTAAATAATTGCATATGTGATGTATACATAGCACTTTTGACATTTTAACGTTATTAAAATGTCAAAAGTGCTCTGTCTATCTAATACGGAAAATTCTTTCTATCGTGCAAAAAACGTTATAAGCATCACGAACGTTAAGGACTACCGATCTCAGATAAAAATTGGAGTCGTCGCTCCGCTCCTCTCCAAACAATTGTCTTCGATCGGTAAAATGTCCTTACCGTTCTTTATACTTAATATACTATTTGATACGTCGTGTCATACATACATATGTTCGATAAATAATACTTTAAAGCGTGATAATAAGTGATTGCAACTGATCATTAGTGATTTCAATTGATTACAATCACATGTGCAGGATGGCAAATGACCAGTAGTGATTTTATATCGTTACAAGTCATCTGAACTGATCTGAAAGATTGATCATAAATGATTTCAAGTGATTTCAGTTGATCAAAAGTGATTGTATGTTTTTCATACATTTCACGAAGACTAGATACCAGGAGTCTACACGGTATAGGCCTTTTCATAATATTTCTGGTCTCAATAATCAACCCAGATCATAGTTCTATTTTTTGCCACTGGCGGCGCAAGTAACCAGAAGAACCGATGTTTATGACATTTATGCCATTTAAATGTCGCGAAGTTAAATTCAATATATAATATTAATTTATTTATTTAAAATTAGTTGTCACAAAAGCTGTCAATAGCAACAAAACTTCCCGCGTAAGGATTTAAACGAGTATCTTAGGAACACGAGCGCACTCTACCGGCAATAGTTTTGTCCCCTAAATTGAGACCATTTTTTTAACATTTAAACTCCTGGTATCTATACTTCGTGATACATTTGTTCGCTAAAATAATACTTCTTGACCTAAAGAAAACTATGCTTCTTCTCCTCGGACATTCCCGGAGTGCCACATCTCATTTTTTAATAATAAATTATTTATGTTTTTAGGATGAAACTGAATGGCAAATTTTTCTTAAGACTACTATTGAAATTATCGCAATTATTGCTGAATATTCACCATCAGAATCATTTGGATTAGTAGTAAGTTTAATTTATATTATGTATCTCACCGTAAAAGACCAAAATCTGGTGAAGGGTAATATTCACAATTCACATAGTTGATTGGTGTAAGTCCGAAATACCCTTATTTTTGATTTACACTTGGTAATAGGGCGCCAAGTACAAACTTCACAAATCAAAAGCTAGTTCTGGATGCAACTGATTGTTGTTCAAGTTTGTAACCCTAATTTACCCTAGGCTAGCTCCTGGGGTCGTGACTTACCTCTGAGTTTTATCAATTTTCCCCAAACAATTAATTCTGGGCGCAAAGTACAGACAAACAAATAAAAACGCAAAAATCAGTTTCAGGTAGATTTATTATATCAAGATTAAGTTAATAAAATTAAAAAAAAAATAATTATTTCTCTTATCTTATTTATTCTCGCTTCTATTTCGGTGGTGTTGTTGAATATTCTATATCAGGATTTCATTCCAATAAATAATTCTGGAATGGAACTGATTTGACATATATAAATCGTCCTATAATTCTTTCCGGAAAGGTAGGTATTTGTCTTCGAACGGAATTCAATTAAAACAGCAAAATGGCGGACGGCTTGTCACGTTTTCAAATCAATCAGAATTTCGTCTAATAGGGCCCTTCTGGATTTGGCAATTACCTATTTGAAGGGCTCCGTTCAGATGAAAAATCTGCGAGTAAATGAACGAACCGATATCATAAATGAATCAGGAAACCGACAGATAACCGATCGATTCGTTCCCACTTAATAATAGTAATCGGGCGCAAAAATCATAAAATAAATATTAATCCATAGTCAGGTGGATGTCGGCACAAAACGGATCCTGACTGTTACAAGTTACAATTAAACAAATTTAAATACAGTTTAAAACGACAAAATTTTAATTTGGAAATAAGGAAATTTGAGTAGTTATATCTCTTAACTTTAATTTGCTTCTTTACCAACGGCGAGGAATAATGAACGGTGTATAACAAACTCGCCTGATTTAGTTCAAATCGTCTTTTGCTTCAATATATTATTCAACCCGACGTTTGGGGGGTTACGAGAAGGATATCCAAAAAGTTGATCTAAGGTAATCTAAGGATATCTAAGAGTCTTCCCAAACAAATTATATTAGAAACGTTTTTCTTAAGATTCACTTACACAACTTCTTTCATCGAAAGATAAATATGAAAAGGATGTTGAGCTATCCGTTTATTATCATAAATGAACCGTTTAAAAGATTTCACTAGTAAATAAACCAATCGGAACGGTTTTAACATGTAGATAATCTTAGTGTGTCTGATACCTAGTTTTATTTTAAAATAGGTAATGATTTTTAAATTTATAGACAAAAAACCAACGATATTCAAATCGTTACAATTTTCCCGCTCAACATCGATGTTTATCTACCATCCATGAATCGATGAAGTATGTGCCAACTCAGGCAATTTGCTTATTCTTGTCTGTAATTTCTTATATTAAATTATGTCTTTGACAAACCCTACAAAATATTAACAATCAAGACAGCAGACCCCAACGTAGTGAACGCTCTGAGCGTCTATACCAAGAACGTATTTAAGAAGGATGCTCCATTTGCTTGGTGGGAGTATGCGTGCCTGATGGAAGCAATGTGGGCAAGGCGAGAGAGGGAACTGGCGCAAACGGCTACTGCGCATTAGCGCTGTCTTTGTTCTTCTCACTGCTCGTTCAAGAGTAAGAAAGTCAGTAGCGTGCTGGTGTTTGGTTTGTTTTGGTGAACTGTCAAGACAGTTCGAAATGTCAATGCGTTGTGAATAGAAAATGAGCTGAAATAAAACTTTTTCGATCAGTATATAACAATTACGGATAAATTTAATACTGAATGAACAGAGAATTAAACAAAGGTAAAAGTGAGATCTAAATTTGCCTTGTCGTGGTATGTGGAGTGGTGATTTAAAAAACGTTTTTAGAGTACGGATCGCGACGCATCTGTACTATATTTACCACCGTAAAATGGAAGTAGAACATTGCAAAAACCTCGGAGAAAACAATATGTTCAAAATATCATGAATATTATTCACATCAACAATATAAATCATTATCATTACTTTATAAATCCAATTACTACCATATTATCATCAAAAAATGATAATAATATTTGGAAATAATATTGAAAATTGATGTATTTATACATGTACACGTATTTAACTTAAGAGTGTGAAAATAGTTGGAATACTTTTGTCCTTCAACTGTCGCTTTTGTCGTGGTAAAGTTACCTCTACTCCATCTTTCCAAATTTTTATGTCAAATGTCAATATGCACGATTTTGCATAATGTAAATCGCAAACGTACAAGATTTTTGGCGCTGTTTTTTTTTTGCTTTAAATGATGGCCGATGGCATTCAACACTTATATATAGTTTGGAGAATCCTATGGAATACAATTGTTCGTCAGAAATAAATGGTTCCGTATTTTTAGTTTATATGCATAGTTTATACGAGTAAATGGAAAATTTGAAGAAAGGTTTTCAGCTATTCTCGGATTATTTTAAATAAAATTTTGAATAGAGTTTTGAATAATTTTTTTGCAATTTGTAATGCGGATAAATTTATGCAAAATAAGAATTCTATAATTAATCTCCACGAACTATATAGGTACATGAAATTATTCTGAATTGTAATTGAAGTTTATTAATTCATCAATTAAAACAAACCAAACACCAGCACGCTACTGACTTTCTCACTCTTGAACGAGCAGTGAGAAGAACAGAGACAGCGCTAATGCGCAGTAGCCGTTTGCGCCAGTCCCGTCTCTCGCCTTGCCCACATTGCTTCCGTTTTCATTGCACACGGCAGCTCATAGTTCAACATAGGGAGTGGAGCATCCTTCTTAAATACGTTCTTGGTCTATACGGATGGATCAAAAACAAAGCAAGGTGTGGGATGTGGAATTTACTCTAGATTCTTAAGCCTAAAAATAAAATGGGCTATGGATGGCTTGTCAAGTGTGGTTCAGTCAGAACTCACAGGCATAACCATAGCTGCAAAAGAATTAATCAATAGGAACATCACAGGCAGGAATATAAATATATACACAGACTGCCGACAAGCACTACTGACCTTGAATAAACCACGTTTCACTTCAAGTTTAGCACTAGAATGTCACCAATCTCTAACTGATGCCAGCCAGAATAACGTGGTCACTCTCAGCTGGATCAAAAAGGACATGGAAACTCTAAAGGCAACCGCATTGCGAACAATTTAGCAAGGAGGGCTGCAGCCCTCGCCCATCTACCAAGCTAACATTGTCCGCTGTCGTGGACCTTATCAAACAGCACTCTCACCAAAACTTTATACAGTGCTGGGATGAAACTACGAACTGTAGACTGGCCAGAGAGTTATTACCTCATCCTGGCGAGGAAACAGCAAAACGATTTAAGGCATTGACCAGACAAAATCTCCGAACAGCTGTGGGAATCTTGACAGGTCACTGCCAATTGCGACAACATCTCTTTAGGATGAAATTAACAGAATCGCCGCTATGCAGAGGCTGCGAACAAGAAGAGGAAACAGTAGAACACATTATGTATGACTGCTCTGCTTTTTCTGAAATCAGAAGATCTGTGTTGGGCGAGTACTGGCTTACACCAGCCGATGTCAGGGAGATCCCCCTCGGGAGCCTCATCACCTAATTTAAATCACTAGGCCTGGTGACAGCCTGAGGTGAGGATATCCCTACACACGGGAGGATGCACAATGGGTCATATATGGCCTCAGTGCTGGCTGAGCACTATCTCGCCCTCCCCAAATTTCCAGATTCAGATGTTTTAGATTTAATCAAGTGATAAATATTGTTAAACAAAATTGATTCAAAACGTGTTTTTTTCCAGTTTATTTTTCCATCCGAATTCACCGTGTTTTACACTTTTTTTATTTTATTTAAAACATTAAAAACGCGTTGTGTATATAAATTGTGTATTTGAAAAAACACTTTACAGGAATTAAATTTAGCATAAGTTTTTGGTTTCAGTTTAAAAATGAAATCTTCCTAGGAAAATTGATTATCAGAGTTTGAAGCGTTACTAATTTATAATTTTTATTTCGATTATTCTTTTTTTTAGCTTTCGCTATGGAAACAAACTTACGATGTATTTCGTTCATTGGAACAATCTATTCAAAATTCTCCAATAAAATTAGACTCATCAGAGACTGAGAGACTGTGTTACATTTTTAAGGATTTTTCATCACTTACTCAAGCACTTACTAGGTAAGATTTAAAAATTATTTAAATTTTTTTGTTTATTAGAAAATGTGCTTTTTTTATTTATTTATTCGAATGAAAAGGCATTTATCAATATTTGGTTTGCAAACCTATTATATCATATTTCAACCTGATCGTAGTAAAAATTTTAAAAACATCTGCAATCTTTGAATAACATAAAATACATTTTATATTATTTAAAATTGCAATGAAAAGCTGGGCGTAAATTTTAACAGATAAAAGCCAAATGGAGATATTGCTGCTGCGCATTGGTGTCATTGCCTATCGATAGTTACTGTATCGAATCAAGATTGATTAAACCTTTTTATCTTTATTAGTTCACGTATATCTCGTTTATAAACAAGATATACCAATCAGTATTATAGAAATCATCAAAAACATCTATTTCCATAATAGAATATAGGCAAGAATAAAGATAAACTAACGCAGCCTATACCAGTACAAAGTGGAGTCAGATAAAAAGTCTCGTTAAGTTTAGTGCTATTCAATATAATAATGGTTGAAATAATACAAGTAGTATGTCAAAGTCAGGGTAATAGAAAGAGGAACAAAGAGATCTGAATACTATTATTTTGCACTAATCACCGAAAACGAAGATAATCTCCGAAGATTAACGCGCATCTTTAATACAATAGTAAAAACATAATATTAAAACACTTATGGGGGCTTTTTACACAATTTTATTTACAAAATTGTTAAGATACACTGAACTCTGCTGGATAACGTCTAACTACTTGACAATACAATGAACTCTGCATCCCCTTATATACAACTTTATTTAATCTAGTTAGTGTGTTTAGATCTTTCTAGAACTTTCTAGAAACATTATTTAATCTAGTCAGTGTGTTTAGAAGTTTCTAAAATTTTCTAGAAACATTATTTAAAATGGTCAGTTGATTTTTAGAAACTTCTAAAAATCAACTGTCAATAACAATCTTTCAAATTAAGGTCCCTTCCTTTACGGTTATCCCGTTACACTGCCCCCTCCTTAGATTCATTCCTCCTGGAATGTTATTTCCTACATCAGAATTCCGCACACTCCCTGAGCCAGCCAAACCATCTTCTTGGAGTTGCTGCGCATCTCCACTGTGGTTTCCCTGGTAAGGCGCCAAACGATCATGATGGACCACGACGGGTTTCCCTCTGGGAATTTTCACGATCCGATAAATGACATCGTTAATCTTCTTCTTGATGATGTAAGGATCTTCCCAGTTCTTTTGTAATTTGGGACAAATACCTCGACGCCGTCGGGGGTTATAGAGCCAGACTAAATCTCCAACTTGGTAACTCTTTTCCATTGTCCGTGTGTCATAGTACCTCTTCATCCGATCACTAGATAATTGTAGTTTTCCACGCACCAGGTTGTGTATATTCTCCATTCGATTCTGAAGGTCGGCGACATATTGTTCACGTGCCATTTCTTCACCAGGTTTACAACCAAACACCAAGTCACATGGTAGCCTCATTTCTCTACCGAACAGGACCTTCGCAGGCGTTTGGCCAGTTGATTCGTTGATGGCCGATCGAATTGCCATTAGAAATAGTGGAATATGTCGATCCCAATCCCTCTGACAATCTGACACCACTTTTGACAGATAGTTGGTTATAGTCCGGTTCATTCGTTCCACCATTTCATCAGATTGAGGGTGCATCGCTGTGGTTCTCGTTTTGTGGATGCCTAATCTTTGGCAAACTTCTTGAAACAGCTTGCTCTCAAAATTTCTTCCTTGGTCTGAATGTAATTCTAATGGTACCCCAAATCGGCTTACGAATTCTATCATTATGCATCTGTTTTAAAATTTCCGGTACAGCATTTCTTGGGACCACTATTTGTTTCCTTGTTTCTGTGCCCTCGGAATTTTCTACAAGTCTTTTAACGAGCCCTCCGTCCAAAATTAAAGAGTTCCATTGGGACCAGTATGCTTTTAAAGCAGGAGAGGATGAGGATATCTCTCTCCACAACGGACGACGGTCCATTCTCTTCCATTGCAGAATCTTTATCAGAACGGGATCGTTTTCTTGTTGCTCCTCCAGCATAGAGCTCTCGTCTTCTGGCACAACCTTAACTAAGGCGAGTTTTTCCTCGTTCGGCTTCACTTGGGTACAATGGGGGCAAGTATTTTTTATGTGGCCTAGTTCTCCGCAGTTCCAGCACCTCACTGGGCGCCTTCTTTTTGAAGAAAACTTCATTACCCTCTCCACTACCGCTTCGACGTCGCTGACGGCATAAACGGCATGGTCGAAGTTACCAGTGTCTTCCATTAGTCGAGCAGTTGCATGTGAGGCCTCTGTCGCCGTATCGAACTCCAGGGCAATGGTTAAGGCGTTTACAAGAGATCTTGGCCTCGCCAACCGTACAGCCCGTTGCAACTCGGCGTCTCGAAGACCATCGGTAAAGGTTTGGATCGCCAGGCACTCCAGAAAATCTTCCGCTGCATTTGGATACGCAAACCGTACCATTTTTTCCACTTCTGCCTCAAACTCCTGGATAGTTTCTCCATTTTTCTGCTTCCGGCTTTTCAACTGCACTCGGTATACCGGTTGTAGATGACTTTGACCATAACGCATCTCTAGACGATTCACCAATAGCTCAAAATTGTCAACCTCATCCGGTGTCAATACATGCAGGACGTCTAAAGCCTCGCCTCGCAGAGCCATGGTTAGGAACAATGCCTTCTCCTGGGGTGACCATCCATTCGCTCTGGCCACTGCGTCAAATTGTTTCAGGTAGTTTGACCAGGAAGTCATCCCGTCGAATGTCGGGGGTTTTATCGTCATTCGTACCTGGGCCGCCGCTCCGTTTCCTCGTCGTTCGACGTCTACGTGGCCGGTTTCCCTCCTTTCTGCATTTCCGTCGCCGTGGTGGATGATTTGGTTTCGGCGACAAGCTTCCAGTTCTTGTTGAAGCTTCCTTATCTCGGACTGCATTTGTTGGTTGATCTGGTTTTGCTCGTCTCGCAAGTTGGCGACTTGCTGATTTTGTTCGTCTTGCAAGCTGGACACTTGCTGATTTTGTTCGTCACGAAGAGTGTACATTTCGGAGCGCAAATGCGATATTTGCTGGGAGAAGGAACTGGATAACTCTTCTGGTAGGGTAGACATCCGTTGTGACAGCTGGGACATATCTTCGCGCTGGCTCTTCATCTGACTGGAAAGCTCCTCTTGCTGGCTCTTCATCTGACTGGATAGCTCCTCTTGCTGGCTCGACATTCGTCCTGATAGCTCCTCGTGCAGCCGGGAAAGTTGTTGAGTTTGTTCTTCTTGTTGGCTCGTCATTCGTCCTGATAGCTCTTCTTGCAGCCGGGAAAGTTGTTGAGCTTGTTCTTCTTGCAGCCGGGAAAGTTGTTGAGGTAGTTCAGAATTTGCTTTTTGAACTGGGTCTTCGAACTCCACAGCGTCAGGGTCCAAATCATTATTTACATAGTATTCACGGAGCCTTCTTAACAATACGGATTTGCTTCCAGTAGTTTCCAACTCCAATTCTTCGAGCTCTCTTCTGAGCTCAGCCACCAATAGTTCATTTATCTTTTTTCCAGGCATTCTTGTATCTTCACCCCACACCTGACACCAATTTGAAACACTTATGGGGGCTTTTTACACAATTTTATTTACAAAATTGTTAAGATACACTGAACTCTGATGGATAACGTCTAACTACTTGACAATACAATGAACTCTTGTGAATACTTGAACTTGAACTGACGTTAACTGCCCATGCATCCCCTTATATACAACTTTATTTAATCTAGTTAGTGTGTTTAGATCTTTCTAGAACTTTCTAGAAACATTATTTAATCTAGTCAGTGTGTTTAGAAGTTTCTAGAATTTTCTAGAAACATTATTTAAAATGGTCAGTTGATTTTTAGAAACTTCTAAAAATCAACTGTCAATAACAATCTTTCAAATTAAGGTCCCTTCCTTTACGGTTATCCCGTTACAATATGATAATTTCAAGGGAGAAAACTAAATATATGACATCAAAAATTCCACTTCGATGTAAAATCGAAGTAGACGGGGAAAACGATAAGGCAGAAAGTGAAGTTATCTGGAAATAAATATAGCCTATTGAGATGTTTAAAAGAGTAATTAAAGTGGTTAATAATACAATCTGGAAAAACAAATACCTAAGACACGACACAAAAACAAATATCAATAATGGTATATACGGTGGAGGCAGTACGTGACACATCTAAAACGAAACGAATGCTAGAAACAACAGAGATGAGAACACCCCAAAGAATAATAGTGAAAAGCCTAATGGTCAGAGAGAGAAGGGCGTGTAGTGGAAGAGATAAATAATTGAGTGATAAAAACGAAATCAGGAATAAAATGTACTCATTAGTAGAATGGCAGAAGATGGGATTGTACGAATAGCTCGAGATAAATCATCAAATGGACGAAAAAGTGTTGGCTAACCGAGGAAGAGATGATGTGATCTTTTAAACAACGTGTATAGTTAAGAAAGATGACGATTGAGTTAACGTTATCGTTTACGATCATTTGCGTAATGTATTCACAACATGTGTTCATATTTTAACAAAAGTAGAAATACCTAGGATTCAATAATTGTAATATAATAATATGCTGTTATCACCAACTGACTATAGAACACCAATTTCAGTTTGTTACAACTGACGTCCTGACTGTCAGAAGTACGTCAGATTAGACCGTTCCAACAGAGCTTCGATTAATCCCATCTACTGTCAAAGTGCCGTTCCAACAAATGTACTCGTTTATGTACAGTTAAATGTATCCTTGGTTGGAGGCATGAATAATTTGTCAGGACATGCGCGTTAGGTACTCTGTACTCTGTTCTTTTTATAATTATAAACTGTGCAAGCTCAGAAACTTCTGTAAAAAATATTATTTAATTTTTTCTTTTCTTTTAAACCATGAACTAATAAATGTCTTGTGCATTTTATAGTATATGAAGGTGTTCATGTACTAGCCAGAGTGGCTCTGTTGGAACAAACCTTATATCTAGGTATTTTCTACGATCTCCCAGACTAGTTAACCCAAAAGTTCACCAATAGCACGACTACCCAAAGAAAACCTCCTTGAGTCAATCCATATTTAACTTGATGGTCTTAATTCGTTGTTTATACCTCATGATAGTGACGCGGTGCGATCCAAATTCATAAAATCTATCGGCATTCTAATTATTAAACCGAACATCCCATTCACTCTGGCCATCATTTACACATAATATTGGTGTAACCTCTTTTTTCTCTATGATGTTAAATGCTCGTTTATAGAGGCTAACCAATGCGAACGGCACTCAGGGGGTAGGAGGAGAGCGAGCGTGGATTCGAACGAGCTAGATGATATTGTATTGGAAAGATATACGGGGACATATTTGTTAGAAAAAAGAAAAGATAAAAGAATTTAAAAGGGACTAAAGAGAAAATGAGAGAAATGATGGAAAAGGGAAAGGTAAATGGGCGCCACTTATTTTTTTATCATAAGGATGGGGAAATATAAGAAACCCAGATGGAAAAAAGATTTGACTATGTTAATAGGATAGAATAATTAATAAGTTGTTGTAGATCAAGTTAAAATTAGAAAGATATAGGAAATATAAGATAAGATACGGTAAAATTGAGTAACCCGGTAGATGTTCTTGTTAAAACTTCAAATTAAACACTTTTATTGGCAAAGCTATAAAGAGAAAGTTATACTTACTTTTTTCTTACTTATCACAACAGCTCCATGTATATTAATGAGATAAGAATGAATTCAAAAGTTAAGATTTATGATTTAGATACGTCTCATTCTTATTGTTGATGAAACTAGATCAGAATAACTTACACCAGGTTAGAAATAAAACATATAAATAAACAATAAACAATATTTATTACTGAGAGTAGTAATAAGTCCAGCATATGAACGAAACAATAGACATATAAAATATCAACAAATCAAATAAGGTAAAATACAGTGAAACACATTAGTGTTTAATCACATTTAGAAACAATATTACACATCCAATAACAGCTAAGTATTTTTATATTGTTATTTTTGTGTACCCATTTAAGCAGAATGTGAAGTGAAAGGAATTTTAAAAGTATCAAAATTTAATAAAAAAATAATAAATCACTTTTAGCTTAAAAGATTTTTTACTCGAGTAAAGAATGGGGTACCATATAATAGTTCAAGTTAAAACACTTAAATTAAGAGAAACATTAAGAAACCAAAAATTTACCATAAATGTGTTACAAAAATATTTAATCAGGCTCTGCGCAACGCTTTCACTGATAACTGAAACATGTATTCGGTGAACTTTTTCGAATTTTCACACTTTTGGAGTCTGTAGAAAAGGTGCCGGGTTTTTTATAAAAACCGGTGGCACTATGGATTTTATGAACACTTCTTATGTTAATTACCCACACTTGGATATTACTCATGCGGATTACAATTAAGTTTTTGTTCCAAAGAAATAAATGGTATCCCTTCTTTTCTGGTAGTTAAGCAATAATAATGATATTAAAAAACTTACAATTTGATTCCTAGGTAGTAGAATTAATGGGGCCACACCCAATTTATACAAGTAATTCTTTGGAAATCTAAAGGAAATTTGCCGGTACTTGAATCTAGGGGTTGTACATATCGACTTGCCAGCACAGAAACCCAAGCTAGACTGAGTAGGAAATGGCGGTATTCAAGGGTGCGCTGTTTCGCGTCCCCTCATGTGATATCAAAAACGGAACCTTATTGGCTAATCTATCGATCGATACTTCGCTTAACAACCGAAAGCCGTTACAGATGTACAGCTTCTAATTAGTTGAGAATACAGGGCGGTAATAAGTACGGAAGAATATATAAAAAAATAAAAAATTAAGTTTTATCTTTAGAGTTTTTTGAACACGCTACATTGGTCAAAGCGTAGCAACCCACCCTAATCTTCAACTACTATCTACTTACGCAGCAAATGTTTACGCATCGAGAAAATGCCATACAGGAGCAGTATTTAGTTTTAGGCCCTTTGTCCCTTCCGCGTCTCTCCAGTGGTACAAATTTCACAGATAAGACGTTTCGCGGGCGGTCGCCATCCTGCCCTCGCCACGTCTCTTTGCCGTCTCTCGTGACGTACAAGTAGTGGCACACCAGTTCCTCACCACGTGTTTCCGTGTTTATCTTTAAAAATGCGGGATGAATATACAATTTTGCGAAGAAGTTGGCATAAAAAAAGCCTGTTTACAAAAGAAAACAATTTTTCATCAAGACAATGCACGTGTTCAGATTGTTGACGATGGTAGAAGTACTAAAGTACGAATTGCTTGAACAGCCACCGTATTCACAAGATTTGGCTCCCTCCGACTATTACTTCTTCAGAAACTTGAAACAATTCTTTCGTGGAAAGCGTTTTTCGTCGAATGAAGAAACTAGTCGTGGAACAATATTTTGCAGAGCTTCCGGAAAATCATTACAGCGATAGTATAAAATTACTGGAGGATCATTGAAATAAGTATGTTTAAGCTGAGGGAGATTATATTGAATAAAAAAAATAACAATGTCATTAAAAAGTACATTCTTTCATTTTTAATTCAAAACTTTTCGGCCAACCTATAAGTCAGTTCCTTAGCATTTCACCAAACACTTACGATTCAGAGTTGTTTATTTAGTTTAGGTACATGTTCAATTCTTGCATTACCACCAGTTTTCCCCTTCTGCAGCCATAATAAATATCTTTCTTGTTTTATTCACATTAGCCAAATACACCAAATCCAACATGTCTTCGTCACTGCTTGAAAAAGCCATGTTGTAGTACACAAAACCAACAGGTTACTGACGTCGTTTGTCGCCACTGTCCCGCGCCTCCGTGTGCATTGCGTACGCCACGCTTCCGCCACGTCCGTGCCATGCCGAAGCCTCGTCTCTGCCAGACGTCCGTTCTGTGTGAACTGGGCCTTAGGTTGTTTGTGACAGATCATTCCATCAACAAATTAATGTGATTTTAAAGCCTATCACAATACTCAGCTCACTTCTGGATCTGGATCTGGAAATTTGGGAGGGGCGAGCTAGTGCTCAGCTAGCACTGAGACCCATTGTGCATTCTCCCGTGTGTAGGGATGTCCTCACCTCAGGATGTCACCAGGCCTATTGATTTAAAATAGGTGATGAGGCTCCCGAGGGTATCTCCCTGACATCGGCTGGTGTAAGCCAATACTCGCCCAACACGGATCTTCGGATTTCAGAAAAAGCAGAGCAGTCATACATAATGTGTTCTACTGTTTCCTCTTCTTGTTCGCAGCCTCTGCATAGCGGCGATTCTGTTAGTTTCATCCTAAAGAGATGTTGTCGCAATTGGTAGTGACCTGTCAGGATTCCCACAGCTGTTCGGAGATTTTGTCTGGTTAATGCCTTAGTTTTTTTTGCTGTTTCCTCGCCAGGATGAGGTAATAACTCTCTGGCCAGTCTACAGTTCGTAGTTCATCCCAGCACTTTATAAATTTTTGGTGAGAGTGCTGTTTAATAAGGTCTACGACTGCGGACAATGTTAGCTTGGTAGACGGGCGAGGGCTAACATATCTGTAGCCCGCAGCCCTCTTTGCTAAATTGTTCGCAATGCGGTTGCCTTTAGAGTTCCCATGTCCTTTGATCCAGCTGAGAGTGACCACGTTATTCTGGCTGGCCTCAGTTAGAGATTGGTGGCATTCTAGTACTAAACTTGAAGTGAAACGTGGTCTATTCAAGGTCAGTAGTGCTTGTCGGCAGTCTGTATATATATTTATATTCCTGCCTGTGATGTTCCTATTGATTAATTCTTTTGCAGCTATGGTTATGCCTGTGAGTTCTGATTGAACCACACTTGACAAGCCATCCATATCCCATTTTGTTTTTAGGCTTAAGGATCTAGAGTAAATTCCACATCCCACACCTTGCTTTGTTTTTGATCCATCCGTATATACGCTCAGAGCGTTCACTACATTGGGGTCTGCTGTCTTGTTTGTTAATATTTTGTAGGGTTTGTCAAAGACAAATCTTGGTGCGACGGCATCCGTGACTGCCTGTAAGAGTGGTATCACTTTTATCCATTCCCTCCACAGACTATCCCTATAGGTGCCAGTCCCTACAGTGGGTTCGATACCAACCGTGCGAAAGCGTACCATGGTCATCAATGCGACCTCCTTAACAAATATATCAAGGGGGTGAGACCAAGTATGACTTCCATTGCGCTGGTCGGTGTGCTTCGCATGGCTCCTGTTACGAGAAGGCATGCTGATCTTTGAATTTGGTTTAATTTTTTGATAGCTGTCGTTTGTTTCACTTTAGGCCACCACACGACAGCACCATATGTTAGCATAGGTCTTATGATTGCCGTGTAGATCCACATGGTGACCTTGGGGGATAATCCTCAGGTCTGTCCTATGGTTCGGCGGCATTGCTCATAAGATATAAATGCTTTTTTAACTCTGCTTTCTATGTGTGAGTTCCACGTCAGCTTGCTGTCGAGGATAACACCTAAGTATTTCACTTCTGTAGCAAAGCTTAATTTAACGTCGAAAAGACTGGGTGCGTTTAAGCCCCTAGGTTTCGTTTTCTTTGTGAAAAGAACCATCTCTGTCTTTTTGGGGTTAATAGACAGCGATTGTTCTTTGCACCATGTCTCTAAAGTTCTGAAAGCCACTTGCATTCTGTCGCAAAGGGTGCTTTCAAACTTTCCTGTTGGCAGAATAACAATGTCGCCTGCGTAGGCTACTGTATAGATTTTGTCATGTTCATTGAGGCGGTGAATTAGGCTGTCTAGAACAATGTTCCACAGTAGAGGTGATAAAACCACTCCCTGTGGGCAGCCCCTCGTAACCTTGCCTCGTATCTTGATTTCATTTACAGTTATTTCTATTGCACGCATGGAGAGCATGCTGAGAATCCATCCGCTTACTGTTGTAGGTACATTTCGATCAGTAAGCGAGTGCATTATTTTAGGGAACGTGGTTTTGTCGAAAGCTCTCTCGATATCTATGAATACGCCCAGGGTGGACTCTTTCTTGTCCAATGATCGCTCGATCTGACCAACCACATGATGTAGGGCCGTATCGGTGGATTTCCCTGTTGTGTATGCATGTTGGTTGGGATGCAGTGGTTTGGTGTTAATCACTGTATCCCTTATGTACCTTTCATTTAGCCTCTCTAGCGTTTTTAATAAGAACGATGTAAGGCTAATAGGCCAGTAAGCTTTTGGAATGGAGTAATCCATTCTTCCAGGTTTTGGTATGAAGACAACCTTTACTTCTCTCCACATCTTCGGTATATAATTCAGAGCTAGGGAAGCTCTGAATATTTGCACTAGGTGAGGAAGAAGTTCCTCCAGACCCCACTGCAGCAGGGCTGGATAAACTCCGTCCATTCCCGGTGATTTGAAGGGGGAGAAGCTAGATATTGCCCATTTAACTTTGTCCTCGGTAACAATGAGTCTGGCAATGTGCCAGTCCTCTGTCGAGGGTATGTGATGTTCCTCGTTCCACTTTGCCTCTACTGTGGCAACAGAATCGGGGAAGTGTATTTCTCGCAAGAGATGTAAACTTTCTTCCAGGTTGGTAGTTTGACTACCATCCTGTTTCTTAAGTATACCAATATCTCTATATGGATCTTTTGTTAAGGCTCTTTGGAGTCTCGCTGCCTGTGGAAAATCCTCGATTTCTTCACAGCTCACTTAATAAATCTGTAAATCTTTAGATCTTCTGCTAATAACATATAATTTGAGGAGTTAAAGGTGTTTTCTAAAATCAGAAACAATTTAGGACATAAATGAGGTATCTGGGGATCCTGAAACAACATTAGTTATATTTGAAAGAAAACCATTTAATGTAACTTGTAGCGTATGATCCTGTGGGTAAGATGACAACCATGCCAAAAAAGAGCCCCTCAAACCATAATTCTTAAGTTCCTTTATCAAAACATTCTGATCTAAGAGGTCGAATGCTTTACTAAAATCAATGTATACTGAATTTACTTTAAACCCTGTAGTCAATTCCTAGGCTACAAAATTTGTGTACATAAATTAGTAGAACGACCATTCTGAAGCTCATGCAGATTTTCAGTAACATATTTAAAAATAACTTTGAAAACTACCATTACCATCTTGTTTATCACTTTAGAAAGTTCTGATTGAATACATACTGAAACGTTAAAACGTCCTAAAGGGCATTATTTCCTTAGCTAGCTCACTTAGTCGTCAGTTACATTTTTTCAGTATTACCAGTCTCCCCCAAACAGGTAATTAAGGGCGCCAAACTTCACAAACTATACTCAAACACCCGTTTTAAATGATTTATTACAAAATTAATTATCCCAAAAACAATCAACTAATCTATATATATATAAAACTCAAAGGTGACTGACTGACTGACTGATATAGTGATCTATCAACGCAGAGCCCAAACCGCTGGACGGGTGGGGCTGAAATTTGACATGCAGGTAGATGTTGTAACGTAGGCTTCCGCTAAGAAAGGATTTTAATTAATTCCACCCCCAACGGGATAAAATAGGGGATGAAAGTTTGTATGATCTATCAACGAACAGCTCAAACCGCTGAACGGATGGGGCTGAAATTTGGCATGCAGGTAGATGTTATGACGTAGGCATCCACTCAAAAAGGATTTTGATTAATTCCACCCCCAAAGGGATAAAATAGGGAATGAAAGTTTGTATGAAACTTTGTCTATTTTAAACCGATCAGGTTGAGATTTTGCATGCATATAGCTTCTACGACGTAGGCATCGCCTAAGAAAGGATTTTGATAAATTCCACACCTAAGGGGATAAAATAGGGAATGAAAGTTTGTATGAAACTTTGTCAATTTTAACCGATCGGGCTGAGATTTTTCATGCATATAGCTACTATAAGAGGATTTTGATAAATTCCACCCCTAAGGGGATAAAATATGCGATGAAAGTTTGTCAATTTTAAACTAATCGGGCTGAGATTTTGCACTTATATAGCTACTATGACGTAGGCATCCTCTAAAAAAGGATTTTGATTAAATCAACCCCTAAGGGGATTAAATAGGGGATGAAAGTTTTTATGAAACTTTGTCAATTTTAAACCGATCGAGCTGAGTTTTTGCATGCATATAGCTATTATGGCTTACGCCTTTCTTAAGAAAGGTTTTGGATAAATTCCACCCCTAAGGGGATAAAAAAGGAGATGAAAGTTTTTATGAAACTTTGTCAATTTCAATCCGATCGGGCTAAGATTTTGCATGCATATAGCTACTATGACGTAGGCATCCCTTAAGAAAGGATTTTGATAAATTCCACCCCTAAGGGGATAAAATAGGGGATGAAAGTTTGTATGAAACTTTGTCAATTTTAAACCGATCGGGCTAAGATTTTGCATGCATATAACTACTATGGCGTAGGCATCCCCTAAAAAAGAATTTTAATAAATTCCACTTGTAAGGAATAAAATAGGGGATGAAAGTTTGTATGAAACTTTGTCAATTTCAAGTCGATCGGGCTAAGATTTTGCATGCATAAAGCATGCAAGTTTGTATAGTTTTATAATAATAATAGTCTAATACCACTCGCGCTTTAATGTGCGGTGTGTGTGGAGCGGTGAGGCGGTAGCACGCTGCTGCTGGCCGACATGACACTGTCGATAGACTCGTAGAGTCTTTAAAATTCGAGAATAAATTTGTTTTATTACGTAGTGGTGTACTAAGAAATTACTTTTTTAAATTCCACCCCTAAGGATTTAAAATAGGGATTGCAAATTTGTATGAAACTCGGTGGCAAAAAACTAAAGTCCACGCGGATGAAGTCGCGGGCGGCCGCTAGTTAATTAATATATATGTATATATTTATTTATTTCCTTTTTAAAAAAAACCCGGCTGGTACTTGTCCAGTCTAGTTATAGTTCAGTAACTCGGGCGGACCTCTTCACCTCTTTGAATAAATTTGGAAGGACCTTGGATTTCGAAGAGGTCAAACATAAGAGGACTAGTTGTTTGATGTACCAAAGTAATTTTCACCGATATAGGCACGGTAACAATAGTCTGATGAAATTATTCTTAATACAAAATGGATCAGATAGATCGTTACAATACAGGCATGTAGTTTCGAATATAGTTGAGTCAAATGAATGTTTCCGTCTTTCTGGGAGTGTACTCTGTCGAAGAGATCTAATTACAAATAAAAATCAAAGCCTCACACAAAGACATATCGTAACATCAATTTGGGCAACTTATCAGGATCAGCACCTTTTTCACATTTAAAGATAACAATGCATACAGTATCAGAGAGCCTAAGAGAAGAACAAAAAATATTAGAAACATATGATTAAAACTTGTTTTCCATATTTCCTACAATGTGCATCGTTAAAAATGTTGATGCAAACGAGAATAAACTGTTTTTATAATAGATTTAAATGTTTTTTATACCAATAGTTTCCGGCAGAAATTGATCTATATTTTTTTTATTTTTAGGTTATCATCATTGTATATCGACCAATCGACTGATCACGGTGGTCAATCACCAATACCAGTCATATCTAGTGTTCTAGAAAAAATTTTGGAAAGTGCCTCTATAGCAAATAAATCGAAATTTTACGAACTTGTTTATCGACTTGGTCGTACTAGTCTTAACACTTGTTCTATCGATTTGTAAGTATCTTATTATTTAATTATAGTTCTGAGACACTAAAAAATCTAAACTTTATACAAAAAATTTTATTTAAAAATTTTCGTCCCGACTAAGAATTACTATTTTATTCCTATCCGGTCGAAAATTCGTATGCGGCTACATCAAAATAAGATAAAACTCTGAAGGATACAGACAGGTTTTAAGAAGAAACTATAAACATCAATCAGGACATTATTAGGTGTTGGAATTAATTCGTAGCGTTTTACAAGAGATCGCGTAGGTGTTTTAAGTAATGTATTCATCATGAAATAGCTGTATTTGAATATTATTTGTTTAACATAACGTTATTTTGAATCGCTAATAACATTTTCGACTAGATTAAGTATGACAAAATTTTTGCATATACAAAAGACCGAGCTTAGTAAACGAAATAAAAGCACAACGGCTCAGATGGGCCGGACACGTACAGAGATCGCCAAACGAACGTCTTATTAAGAGGATATGGGAGGAGAACCCAGTAGGAAAGAGACCTTTAGGAAGACCAAGGCTCAGATGGAGAGACAATATGATTGAGGATGCAAAAGTCTTAGGAGTACGGGACTGGAAGGAGGCGATGGTGGACAGGGATAGGTAGATGCAGCTAAGACCCACGAAGGGTTGTGATGCTACGAGAGAGAGAGAGAGAGGAGTATTGCTTCATTACTTTAATATGAACAAAAGTGTTGCTGAAGCTCATCATATTTTAGTTGAAATATATAGTAACCATGCTCTAGCTGAGTAAACGTGTTGAGAGTGGTTTGCACGTTTTAAAACGGGTGATTTCGATTTTGATGACAAGGAGCCACCTGGCCAGACGAAAAAATATGAAAATAATGATTTGGAAGCATTCCTTAATGACGACTCAGCTCAAATACTTCAATAATTGTTTACTCTATTGGAAGTAGATTTATCAATGGTAGGAAAAAGTCTTAAAAGTTTGAGCATGAGCCAGAAGGAAGGGCATTGAGTTCTATATGAATTGAAACTAAGTGGTATTGAGAGACATTTTTTGGCATATCTCTTATAATAAAACTAATAAAGATTTGAAAGAAAACTTCTAAGAAGCGGGAATGGAAAGTGTCAAAAATTGAACACAAAAGAAAACTAAGTATGGAGGTAATTATATTATTAAAAAGTAAGCGAAAACAAAAGAACCCCAATAAAATGCATAGAACTGAACGAACTTATTAGGAGAAGACCTGACAAAAAACATAAGAAATGAAATAGAGGAAGTAATTGGGAGAAATAAAGACCTAAAATGTTTACGTCCAACTTTAGGGAAGCCACTACTTATTTCCATAAAAGATGAAACAGATAAACTATCAGAAGAAGCAGTAAGGTTTTATAAAAAACTATATACTTCAAAGAAAGACAACTCCAACACAAAATAATCACGATGTAAATTTAGAAACCTTACAAAATTAGAAAATTAGGAAATAGAGTTAACATTGACACAAATAAAGAATAATATAGCACCAGAATCAGTTAGAACACTTGTAGAACTGTTAAAAAAAGGAAAAGAAATCATACAAACATCAAGAAATCCGTTTAATCTATATACAGGAGAAATGCCCGAAAAATGGAACGGAAATCTTATACGTCTGCTATTTATAAACGGTAAAAGAACAAATATACAGAATTATAAACCCACCTCATTATTGTCGCAAACCTATAGTAACAGGCTAACACAACAAATTTACTCATATCAACCAGTAGAATAGCACCACTAATCATCTTTTTGCAATTAAAAGACTAGTAGAAAATTTTGATTGAATTGGCTGTCACTTGATGGATATTCATAACTATATGTAAATAAAAACACAATTGTTTTTCACGATATCCACGATTTATTACTTAGTAATATGTGACGCGTTTCACTACGATGTAGCTTTATCAAACACTGGTACTAAATGAACTAAAGAAAATTTGCAAAGTGTGAATATATAAATTTACGATAAATGTCATTAAATAGTAATTTGAGTGACAATACCCAGTATAAAAGATGGGTAAAACCATTTTGAACCATTACACAGAAATCATATTAAAAAAGGTTGAGTAAAGGTGAATGATTTAAGTCTAGTTGGTCGTTTAATAAAATATTTGAATTTTTCCTTTTATTGATTTCTAAAGATTCTAATAGATTTAATTTAAAACTTTTATTTTCAACATGTAAAATTTCAAAATATTGTCACTCAAATTACTATTTAATGACATTTATCGTAAATTTATATATTCACACTTTGCAAATTTTCTTTAGTTCATTTAGTACCAGTGTTTGATAAAGCTACATCGTAGTGAAACGCGTCACATATTACTAAGTAATAAATCGTGGATATCGTGAAAAACAATTGTGTTTTTATTTACATACTAGTAGAAAAAGCTAGCGAATACCATTTAGCGTTTGTAGACTACGAAACAGCTTTCGATATTTACAATGCGACAGAAAGATGTTATTTCTGTTAAATTTTTCACAGAAAACGTGTTCAGATAAATATAATTGGCAAACTAAAAATCATAACAAACACACAAGATATTAGAAACGGCACCCAAAACGGAGGCGGTCCATGATTATTCGAGACTTATTCACATAAGGAATATATCTCATTGTTTCACCAACTCTTGTTTACCCTGCTTATAAAATTCGTATGGCTGCTACTCATTTATTTCTTTCGTTATATTGCTTTGCTAGGGCATACATTGTCAGAACGGGTGAACGGAGGATGTCCCCAGGGAGGAATTTTACATCCCTTCTGTAGAATCTGGTCATGGACGAGCAGATAGTGAGACACCATGTGGGGTGTTATGTGGAGGAGCTGGTCATCTTAGCTTATGGCACTTAAAGTATAAGGTTATCTGACAGCACCATGGAATACATTACCAAGAGGGTGATAACCATTTTAATTAGTGTCCAAACATACTTAAGACAAAACGTGGGGTTTAAAAGCAGACATGTTACACGGGAACTATAACATGATGGTTAAACCAACATTTTAGAGGCCAAAAATAGAAAAAAAAAGATCATCATTATTCTAAGCAAGGTTCAAAGACTTGCTTGCCTTTGCATAACTGAGCAAACAGCAGAACAGAACAAAATAAAGCAGGAAATTTGAAAAGAAATCTATCAGATCAAATCAGACCACATATCTGCTTAGAGAAACATACATGGTAGAAATAAATCAACATGAGCAAGAGCAAAGTGTGAGCACTCAAGCCAAGCTTCAGGGTTACACCTGATACACAGATGGGTCTAAGACTAAAGAAGATTAAGGAGCAGGAATTTATAGCAGTGACGGAAACCTAAAAATTTCTGTCCCTCTGGCAACATATTCATTTGTATTTTAAGCAAAAGTATATAAAACCCTACAATGCGCAACAGAAAACAATTTGAGGTTTTATTTACTGTATCACAGGAGACGGTCAACTGTTGAAGACTTTGGAGTGCCTCCACAAACATATGGTACCGATCGTTTCGGCCCAAACAAACCAGGTGGTACAAATATCTTGGAGTGGGTGACATGAACCAATTAAAGAAGTACAATAAGCCTAAGTATGTTTCAGTACGACCGGTGACTATATGTCAGATGACTTCCATCTTAAAAAAATGGCCCTTGGTAAGCCAGGCGCATCAGTAGATTTATATTAATTAATTATATTTAAAGTATACGTTTTAGAAAAAAATGCTTTAGATAAAAGTTGTAGGTCTCTTTAAGACAAACAAAAAAGTCCCCTAACATTTTTTTGTACAGGTTGAAGTAAAAAAGTTACGAATTTTTTTCCATTTTGATTTGATATCACGCCCAAACGGCCTTACCGATTTGGCCCATTAACGAACTCGACCGAGATTTTGGGACGATTGATTTTTGTACCAAATTTCATTTCGATCCGTTAAGAAATGCGACCGCTATCGTGTCCACAAATTTCGTTATATCGGAACTATACATACATACATACATATATATATACATATATATATATATATATAGGCAAGGTAAAATGATAAAACGAACAGAGCGTTTTGTGACAGTCTAAAAATGTCCAAAGATGATACGTAAAGTATCTAATGCCATACTGTCAATAGTAATAATTTCAGTTTTGAACTGAAATGGTGTCGGTTAGAAATTTCTAACACTTTAAAGGACACCTTGGATGCTGCCATATAAATAGATATAAATATCATTCAACCTATATCAGGGCAAAACCAAACTACAGACACGTGTTTCGCTCTTGTTTGAGCTCGTCAGTGTAGTACAGGCTATGTCTCTCAAGTCACTAATCAAGAGACATCCCTGCTATAAATTGAACGATATTTATAGATGTCAATTGCGAAACTGATAAACAGTCGCAAGTGGTTCCATCTTCACTCCAAAAATGGTACTTCAGTGGTAGCTTTGCATCTTGTATATAACCTTAGGCAAGGTAAAATGATAAAACGAACAGAGCGTTTTGTGACAGTCTAAAAATGTCCAAAGATGATATACAAGATGCAAAGCTACCACTGAAGTACCATTTTTGGAGTGAAGATGGAACCACTTGCGACTGTTTATCAGTTTCGCAATTGACATCTATAAATATCGTTCAATTTATAGCAGGGATGTCTCTTGATTAGTGACTTGAGAGACATAGCCTGTACTACACTGACGAGCTCAAACAAGAGCGAAACACGTGTCTGTAGTTTGGTTTTGCCCTGATATAGGTTGAATGATATTTATATCTATTTACTAGCTGACCCGGCCACGCGTTGCTGTGGCTAAGGTTTTTGTTATACTTATTACATTGTAGTAATCTATTTAAGAGGAACAGTAGTAGAACATCAGTCATGGGGACCACCATGCTTGTTTACATAGATGCCATTTGTAAAAAATATGGCGACCTCCATGACAGATTTTCTACTACTGCAACCCCTTAATACAATGAAATTATTATTTACGAATGAAGACGGAAACGTTAAAGCTGGTATAAAAATTCACTGGATTGATATTAAGCAAAAATCAATACAAAAGAATTTTAAAATTTATTATTATTTTTATTGAAGTTTATAACAAATGAGTATATTACTGTCACGCCTGGAGAGATTTGAGAGAATGTGCCTTAGTGTTATAGGATAAGGAGTAGCTTACTAAAGGCACTCCCGGCCAGGTATCCTGCTGAAGGCAGAAAACTAACCAAGGGTAAGATGAGATAAACAACAGGAAACAAACAACAAATATATTAACGAATAAATAAGCAATAAGAATGAGTGATAAACATTAAGAATAGGGAGTCTTACCAAATAAATTACATGGTGGCATGTCACACTTACTCACGAAAATACGTCAAGAGTCACAATTGCCCAGACCCCAGGGTCTGTTTTAGGGACACCCCAAAGGGTGTCTGACCTCAACAACCTGCTTTTAAAGTCAATTCATATTCTACGTGAGAATCAAAATTAAACTATTTAAACACGTGCCAAGATCTAAAGTAATGACTTTGACCTGGTAAAATGTAATACATAACAATACAATAAAATATAAATTAATAAATTAATATGTAGGGCAAAACTACCCTATCACTTATGTGGCATTACAAAGTAAATAACATGTAACACTTTAACTTATGCATGAATGAGGTAGGTAGGGCAGATAGTCTTAAATCTTTAACAATAATACTTATTATTTTAAATTATAATTACTTTTATTTTCAGTTTAATTTAGCACTAATCGGAACACAATATTTTTGGTTAACCTGTCTTTAGCTAACACAAACAGATTCGACGGTTTCCCTACACGTGAACATGCAATATATAGTTGCCCAGTTTATTAAACTATATAGTTTCAAAGCACATGCCACAACTTTTTATGTTAAAACTTTTCAATAATTAAAACTGAATTTAAGTGTCATCTCAACAATGAACAGCATCCTTGATATTGCAAAAATATTAAGTCATGCAACGCTGTGATTGATCATAGAGAGGATTGTTTCCTTGTTAACTAAATCAAGGGTAGTTGTATCTAAAAACTTTCTAAAATAGTTTATTTTATTAACAGTTAAATTAAAATAATAATTACCGTTTTCACATGTAATAACAAAAAAAAAAAAAAATTCCCTCTGGCGTAATCGATCCCATTACCATAACCCAACCGAAATGTCATAATCGCCGCTGATCCAAATTAGCTACCAAGACTTTACATGAAAACTTTCAAAATAATAATGTCATATTTAATATAATAACAATTCAATAAACAAATAATTTACAATAAAATAATATTGCGACTATAAATGAAAGCTATCCTATTTTTCAAGTTGAATCAAACTGCACACGGTGTGCAAATTTGATTAAAATCGGTTAAGTAGTTTGGGAGTCCATTGCGGACAAACAACGTGACACGTAATTTATATATATTAAGATATGGCAGCATCCAAGGTGTCCTTTAAAGTGTTAGAAATTTCTAACCGACACCATTTCAGTTCAAAACTGAAATTATTACTATTGACAGTATGGCATTAGATACTTTACGTATCATCTTTGGACATTTTTAGACTGTCACAAAACGCTCTGTTCGTTTTATCATTTTACCTTGCCTAAGGTTATATACAAGATGCAAAGCTACCACTGAAGTACCATTTTTGGAGTGAAGATGGAACCACTTGCGACTGTTTATCAGTTTCGCAATTGACATCTATAAATATCGTTCAATTTATAGCAGGGATGTCTCTTGATTAGTGACTTGAGAGACATAGCCTGTACTACACTGACGAGCTCAAACAAGAGCGAAACACGTGTCTGTAGTTTGGTTTTGCCCTGATATAGGTTGAATGATATTTATATCTATTTATATGGCAGCATCCAAGGTGTCCTTTAAAGTGTTAGAAATTTCTAACCGACACCATTTCAGTTCAAAACTGAAATTATTACTATTGACAGTATGGGATTAGATACTTTACGTATCATCTTTGGACATTTTTAGACTGTCACAAAACGCTCTGTTCGTTTTATATATATATATATATATATATATATATATATATATATATATATATAAACTTTTGAACGGAAGGTGTTTTTGAGGTCAGGGGGACCTAAAACGAAAAACTGTAGTGAAATTTTCCCGAAGTCGTGACCTGCGAACCAGCTGAATAGTAGATATAAATCTACTAAACAACAACAAACATCAATTTTACGAGGTATGTTCAGAAAAAAACAAACGAGAATTTTTGAATAACTCATAAAATCTTTATTTATTCATCAATTTCTCTTATGTCCCCTTCCAAGTAATCCCCCTAAGATATGACCCACTTGTGCCAGCGCTTCTTCCAATCTTCGAAGCCCTTGTGAAACTCGATTTTGGATATGGCCATCAGCTCTTTTTTCGACGCGGCCTTTATCTCCTCCATTGTGGTTAAACGTCGTCCTTTCATCGGTCTCTTTGGTTTGGCGAATATGAAAAAGTCGCAGCCCGCCAAGTCCAGAGAATACGGTGGTTGAGGCATGATAAAGTGGTTGTTCTTGTCCAAAAACTCACGAACAAGCACTAATGAATTTGCCGGTGCATTATCATAGTACAAAATCCATGAGTGGTTTTTCCACAAATCCTTGCGTTAAGTCTTATTGCTTCGCGCAAACGTCTCATAATTTCCAGGTAATATTCCTTGTTGACCGTACGACCTTGTGGCAAGAACTCATGATGCACTACGCCATGTAATCGAAGAAAACAGTGAGTAAAACCTACACATTTGACAGAACTTGACGTTCTTTTTTCGGTCTTGACTCCTTTGGCCGCTTCCATACGGGATGATTGACCTTTGGTTTCGATGTATACTCATGTTCGTCACCAGTTATGATCCTTTTAAGAACATCTCGATCGTCGTCGGCGGTATTAAATAACTCCTCAGCGATATTCATGCAACATATTTTCAGGCTAAAGTGAAACTTCGAAGGTCATAACGTCAGATAAAAGGAAAATAGATGGATTACAACTATATAACAATGGACAGAAATGAGAGAGAAGGTGGAGAGATAAGGGAGACATTGAAAACGGAAAGCGCAAAATAGAAACGGAGGATAACAAACTAGGGAAAGCCTTTGTCCAAAGTTGAACTAATTAAACGCCAAAGATGAATGTAGAGAGCGAAATCGAATATTCTACCAGGGTAGGAAGAAAAACATATGACTCTTACGGAATTAATTGGTGTTCTGATGGGGATTGGCTAATGCAACCACAAAAAGTCTTATCATAAAAGAACATTGGTATTCCCTTGGAACTAAATTAATTAAATTAAAAAATTAAGAACATTTAAACGCTTTGTAGTATTATTTGACAGCGAAAGAGGTTCGTGTCGATTGTTTGAAGTTCATACTTGTCAGCGATCTTACAGCATAATCCTTAATAAGAAAGCTATGTGTAAAAAAATACAAAACTCTACTAATATAATTTTTTTAATTTCAGGCAAAGTCAGTTGTTATCAGCAGCAAAAACTTTATTATCATGGACAACTCAAAAGAATTCCATCAGTAATTACACTTTCGAAACTATCTTAGATCTTACACTTCCTACTCTACGCACTCCAAATACAATTCCATCAAAAACTAAACATTCTGCTGCTCATCTCTTCCTCTGTTTCACTGAAATCGTATTTCCACCAAATCTTATAATTATCCCTTCCATCGTGCAGTTCATTCACATAGCTCCTACTCTAAAATATTCTAATAAACAAACTAGTTGCATAGTTCACAACGCTGTTAGTAATTTGTTACTTAAACCATGGGGAGAGCTTTCTCACGAAGATTCACTTCAGAGGAACGCTTTTATTGGAACATTTTTTGAAAATCTCACCAAAGATTTTCGAGAACTTAATTTAAATTCATCCGAGGAACGTTTGCATTTAGTGGTCGAAGAAACTCTACCTTCTTTATCTGTTATTATCGAAAGTTGCAGACATCTTCCTTTAAATTCTAAAAAGTTGTTGACCATAGCATTGAAACCTACAATACAGCACGGACTTTATTTGTTTCCAACGTTGATGAAATATAAAGATGTTAGCAATTATGTTTTAACATTCTATTTGAATGTTATGGGAGTGCTTCAGCAGCAATTAGGAGTTGAGGATACGAAGAACGCTGTGCATGTTTTTATGCAGGTTTGTATAAACTGAATAATTAATTGCAATAGTATTATTAAAACAAAATTCATCTGTCACATACATATCATTTGCCATGAATTTGTACGTCTGTATCATTTTCTCTGTTCTTAAGAAAGTTATTAAAAAAAAAAGTTTGAGGTGTCAAGGGACACCTGGATGGAACGAAGTTCCTTTCGATTAATTAGTGAAGGAATTAGTAATTTGTAAACACAACAGAGTGTTTATACATACATAAGCATTTATTATTGTCTGTATAAAATCTCTACTTACCTAACAGTTCGTTTCTTTTAACAAAAGTGTCCATTTATACAATACCAGAGCTTTAGATAACACATCTTTTTAGAATTACTTTTTATCATTTAAAACAGGAATTAACAATTCAATACAAAATTTTAATATTAAAATATTTGACAGTAACTGACAGTTAAGGTAATTTGTCGTAGGTACCTAAATAGTCAAGTTACGAACTATTTTTAAAATGTTTATGAATTTATTAATTTATAAAAACAGGATGAAATAAAATGTAATACTATTATAGTTAATTATTATTTTTTCTACAGTATTTTCTTTTAATTTAAAATAGTGTCTTTTTAATTGTAATATATCTATCTATGAGAGAGAGGGAGAGAGAGTTATTTATTTTTTGGTCTGTGAGAGAGAGAAACATGCGTGTGTCGTGTCATAGTGTCGTGACAACTTTTGGTATGAATTTTTTTTGGCTAGCTCCTAGCGTCTGTCGTAACTGTTCGTAACGCGCGAAAGGGAACTTCGTTCCAAAAACAGAATAGTATATTCTACAAGATCTGGCAATTAAGTTCCGAGTCTATTGCATTTTTTCCCCTTTAATATACTCTGTATCCGAACCTTCCACTGTGTGAAGCAGTGCTTCAGGTAATCCGACTGGCTGTTGAGAATTTTTTTTACGTCCTCTATAGACACGTGGAGGGTTCTCTTCAAGCAAGATTTGATTTTTGGGGACAAGTAGGAGTCTAGAATTCGTAGGGTTCTAAGTCTGGTGAATAGGGTGTGTGTTCAAAGACTGGGTTCTGGTTTTTGGCCAAATAGTGTTTGACAGACAGCCCTTTATGAGACGACGCGTTGTTTTGATGTAGAAACCAGGCACTGGTTTCCAGATTTCGAACTTTTTTTGCAATCTATTTATCGGAGTTTTTGTAAAACGTCTATATATTAGTATTGATTGAGTGTGTGACCTTGTGGTTCACATTCTAAGTGGACTTAAATTCGAACTTGCTCATCTTCGAAATTTTTTGGCTCTTGGGGAGTTTGGAGACTTGTACTGCAATGATTGCGTCTTGGTTTCAGGGTCTTACTGAAAAAATGTAAGTTTCGTCGCAAGTTATGATCCTGAACAAGAAGTTTGAGTTCCTTTCGGTGCATTCTAGGGTGTCAGAACAAACGTCTTTACGATGCATCTTCTGTTTCGCTGTTAGAAGGTTGGGCCCAAGCTATTAGCTATTTTTAGTCTTCATTTAGTAGGAATCTCATCAATCTTTATCTGTTGTACCTAAACATTTTTTTTTCACATCTTAGGTGGTTTACTTCTAGTACCAAGTATTACCGCCTTCGGCTTCAATAATTCAACGAGGCATGCTTTGGATCACTGTGTGATCCATTTGCTTTCACTCTTCTTTTAGGCCCTGAAAAAATTGAGTATCTGTGGATAATTTTATTTATGGATAAATTCGTCCCAGACGTGCTCAATGGGTTTAGAGTCTGTGCTTCTTACAGACCGGTGTAATTTTTGAATTTGGACCTATTCACCATTGTCCTCCACAAAAAGAAAACATATCTTCCACAAATAGTGTAAATGGTGTAGTACGGTGTGATTCCAACATTTCAGTTATCTACCGACGGACATTTAGTGTCCCGTGAGCTATAAGAACGAAATCTGTTTTAGCTTGGATAATATCTCCCCAGACCTCCATCCAAACTTTCCCTACTGATCATCGTATATTCTGCACAACGTTCTCCAGGTTTCCTCCTAACTCTAATACGACCATTGGTGAATTTAGAACAAATCAAGATTCATATGAAAAAAGAATTCTTTTCCAAACATCGGCGTCCAATGATAATCATTGTGGGCAAATTGTAGTCTCGCTCTTTTGTGTTGTGGTAGCAATAACGATCCATTTGCCGGTCTTCTGTTGGTTAAACTGTCATTTTTTATTCGTCTCACTCACTTGAAGATTTCTAACATTATAAAGCTCATTCTGTAGCTGTGGTCTATTTCGCATCAGCTTCAGATGTAATCCTTTTGTTACATGTTCTAGTTTCCGATGAAATTCATCTCCTAGTACCTTTGTGCAACTCTTGAAACGGTCGTTTCCTAGAGTTTCAGCTACGTAGCACTGACATCTGCAATCGTTTAAGGAAGCTATTGCCATTGAGCTTGTTTATCGGTTAAATAGTAACTGTAGCAGTTTTTGGTCATTTTTGTTTGTACTTTCAAAAATCAATTATTAATCAAATCAGCTCAATAATAAAACACCAACTTACAGAAATTTGGTAGATATTCCTTCTATGATATACAGTCAGATTTTAACCTTGTTTTAAAAGAAAGATATTATATCATCGATTTAAGGTTCACAATTGCGAACGCTCATAAGTACCAGATATTTGAAGGAATTAGTATAGATAACTTTATCTGGAAATCTTCAGATTAAACCTTTAATAGAAAAAAGAAAATCGACACATGGAGCACATACCCACTTCGTAAGTTTTAAAAAAGTCGGTACAAACTAAAAAATTTTGACGACTGGTTAGTCGCAAGACTCAACCTGAAGTTAAGTGAGAAATCAGAGACAGGATTATTTCAACAGAAATTTTTACGCAACTCCACGGGAGTAAAATGTTGAAAGCTGATTGGTTAAACTAATCGTTCCACCAGGTGTAGGTATACTATAGCTTGTTCACGTACACCGTTCTAGCTACCGGATTTAATGTAGATTCTAGAAGTTATAAAAAGTTTTTAACGGCTTATATTTCAAAAAGTATTTATTTAAAAGAAATTAATTAACTGTTTTTTTAAAAATACTACAAGTTGTTGATCTATTTACAAAAGTCATGAAGGTACAATTCCTAATTATAATTTCAATTACAGTCTTAATTTTAATACGGTTCATATATCTGTAACCGACGTTTATGATGCTATTGGCAGCCTCAAAACTAAATATTCCCATGGGCCTGATGGTATACCATCAGTTTTATTAAAAAATTGTGTGTGTTCCCTTACCAAACCCCTGCATTATTTATTTAGTCTCTCCTTTGCTTCTGGGTGCTTTCCATATTTTTGGAAAACGAGTTTCTTGACGCCCATATATAAAAGTGGTAATAGGGATGACATTACTAACTATAGAGGTGTAAGCATACAATCTGAAATTCCCAAGCTTATTGACTGTCTTTTTGCACAGGAGCTTTCATGGCATAGTCGAAGTGTAATTATACAACAGCAGCACGGTTTTTCAGATGGTAAATCTACCGTAACTAATCTACTTACATATCAGCAGTACTTGTTGAATGCCTTTGAGGGGCATAATCAGGTGGATTGTGTTTATACTGACTTCTTGAAGGCGTTTGATAGAGTGAGTCATGAACATCTAATTCGGAAATTACTTGCAATGGGCCTGGGTGAGGGTCTTGTAAAGTGGATTGAAAGTTTTTTATCTAATCGAACTCAACTAGTGCGTATAAATAGCCTGATTTCTGATGAAATTCAGGTCTTTTCTGGTGTGCCACAGGGCTCCCACACGGGACCAATTTTGTTTAATTTATTTATCAATGATCTTTGTCGTGTTGTTCGTCACTCTGAGTTTTTATTGTTTGCAGACGACCTAAAGTTGTACAGGGGAATAAAATGTTCAAATGATGCTCAACTCTTACAATCTGATGTTGATAGCGTTTTTTTATGGTCGATAAAAAATGGTTTAGAGCTTAATATTAAAAAATGCTTAAGTATTTCATTTGGCCGTTCTCTGAACTTGGTTGCAAATCATTATACTATAAATGGTCAAATGCTTGAATCTCTTACTACAATCAGAGATCTTGGTGTTTTACTAGACAATAAATTAACATTTGTGCCTCACTATAATGAGATTGTTAATCGAGCAATGCGTAATCTGGGTTTTGTTGTGCGTAACTCTGGTAAATTGTCTGTCTTTTGTTTCAAGATGCTTTACTATTCTCTGGTTCGTTCTGGGCTTGAATACGCCTCGCCAGTGTGGTCACCTTATTATTCTAACCATGTAGAATCAATTGAAACAGTTCAGAATACTTTTCTTCGTTCCCTAGCTTTTAGGGCTAACATTGACATTTATCAGGGCTTCCATATCGACTATAATAAAATAAAAGACGTGTTTAAGATCGACAGTCTTAAAGTAAGGAGAACTCGCTCAGAGTTAGTAACATTTTATAAAATATTGAATGGAATTTATCATTGCCCTGCGATTTTGGAGAGTGTACCATTCCATATTGGTATTAATCATAGATCTCAAAATCCTCCTATGTTTCGTTTGCCGTTTCATCATGCTAATTACGGTTTCTTCTCACCATTCACTAGAATGATGAGGGCATATAATGAGCTTAATCTTGACCCTTTCATATCCAACTCTTTAAATTTATTTAAACAGCAACTTAGGGAACTAAGCGACTGACATTGGTTTTATTTGTTATAATTTTGAGTTTTTTGTTATAATTTTGTATATTTTATGGTATTGTTTATTTTAATTCTTTATATTTGCCACTATAATATGTATAGTTAAATAGCATAGTCTATTTTGTTTTTTGTAAACTGGCTCTGCCGTTGAAATAAATAAATAAATAAATAAATATTTGAAACATAACATAGTTGGAAATCATCTGTTTAAATAATAAGGTGAATGTATAATAATTAACTGTAAAAATGATATTGTAGGTAACCATGAATGAAAGACAAGCCAGCTCTTTGTGTGGATTAGAAAAATTGTTACAAATTTTACAACTTGTTATCGAAGCTCCAGGGAATGGTTATAAAACATTTCTGCCGGGTATTTTGCAATTATGTATGGAAAATATTTATCCAATGATCGTATCTCAGGCTTATAACTCGCCTGATATATTTTCGGCATTATTAACTCTACTTTACAGGTAAGTGATAGTGCTACTCGTACATTAAGTATTTCAACTGTATGCCTATTTTTCTCGACTTTTTCTGATTTTTTTTTCGATTATAATTATGATTTATTTAGTTTTTTCGTAATTTTTAAAATTTTCTCAATTTTTCTTGGTACATCAAGTGTTTGCATTTTTTAATTTACATCTTTACTGATTTTTCTCCTTTTTTTTTTAGTTTTTTTATTTTTTTCCAATTTTAATTTTTCTCATTTTCATGATTTTTTTCGTACTTTTACCAGTTTCCAGTTTCTTGTGAATTTTTATTTTTTTCACAATTTTTCCATTTTTCCAATATTTACCAATTTTTTTAAAGATTTTTCCAGTTTTTTGAGAATTTCATAGTGTTCATAATTTTTTTATTTTTCCGAGTTTCCATGATTTTTCATACAATTGAGTATCTCAACATATAATGGCGCGTTTTTCTGTGATCCCATTTAAACCTCACAATGCATAAAAATCTAAGTAATAAAATATGGTGGTTGCAATCAAACAGTAATAAGAAATCTCGAATTATCTAGATGTATTTTTTGCATTTAGATTTTATATAAACAAAAAATTCACATAAAGGAAATATCGAAAGAAGTTACACCCAGCAGGACTCGAACTTATAAACTTTATCTATAGCTGGAAACGCTTCTAACCTCTCAAGCCATAGCTGCATTAGCATTTAGTCGTCTTGATTCTACTCCTATTATGATACTTACCATATATTTTTAGTAAATCAATTTTTTGTGAGATATCTCTTATAAGATTTTTGAAATTTAGAAATGATACTATGGAGGGTAGAGGTAAGGAGAACTGTCTCCGTGTATTGAATGTGTCCGTCAAAATGTGGTAAATAAGGGTGGCGCTACGATCGTAGTAGGGTAAATTTTAAAAAAAGCGCCATAATTTCTTAGAGTAGGATAGATAAATAAACAAGGAAAGACACATTTCCGCTTTATTATGACACATACATAAGATAATAATAAAGTATATATAAAATGAAATTTTAATAATGATTATTTTCCAGCAATAAGTGAATAAGTATTTAAAAATTCATTACCGCGTTTTTTTACAACACTTATATTACGAAATCATACGACATTTCAATCAATTTGTCAAAAACTGCTACATTCATTCTGTACCCTACATCTACTTTAGCGCCAAGTTTGAGAAGTGTTATGTACCTCTAAAAAGTGGACACATTTTTAATCATTTCCCATTTAAGATCGTTCTCCTTACCTCTACCCTCCATAAATGATACAAACAAGAAAATGAAATCGAAAAAATGTCATGTCTTGCCGGGTGTAACAGTTTTTCGATTAACTATTAATGCATCTGTGGCTTAAGTGGTAAGATACGCTACCGACTATAGGTAAAGATGTCAGGTTCGAATTCTGCTTGATGTGACATATTTTTCGATTTCTCCTTAATGTCATTTTCGTTATTTTAAAATTTTTAAATTTTAAAAATCCAATGAGATATTTGTGAAAAATAATTGGTTTTCTAATCTATCCATCATTACGAGTTGCTCACTTGATCGGGAAACTCAAAAATCATTTTTTTTTTTTTTACTGAGAGTTAATATGCTGCAACATTTATACTTTTTATTGTATTTATTTGTTAATTTGCGATATATTGTTATTTTTTAGTATATTACTTCACCGTTGGCAGTATTTTTACGTCTCACTAGTAAGACTTGGTTTTTCACCGGGTTGTAGTGATTCCGATCCTGGTATAGAACAGCCTCAGAAACCAGAACAATTATTAGCAGTGTTACAAGTTTTTGGTCAAGCACTCTTACAGCAAGACATGAATATATTTAGGATAAGTTTGGCTGCTTTAGAGGATCTTAACTCGAAATGGAAGCTTTATCATAAGGTAAAAAAGTTTTTTTTTTATCAACAAGCATATTTTTTGTATCTGACTGTTCCTTTGCAATTTTATTTAGTTTTGATTAGAAGCTATAAAAATGTCAGTAGCTGTGATTCTGTAGTTCGATTGTTGGAATATGTTTAGGACGTCTATTCTGCGTCATTTTTCGAATTATGCAGTGACAGTACGATAATTCAATTTCTTTTTGGGTTACACATTCTCAGGTAGTCTTTTCTTCCTTTAGAATCCGTCTCACAGTCATTGTTCGTAATGCAGCCTAATTAGTTTTATTCGACTTACTTAATCCTTTGGTTCATTCCATTCTAGGTTCGTGGTACTTGTACTATTTTGTATTTGTCTTTACAAAGGATGCTGTATGTTTGCAGAGTCACTCTAACGTCTTCAAAAAATAACTGTGTCTCGCGATCCAGTGCCTATTTTAGGTTCCCCACTGCATAGGGTCTATTTTAAACAGCGGATCGTGTTCGCTTCTATCAGTTGAGCCCAGGGCGTTGTGACCAGGCCAGCCTTACCCATCCCGACTTTTCTGGTCATGGTCGCTATTGGAACCGCAGAGGACTTTATCTCTGAGACGTATGTTTCTCGGTTACGCTAACCAGGTCTCGTCACTCTTGACTCAACTGGTTGAACCATCGTGTCTTAGTTAAAGTATATTAAAATTAACTAAAACGGACTTACCCCTACCGTAACTGTCTCGATTGAGTGGGGAAAGCATACGGACTTTAGTCCTGTGGAACACGATGGTTCAACCAGTTGAGTCAAGAGTGACGAGACCTGGTTAGCGTAACCGAGAAACATACGTCTCAGAGATAAAGTCCTCTGCGGTTATCACAAAGATCGGGTGGTAGTGATCGAAACTGGTAGGGAAAGTTACGAAGGCGACTAGCCAAAGTTGAGGCTTGCCTCTAATACTGGATAGGTGTTTGCAATCGTTTGAGATGTCAGGTTGTGGATTTTGCTTCCCCAATTATATGTTGACCCGGTTACGAACCAATCATCGTGAGATTCACGACTTCTGCACACGATGTTTATTCTTAATACTATTCAGGTTTTTTATGTATCTCTGTGATCAGAGCAACGGCAACCCTATTTAGTATGGGTATAAGTTATTGGTGTCTCGTTTGAGACTAGGACGAAGACTGTTAAATACTCGAAGAAGAACCTTTCTAACAACGGTACTACGGAGAGGCTAGATCAAGCTACGTACAACGGCTAGTACGATAGTATGGACTAACTGACTCGTAGTGGCAATTGGTATAATCGCTAGTTGGACATGTCTTACTCCTGATCCGGGCTATGCTAGGGATACATTGGTATGTCTGGTAATGGATCGAAAATTCCGAATGGAATTTCGCTACATTCTTTGACTAGATGACGTTTTGGACTTAATCCAGCACAGTGGTTGGTTCTTGCTAAGTTTTGAATTTCTAGGTGTAAGGAGAGCATAGCAAGGCTTACAAACACTGGGGTTTCGGTGACTCTGGTAAGGCAGGAAAACTGTCTTCATTTGGATCTTCTACCACTGTTTTGGAGAGGCGGCTCCAATTTTGAGGATTGGCACTGGACAAGGCTCTCTTAGTTAGTAGTGGCTGAGATCAGTCACTAACCAGGGAGGTGTGCAGGTGTCCTTTTACTAGTGCATGGGTTATGAGAAATCCTGTATTGACTTTTAGCTGATTTCTGCTTGTGCTACGCAGTGCTTCAGCTCTTTTACCACACTTCTGTTCAGTATACATTTTTCTGTATACTTGACCAGTTTATCGTCAGCTCCTTTGTATTCTTTTATATTTTGGATCTCAAACTAGTTTGACATTGTTATGTTCCACCAGGAGATAAAATTCTTCTCGGCACTTATCTATAAATACCTCAGGACTATTTGTTGTGATATTGATTCACTTAGATTCATAAGCCCATAAATTGTTTTCTATTGCGCATTGCAAGATTGCATACATGTCTTCTTAAAACAAAGGCGTATATTCCCAGTGGGAGAGAAATTTTCACATCAGAGAAGAACCATAACCACTCACTTAAGCTAAAAATAACACTTTTTGTTGTATTTTACTTCCAATTAAATTTTTATTGTGAATACAAATGCTATTGGTTGGATAGTTGCTCAGATACAATTGGCTAATCACGTATAGATTAGTTGAAAAGCCTAATTATACCTTAATTGGCTTGACCTTTATTGGTTTTTACACATTTAAATGTCGGCTCTTTCATTCCAATTAAAATAGTACTTCTATGCCTCGAAATATTGGTTTCTCTAGGTTTTATAGATTTTTCCGTACGGAGGGCGAGTTTTGCAGCGTGATCGAAATAAAACCTCAAGATCATCGCTTAACGTTTTCTAACGATTCTCTGTTACCTAACTAGCAGTGGTGAAAATATCTTCCGTATGAGCAACGTAAAGAAAAGAGCGTGAAATGAGATGGAAATAATATCGGTGTCTCAATTAAGATTGCGTTGTATTATCAATCCTTCATAAAAGGTTAAAAATGAACATACGGGGAAAAAGTTTATAATGTTAGTACTCATTTTTCTATTATTCAAACCAGTTTTCAATGGTTATACGATATTTCTACTAAATTTTTCATCTTATGTATACTGAAGTAGTGCTTAAAACAATTTGTAACTTAAGTACAGATAATTCTTCCTTGTTTTACGTATCACATACAAACCAGTTTACAACGTTTAAAAAGACAAAACTAGTATTAATGATTTAACCCTTTTAATATACTATCTTATTTGTTTCTATTATGGAATGAATTATTTGATATAATTTTTAGATGCTCTTCCGTTACCACCTTTTACAAGAGTTTTTATCAGTTCTGATAAATTGTTTGACGGACAAATCGCAGTCTTCACTTTCAGACGATATTCAGATGGCTGTATATAATATGGCGGCTGTGAATTTTGAAGAATTTTACTCAACATTCCTTAGGAAATTTACGCAAAATATCGAGGGTATTTCGCATGAACAATGTGATGCCTTGCTGAGGAATTTTCAACATAATCATGATACCGTGAGTACATTTATTATTTTACAAATTTTATGTTGTGAATTTTGAAATGAGTTAATTATGCATGATCACATTTTCTTCTACATACACTTACCGGTATGAAAAACGGAGTAGTTCATTTCTTTAGTATAAGCAGTGTTTTTGAATATGAAATATGTATATGTTACCTCACAGTATCACATATTCAATTGTACGTTACACTGTGTACTAGCGTTCGTGATAATTGCTTTATCATCTTACAAAGTCTGCGACATCGTTGTCCTACAGCTGTTTAAATTATCACGTCCGACAATCCAACGTAAATGAACAGTTTAACAAAGATTCGCAAAAACCAATCTTATTATTTGTAGACCTGCAATAGATGCATTTTCTTGGTCAAGGATCAATTGAAATGCAATCTACATTTCTTTGTTCCTGCACACTATCATATTGCCCAACAAACCAGTATCGGACTAAAAGTATTGACAATATTTTGAGAGTTACTGGCAATATCTTGAGAGTTATCATATGTTACTTCATTGAATTTCATAACATCTAGGAAACGCGATAGACTCTTCATACCATGAACTTCATGTTCTGTTTATTTTGAATTTTTTAAGATATATTAAATGCTTAAATTTATTGAAGAGTTATATCATATTCTGTAGTGATGCAATCACTAGATTAAATTTATTGTTGTTAATATTAGTAACATTATGCAATTGCTTGGCATCTGAAAACCTTATTAGGTTATAACTTATAACACATTTTTACTTTACCGTCATATCTTCAACTATGAAGTGGCCAGGATTAAGTCCGGTTGGGAATCCAACTGAACATTTTTGGGCGAAGGATTACGTTAATTACGTTAAATAGTTGAAACAACATCTTTTAGATTTTTTAGAACGTATTTCTTAGCCGGTTTGCACACCGGAGCAATATGCAAGTAGCAACCAGCAACATGCAATAAGCAATATTATCGCCAATGTGTTTTTCCATTACATTTTTGTTGACCTCGCACCCCGACGCAATATGATATCGCTATCGCCTTTCTAGAACAACATATGTCAATCAATCAATCAAATAAGCTTTATTGTCAAAAAATTTGTGTAGACAAAGCCAACAACAGATAAATATAAGATAGAACTAGGAACTAGTTCTACCATATATACATATACACATAAACATAAAAATATAAATATTTAGAAAAAAACATCGTTAGTTGACAAAACAATCCATAACAAACAAAAATTGTTTCACCAACCAATTTAAAAAACTTAAATATTGTTTTCTAAACAAATTTATAAACTGTAAACAAAAGAATCACACATTAAACAGATGAATATCAGCCTATTAACCAGTGTGCGAAATACTTGTATTATTAAAAAAATCGCTTACTGTATAAAATGGTCTTTCCAGCAAATATGATTTTAGTGTCTTACGAAATAGAACAGGGGCCGATATGGACTTAATCGCAGACGGCAGATGATTATGCAATTTTTTTGCGTTGTATAGAATTTTTGACCAATTCGGAGGTTGGGATAGGAAGACGAAAATTATGATCCGCATTTCTAATTGCATAGCCATGGAGGGGCCTTTCCGAGACAATTGTTTGGTTCTTGCGGACTAAACAAATCGATTCATAAATAAACAAAGAAGGAAGTGTTAATATTTTATGTCTTTTGAAGATATCTTGGCAGTGGGCTCTGCTGTGTAATCTCAGAGCATATAGGATAGCTCTTTTTTGAAGTCTGAATATACGATCGAATTGAGTCCGAGTGCAGGTGCCCCAGAAAGGAAGAGCATATCGCAAATGTGATTCGAACAGGGCAAAGTAGACCGTTTTAGTTATTGATGTGTTGAGCTCCCCGGAGACCGATCGTAATGCAAAGCATGCCGAACTCGGTTTTTTTGATAGGGTATCAATGTGCGTTTGCCACTTCAGTGAATTGTCCACAATAAGAGCTAAGAACTTTACAGACTCGACGACATCGACAATATTGTTATCAAGCACAAGAGGTTGTAACGTACTGTTATATGACAAAATTTTAGTTTTCGCAACGTTAAAGCACAGAAGGTTCGAATCGCACCATGACTTGATGGTCAGCAAATCATTAGACATAGTACTATACAGAGTTGATACATCCGGGCAGCTCCAAGTAAAACTAGTATCGTCAGCAAATAGGCAGATCTTTCCGCTAATGTCCAGACAAGCAATGTCGTTGATGAACAACAGAAATAGAAAACAGAGCCCTGAGGCACCCCGCAATCTATTTGTTTGCACGAAGAGGTGGATGAATCAACTCTGACCAGCTGATTTCTATTGTTTAGGTAAGACTTGAGCCATTGCAATGGAGTGCCACGGATTCCATAGTGCCGCAACTTTTTGATCAGGATATTATGATTAACACAGTCAAATGCTTTAGAGAAATCGCAGAAAATTGAAGCTGTATGATGCTGGTCATTTAAGTTAGAATAAATATTGTGGAAGACAGAAAACATAGCATCATTTGTGCAACGGCCACTAAGAAATCCAAACTGTTGACTTGTCAATATGTCATATTTACAAAGAAATGATAAAAGTCTTTTTTTGAACAGTCTTTCAATAATCTTGGATAACGTCGGAAGAAGAGCGATCGGACGATAGTTGGAAGCTTGGTCCCTATCCCCTCCCTTGTACAAAGGTATTATTATTGCCGTCTTGAGGCAGTTGGGGAAGGTTCCAAGTTGGAATGATTTGTTTATTAAGGCAGTGAGAGAGTACAGTGTACATTCCGGAAGGTTAGAGAACATTTTCAGGGTAAGACCATCTGACCCAGATGATGATTTATTTTTGATGTCGTCGATTGCACTGCATAGCTCTGTTTTCTCCACGGGTGTAAGGAAGAAACTGTGTGAATTCAACCTGGTACCAGAAAGGTACAAGAGTGGGTCGCGAGAGGGGGCTATGGTATTCACTAAGTTCTTTGCCACATTCACAAAATAATCATTCAGACTGTCCGGAGAAGCAGAGGTTGAAATGGCAGAATGGGATTTATTCCTCAGATCATTGACAATAGACCACGTATCCTTGGCAACATTATTGGAGTTTGTCAGTTTATTTTTATAATATACATCCTTGGCACCTTTTATAGTTTTTTTATAAATTTTCCTGTAATTTTTCACGTAATTATGAAAGAGGGGATTCGTCGTGAATTTTTTAAGGTGAGATAATGAGCGCATATTCTTTGCAGATATCCTTAAGCCTTTGGTACACCAAGGTTTATGTTTTTTAATTTTAATTTTTCTAATGGAGAAAGCTTTGTCCACGAGCCCAGACAGTTTGTTTATAAATAAAGAAAATGACGAATTAATGTCTTCAAGGTGGCACTCCACTCTTTCTTGAAAAAATTCGACCTAATTTGTAAGAGGGAACTCTACGCTTAGAATTTACAGGAAAACTTGTTAATACTGCTTCATGATCTGAGAAACCTGAATTAAGTACCGAACAGTCTACAGAGTCCGGATCAAATGTTGACACTACATAGTCTATTATACTGGAACTGGTTTTTGTTATTCTAGTTGGAGAGTTAACATGCATCTTCATACCAAGTGAGTTAAATATAGATAGAAGAGAATCTTGAGCAACACACACACTGGAAAAGTTAACATTAAAGTCACCACACAAAATCAATTTACTGTTAAGAGGAAGTGATTCAAGCAAGCTCGGTAGTTTATGACAGAACATAGGCAAATTTGCGTCAGGGGTTCTATAAATACAGACTATACAAAGATTGTAAATACCACTATAAACTATAGAAAATTCAAATAATTTCTCAGTTAGTAAGTTGTCAAACTTAGTCACTGCTGTAAAGTTATTATTAGTGGACATTATTATAGTTCCTCCATGTGATAGATTCTTTCTGCTATACCTTGATATTGTGGTATATACAGGAATACTGGCTCATCCGCATTTAGCCAATGTTCTGTTATAGCAATAATTTCGGGAAAATTCAGTTGTTCTAAAAGTAAAAATAAATCATCAGTTTTGTTTCTTAGAGATTGAATATTAATAAGAAATGTGCTGAGCTTGCTATCGTTCACTGATTCAGAGTGTGCTTGATACTCTGAACTCGTCAATTTTTGTAAAAATTTGAACAGCTTACACTAGGCGAGCCACTAGAAAAATACTTGTTGTGGTTTTCTCTACTCCTCTGCAGTTGCTGGACTTTCTCCGAAGAGAAATATGACTTGAAGGCAGAGAGATCCGCCTCAACTTCCGCCAAACCGATACCATATGCATTGTGGAAACGAAAATATAACTTACGCAGGGAATCCACGTCTCCAGGAAGGCCCTCCGATGCTAGCGACAGTTTGATACTTGTCGCAGTGTACCCCTCTAAGCAAACATTGGATGGCTGCTCATGAAGATATGCTAGATACAGTCTAAGAGGTTTCAATATTGAGCGATCTCTGTTACTAGCAACACGACGTGCCGGTTGATAAACAACTATATCGCCCGTACTTTGCCAATATTTCCTTCATCAAGCAGTGTTAGATCATTAAGGGTTTTAATTTCTCACCCAACATGTCAGTTGATGACAATAGGAATTCGTTTAACAGAACAACAATATAAAGTTCTATTTTTTAGTTTTTAATAAAATATGTACTTTTTTATTTTTATTTTATGAGGTGCTATCAGCTGAACTAACGTTTCAAAAGTACTCGGACTCATTCGGTAACAGTTTTGAAACTGTGTGGGATGCGTCTTTAATTCTTGTTTACTCCTGTTTATTCATGTTTACTCAACGCTTCAAATGCTGGATGAATCCAATATCGTCTCCTTTTACTTTTCTTTCTCCTTAAAATTTGTCACTACATTATCACTTCGTCTTCATCAGACGACATTTTCAACAAGTGATTTTTTATTGCTTTGGTATGCGAAGTACAACAAAATATGTTGCCTGTTGCTTATTGCATGTTGCTAGTTGCATATTGCTCCGGTGTGCGAGCCGCCTTAGGATCATATTCGCCAAATTTTTTTGTTTGTATTTAAGAACAATAATTTATATAACGGATTAAAATTTTAAGTTTTTTAATAAAATTCAACGGCCCCGTTTTTCGTACCGGTGATAATGTTATTAGTGTATTAATTATGTTGTTTTTTTAGGATATGCCTACCTTTGTACATAATTTACAAAGTTTTATAAATGATGTGTCACGTTATAGGATATGCAATTTAAGTTCCTTAATTACTAATCGTTAATTTCAAATTATGTTGTATGTGTGATTATTATATTAAAAAAGGCTTACAGGAGAATCAGGGAGACTATGTGGGGATTAATATTATTTATTTATTCTATTTATTTTTAACATTAGAAAGTGATGCTAAAAATATATACTTTATATTATTTTATTAGGGAATTCAAATAATTCAGTATTTTTTGTACTTATCTCTATGATCCTCAACCAATATTTATATTATTTTGGTATTGTCAAAAGTTTTCTCTTTCGTATTTCTAGTTATTTATTTTATCATTTTTTAATTTGATTTATTTTTAATCAATTTCTTGTTAAATTTCGCAACATTTATGTTTATTAGCATTACCTTTATGGTTTGTATCTGAAAAGAATTTGAATGATTACATGTGGTTTCCAATAAAAATGCGTGATTGTATGTTTACTGTTTCCAGTATCTTCTGTAAGTCTTTTTGATTGTATAGACTGTTGTACCGTGCTGTAAATGTACTTTTTATATATTGGTATATTATAAGAAAGCTCAAATAGATGTTTTGTATATAAAGTGAATAAAGTAATATTTTACATTACTTGGTATAGTTTAGATAAACTTCATTACCACCTAAGCACATTTTACACTCCTCCTAATCCTATTAAAGACACCTGCTTTCGAATTAGGGTTGTCAGACATTTTAAAATAACGTAAACATTGTAATCTGGTGTGAATTAAATTGACGTTGCCATATTAATGGGTTTAGCGTTAATACCCTTGGATATGATTTCTCATTTGATTTTCACAAGTAAGAGTATTGAGATTATTCCTGAAAGGTTTTTGGAACGAAGTTCCCTTTCGGGCGTTACGACCAGTTACGACTGAGGCTAGGAGCTAGCCAAAAAAAATTCAGACCAAAAATTGTCACGACACGACACCTGCATGTTTCTCTCTCTCACAGACCAAAAACTAAATAACTCTCTCTCCCTCTCTCTTATAGATAGATATATTACAATTAAAAAGACACTATTTTAAATTAAAAGAAAATGTACATTAAAAAGAAAATACTGTAGAAAAAATAGTAATTAACTATAATAGTATTATATTTTATTTCATCCTGTTTTTATAAATTAATAAATTCATAAACATTTTAAAAATAGTTCTTAACTTGACTAGTTAGGTACCTACGTCAAATTACCTTAACTGTCAGTTACTGTCAAATATTTTAATTTTAAAATTTTGTATTAAATTGTTAATTCCTGTTTTAAATTATAAAAATTAATTCTAGATAGATGTGTTATCTAAACCTCTGGTATTGTATAAATGGACACTTTTGTTAAAAGAAACGAACTGTTGAAGATATTCAGGTGAAAATGGTGATAATCTATTTTGCTTTGAACAGTGTAGTGTCGCGACTTTGTTAAGTTTATACAGGTTTTTTGTAGATAATAAATATTAAAATAATAGAAAATAATAACAATAATGTATCTTGACAGTGTTTCTGCACAAGTTCCGGATATTGCTGATAGAATTAGGTAAGTAGAGATTTTATACAGACAATAATAAATGCTTATGTATGTATAAACACTCTGTTGTGTTTACAAATTACTAATTCCTTCACTAATTAATCGAAAGGAACTTCCTTCCACCCGGGTGTCCCTTGACACCTCACACTTTTTTTTTGTTACCTAGTTCTCGGATTTCTAGGTCCGTAGAAGGCTAATTTTGTAAGAAAAACTTGTCGGTCTCTCTGGATGTATCTTTTCTACTAAAACGATTTAGATGAAATTTAATAATATACCTAAGTTTACCAGCATAATTTTCTTCCATAAAACAAAAGAACACTATTGTGCCTAAGACCTTAGAACCATGTTATTCTATGTCAATAGTTTTATACATTGTATAATATACCATTTATTATTTTTCACATTATAAACAACGTGTCAAATAGAAATGTCTTTTCATTACCACCGAAGCAAATTAACTTGGACATAATTAAAATACATTACTGAAAAATCAATTTCAAGAAACAGAAAGAATAACCTGGTTACATACATATTATTTACATTACGTGGAGCGTCCGATATCGTGTTTAATGGTGGCAACACCGCGGTTGCTAACAATCGCTTGACTTATACACCTGGCATAATCTTTTAATTTCAACAATAGCGGGTATAATAGAATATTAGTTATATATTTTTGCTGCTAAATAATTAATTATAATACCATTGAAACGAGTGATCAAGATGCATCATTGTCGAAATCATTAATAAATGACAATAATATTAACGACAATGATATAATTTTTCTCGAAATATGCGTTTTAGGAACTGGCCCTTTTTCTTCATTTCCACGCCTAAGGTCGGCATTGGCCTAACTGCGATTAAAAAGTCGACGATGGTAAACTGACATTGGAAGGACTTTATATTATGTGATACATTTGTTTCCTTTAAATGAATCTGGAATGTGGTAAGTTGTTTTAGCTAGCCAGATATGTCTATTGTTGTGTCTATACACTGTGCATTAGAGGAAAGAGCCATTAAAATATTCAGAAGATTTTATTGTTTTACAATGATTTAACTAGGCGAAGGAGAAATACTATGCCAACAGACAAAGCGTCCGTCTATTTTTAATTTAAATAAATATTGTCTGCACTTGTCTCATTATCACGTTTTTACCAGGGCTACTTTAAAAGAACGTCATTATTTAAACGAACCTAGTGAAATTCCTATTTAATTCTTCTTAGAAAGAATAGCAGTGTCCTGGCAGTGTTCCTGTGCTATCTTAAAGACAGTCGGAAGTGAAGTGGTAGCCAATCCCTCTACTGAAGGGTTGACCACATGGCCAAACAGTTACTTATGAGATCTTTATTATTTGTTAGACTGGATGTTCGGTTTTCAGAAGTAAAACTATAAGTTACAAGTGTTTCAACCAGTTAACAGTGGCGGGTTTAGGAATAAATACACACATGTATTAATTTATTATTATTTTTATCAACATTTATTTTATTCTTGATTGTTATTCATATTTTTTTATTTAGAGACCTTTCGAATATGATACAATTTAGATTAGTGAAAAATTAATAACAACGACTAAGTGTAAGCAAATTGAACAATTTGAAAACATTCAAAGTCAACGAGTTATGTTTTAAATCATACCCTCAAAAGAAAAAAAGGTCAAAAAAATTTAGCGACATCAGATAATTTTTTCAGATTTTATTCGTCTTGCAATTTAAAATGACTTGTGTGAAAGATTGCTTAAAGATTTATTAACGAGAGAAAAATAACTATTTCCAAAAAAACTCCTGTAAAGAAAGAAATAATAAAAAATAAAATCACAAAATTTTCAACCAGAACAAAAGGGATACGATTCTTCGGTTAGCTCCGTATTATTGCATTTTTGGAACGAAGTTCCCTTTCGCGCGTTACGAACAGTTACGACTGACGCTAGGAGCTAGCCAAAAAAAATTCATACCAAAAGTTGTCACGACACTATGACACGACACACGCATGTTTCTCTCTCTCACAGACCAAAAAATAAATAACTCTCTCTCCCTCTCTCTCATAGATAGATATATTACAATGGATAGAAAAGTGTGACGTCAGCTATGGGAGGAGCTTACAAATCTTTCTAAACAAAACACAAAACTACAAAATATATTTGCATTGAAAATGCCATAAAAGATTTTTCTATTACTTGTAGTGGTTTCTAATCAAAAATCTTAACGTTTTCCGGACACTTTTCATACGACCTATTGTATCCAATTTGTGATAGTGAATAAACATTGAAAGTTAGTGTAAGTGTTTAAATTTTATATGCATTTTAGTGGAATTGAGGTTATGTTTTGTTTCAAAGTTTATAAATTTTATTATGGTAATCTTGTAATTAATTATGTATTCTTTAACTATTAAATAGTATTCTGTTGCAGTAAAAATGGTGATGTGTTTCGTCCCCAATTGCAAACTTTATAGCGAGCAGAAAAACTGCAATTTTTTTACTTTTTTTTCTATTTTGCTTTGAACAGTGTAGTAATGTCGCGACTTTGTTAAGTTTATACAGGTTTTTTGTAGATAATAAATGTTAAAATAATAGAAAATTAAAACAATAATGTATCCTGACAATGTTTCTGCACAAGTTCCGGATATTGTTGTAAGTAGAGATTTTATACAGACGATAATAAATGCTTATGTATATACAAACTCTCTGTTGTGTTTACAAATTACAATTCCTTCACTAATTAATCGAAAGGAACTTCGTTCCATCCGGGTGTCCTTTGACACCTCTCACTTTTTTTTTAATCTGATAGAACTAATTTTTGTTAGTATTAAATGTCGTTTGCCAAAAACTAACCAATGACCGACCTCAAATAGTCTAGTTTTAAACCAAGTCACTGTAAGAAGTAACAAAGTACCATCGAATTTATAAATATGCATTATATACAAGAGATTCAGAAAATCGTTAAAATTTTATCGTTAGGGTTATATGATTTGAACGAAAACAATAGGGTCATTCTTTATAACATAAGGATTCTATATATTAAATTTCATAAATCTGTGTCCTTCCGTTCAAGAGTTATAGAGCGCATGGACCGAGGGACATACAAGCCGATCTTATAAAGTACCTCGATGGTACTTAATAATATACGTTCACTTATCAACGATTCCTCTAAGAAGCAAATTTGGAAAAATAGGTGTTTCATGTTATTACGTATTCGTAAAGAATCCGAATATCACTTTTTATCATTGTTAAATCAAATTCTAATTCAACCGAATATTGATTCTTCTTCCAACGAAATTTGTGATAACAATTGATTACTATATGTATTAATATTTAGTAATATTATTTTTATTTGATCAAAAAATAATTACATTAGTAATCTATACTAATATTATAAAGAGGAAAGGTTTGATTTTTTGTTTGTTTGTTTGAAATGAATAGGCTCCGAAACTACTGGACCGATTTCAATAATTCTTTCACCGTTGGCAAGCTACACTATTTCCGAGTGACATAGGCTATGTTTCATTTGAAAAAAAAAATAGGGATCCTTATTAAAAGGCTATTAATGTAACCAAAAATGACCTTAAAATCCTTACATCGCGTGCGCTGAGAACAGAATAAAATAATGTACTACGATTTTGAAGAATATATGAATATCTACAAAAAATGCCGCGACAGCATATGTCTAACTGTTATAGTTACGTCACAATAACTATTTTTTAATTTTTTAAAAGTTTTTATCTTGGTATTAATCCTTATCAAAATAACTTATTTCATAATCACGACAGATATCACAAATTTAGCATGTGCAAAGGGACGAGGCTACTTATAAAGGAATTAAAGGACAATTAAGTTGTAGCAACCATTATAACTGAACCACCAGCTGGTCAACTAGCTCATACACTGAGGATACCGATGATCCCAACTGATCTACCAAATCCATTTAAACCGCTTCAATTTCCTATCAAAACATCTTTCGCTTTTACTAATAATAAGTCTCAAGGTTAAACCTTCCAATTAGTAGGGATCGGTTTTCTTCATGGCCAACCGCCTAAGGCGGGTCGGAACACCTGAAAATCAATTTATTTTGCTGCCAGAAAATAAAACAACATGTTATATTGTTTACAGGGAAGCGTTGACCCAATAAATTTAATGGCTTTTGTTATTTTTCTTTAATCCCCGTGCAAAGCCGGGGTGGGCTGCTAGTAGAAATCATAAATAAGTAAATTACTTTATTTATGACATTAAAAATTTTCTAACAATTCGACAAGTATTTAGAATTAAACAATTTTTGTAAATAAGTGCTTTGCAAAATGTTTCACGTTTACTAGTCCGGATTGTGAGACCGCTTCCGTTAGAAAAATATTTCTGATTTGGTTTCTTGGCGGATTCCTGTTCAAAAATGTTCCCTTTAAACAAATGTAAAGGGTAAACAAAAAAATTTTTCTTCTAGACATTTTTTTAAGTTTTTGGGCAATTCAAAACAAAAAAGGTTTGTTGCAATTTGTCTCTAAAGTTAACTGTTTTCGAATTATAAGCGTTTTAAAATCTGAAAAACGCGAAAATCCGCATTTTCGAGGCTCGAAAGCTCAGTAAAAAAATAATAATTTTGTGGTTACAAAATGCCAAAATTGAATTTTAAACATCCTGTTTTAAGATTCCGAAGAGTAATTGAGGCTTATTATGCGCGTCTACTGTATTTTTTTATGCCGCTGTGCTATGCTATGCCTCTGGACAGGTCCCTCTTCTCCACTCGGCATGTGTAAAATTTTTATATAATTTATATTTTAAAATTAACTGTGCTAAGGAAAATTATCGTTGAATTATTTTTATGTAGGTATGTCGCTTTGATCAAAAGTGACGCGACTCACCAAAAGTAGTGGATCGCGTCATTGAAATGAAGCAAAAAATGGAAAGGAAGTTTGAATTAACCAATTTTTTATATTTGTATTAAACAGTATGTCCGGTGGTATTTAATCCTTCCGATTTAAGCTATGCTCTTCTAGCCAGCCAATACATCTATGGATGTATTGGCTGGAAGCACATTCATCAAATAATTTTATCCCATAAAAATAGCCCAACGCATAGGCAATCTATGATGTCATATCTAGCACGAAGTAAAACAATTGGTAGAGTAGATACAGATTTTTGGAACGAAGTTCCCTTTCGCGCGTTACGAACAGTTACGACTGACGCTAGGAGCTAGCCAAAAAAAATTCATACCAAAAGTTGTCACGACACTATGACACGACACACGCATGATTCTCTCTCTCACAGACCAAAAAATAAATAACTCTCTCTCCCTCTCTCTCATAGATAGATATATTACAATTAAAAAGACACTATTTTAAATTAAAAGAAAATGTACATTAAAAAGAAAATACTGTAGAAAAAATAATAATTAACTATAATAGTATTACATTTTATTTCATCCTGTTTTTATAAATTAATAAATTCATAAACATTTTAAAAATAGTTCGTAACTTGACTATTTAGGTACCTACGTCAAATTACCTTAACTGTCAGTTACTGTCAAATATTTTAATTTTAAACTTTTGTAATGAATTGTTAATTCCTGTTTTAAATTATAAAAAGTAATTCTAAAAAGATGTGTTATCTAAAGTTCTGGTATTGTATAATTGGACACTTTTGTTAAAAGAAACGAACTGTTAGATAAGTAGAGATTTTATACAGACAATAATAAATGCTTATGTATGTATAAACACTCTGTTGTGTTTACAAATTACTAATTCCTTCACTAATTAATCGAAAGGAACTTCGTTCCATCCGGGTGTCCCTTGACACCTCACACTTTTTTATCTTAATATCAAAAAGAAGTGGATTACTGGACAAATCTTCTTAAAAGAATTGTATCTGTTGTAAAATTTTTGGCTTCGAGACGGCTTCCGTTTCGCGATTACAATGAAACCCTCGGATCTCCCAACAATGGAAATTATTTGGGATGTGTGGAGTTACTGAGTGAATTTCATCCATTTCTTGCATCTCATTTAAAAAAGTTTGCGAATCCTGGAAAACGCAACATTTCATATTTATCAGCGAATATTTGTAATGAGTTTATTGATGTAATGGGAAAACAGGTCTTAAAAAAATTATGCAAGAAGTTAAATTAGCAAAATATTTTTCATATCACATGGATTGAAACAGCTTGTTTTGATCCCTGTTTTGTCAGTCGAAACAAGACAATTTCAGACCAATGCAGCTGTCAGTCAGAAACTGACAGTTTTTTCTGCCCTAGGGGAGAAACAACGTTATTCCTGCCCGGCACATTTATTTATTTATTATTTATGTCTTTATTTCAAGTCTATTAGAACCGCATTTGTAACAAACAAAAGCGAATAAAATCATAATCGTCTGACAGCTGTCGTCAAATCGTTGTCAAGATTTTACTACGCTATTTGTCTGAAATAGTCTTACTTCAAATGGCTACAGAGATCAAAACTCGCTGTTTCAATACATGTGATATAAAAAATATAGTGTGTGGCACGGGATGAAACAAAGACGATTTCTGACCGGGCGAAGAAAACCCTCGCATCGCTCGGGCAGTCAACTCTCGCCCTAATCAGAAATGGTCTTGTTTCACCCCTTGCCACACAATATACTATTTCCATAAGGGGTTGACAGTACGCCCGATTTGTCACATGTTGACCAGCTAATTTTTATAATTCGATACGTAAAAGGCCGTGATCCTGTTGACAGGTTTCTGAAATTTATACCTGTTAAAGAGCATATATCGGAGTATTTAGTTGAAACCATCTTGAATTTTTTAGAGAGTCATGATATTCCCATTAAAAATTATTGTAGAGGACAAAGCTACGACAATGCTTCAAATATGGTGGGAAAATATACTGGTCTACAGGCAAGAATCAAGGAGAAATGCGAATTTGCCACTTTTGTACCATGTGAGAGACATTCACTAAATTTAGTAGGTGTTTATGCCGCTGGGTGTGTATTAGTAGTAAAACAGTTTTTTGAAATGATTCAGAAAGTGTTTAACTTTTTTTCGGGCTCTACCTATCGTTGGAATGTATTGAAAGAACATTTAGGTTTAAAAAAATTGTTAAAAGCCTTTCACAAACAAGATGGTCGGTCAGCCCGAGCTGATGCAGTGAACGCCTTGCATGAAGGTCATAAACAAATTAAAGTAGGTTTGATATACATCCCCATAAGTGTTTATTTAAAACAGCGATTAAGTTCATATAAAAATATTAATCAACGTTTTGATTTATTTTTTAACTTGAAAACTGAATTCTGAAGAGTTGAGACAAAGTTGCAAAGAATTTGCTGACATCTATTATGAAGACGTAAACGAGAAAGAGTTAGAAATGGAATGTCTGCATTTAACAGAATACTTGAAAATTCAAAGTAAAAAAGAAGATTCTAATAGTATATTGGAAATTTATCATCTTTTGAAAGAGAACGAATTTGAAAACACCTTTCCTAATGTAGAAATCGCACTGAGAATCTTTTTAAACATGTTGGTAACTAACTGCAGTGGAGAACGCTCCTTCTCCAAATTAAAAAGACTAAAAAATGAATTAAGAAGTACAATGCTTCAGGAGAGATGAAACAGTTGCGCTAATGTCGAGAGAATGTGAAATGCTCGAAAACACAGATTTTGAAGATGTGATTAACGATTTTGCTCAATTAAAATCTAGAAGGATACCTCTTCAATCAGCATAGATGTATGTGTCAGGACTAATCGTGGATGCAAGTTCCTTAGTGTGGATTTACATTATTAATCATATTATCTGTTATAAAGAAATAAAAATACAGCTCAAACTTTGCATATGTATGTTCTTTGTTTATTGTAGCATTGTTCTACGAGTATATTATGGTCATGGGGCCCCATTATCCTAATGTGCTCAGGGCCTCTAATAGGTGAAAGACGGCCCTGCCTCTGGAGCATTTTGCATAGTATACATATTTAAGGAAAACTTGAGAAATAAAGAAAATTGCTTGAGAGTAGAGGATTAAGAGTAAAAGGACGAAGAATGAGTATATTACAACCAGGGTGGAGAAAAGAGGTGGTCTAACGACTGTATTTCACAATGCTTTAAGCAGTGTCACAAACAGAGATAATATTTATCTCTGGTCACAAAGTCTTGGTCCTTCTATATCTTTAACTAGCAGCCCGCCCCGGCTTTGCACGGGGCTTAAAGAAAAATAACAAAAGCCACTAAATATATTGGGTCAACGCTTCCCTGTAAACAATATTACATGTTGTTTTATTTTCTGGCAACAAAATAAATTGATTTTCAGATGCTCGACCCGCCTTAGGCGGTTGGCCATGAGAAAAACCGATCCCTACTAATTGGAAGGTTTGACCTTGAGGCTAGTATTCTTAGCGCACGCGATGTACGGGTTTTAAGGTCTTTTTGGTTACATGTTACATTAATGGCATTTTAGTAAGGATCCCTATTTTTTTGAAAATAAACATAGCCTATGTCACTCGGGAATAGTGTAGCTTGCCAACGGTAAAAGAATTTTTAAAATCGGTCCAGTAGTTTCGGAGCCTATTCATTTCAAACAAACAAACAAACAAACAAACAAACCTTTCCTCGCCACTAAATATATTGGGTCAACGCTTCCCTGTAAACAATATTACATATTTTTTTATTTTCTGGCAACAAAATAAATTGATTTTCAGGTGCTCCACCCGCCTTAGGCGGTTGGCCATGAGAAAAACCGATCCCTACTAATTGAAAGGTTTGACCTTGAGGCTAGTATTCTTAGCGCACACGATGTTAGGGTTTAAAGGTCATTTTTGGTTACATTAATGGCATTTTAGTAAGGATCCCTATTTTTTTGAATATAAAACATAGCCTATGTCATTTGGGAATAGTGTAGTTTGCCAACGGTAAAAGAATTTTTGAAATCGGTCCAGTAATTTCGGAGCCTATTCATTTCAAACAAACAAACAAACAAACCTTTCCTCGCCACTAAATATATTGGGTCAACGCTTCCCTGTAAACAATATTACATGTTGTTTTATTTTCTGGCAACAAAATAAATTGATTTTCAGGTGCTCGACCCGCCTTAGGCGGTTGGCCATGAGAAAAACCGATCCCTACTAATTGGAAGGTTTGACCTTGAGGCTAGTATTCTTAGCGCACGCGATGTAAGGGTTATAAGGTCATTTTTGGTTACATTAATGGCATTTTAGTAAGTATCCCCATTTTTTTGAAAATAAAACATAGCCTATGTCACTCGGGAATAGTGTAGCTTGCCAACGGTAAAAGAACTTTTGAAATCGGTCCAGTAGTTTCGGAGCCTATTCATTTCAAATAAACAAACAAACAAACCTTTCCTCGCCACTAAATATATTGGGTCAACGCTTCCCTGTAAACAATATAACATGTTGTTTTATTTTCTGGCAACAAAATAAATTGATTTTTAGGAACTCGACCCGCCTTAGGCGGTTGGCCATGAGAAAAACCGATCCCTACTAATTGGAAGGTTTGACCTTGAGGCTAGTATTCTCAGCGCACGCGATGTAAGGGTTTTAAGGTCATTTTTGGTTACATTAATGGCATTTTAGAAAGGATCCCCATTTTTTTTTTTAAATGAAAAATAGCCTATGTCACTCGGGAATAGTGTAGCTTGCCAACGGTGAAAGAATTTTTGAAATCGGTCCAGTAGTTTCAGAGCCTATTCATTTTAAACAAACAAACAAACAAACAAACAAAAAATCAAACCTTTCCTCTTTATAATATTAGTATAGATATAGATGTCACCCTAGGCTCCGGTCCTATGCTGTTGCGTGTAAAGCATGACATAAAACAGATATCTACTTTATCATTAACATTATGATAATCAAAGTTTTTATACTGTATTTATTAAAATATATGTTAAAAGTGTTTAAAAGTATTCATTTTACAAGCAGTATTTGCAAAAAAAAACATTTAGAATTATTATTATTATGCACGGACCGCAACAGGTAGAGCCATCATTTAATGAAATGGTAAATAATGTGACATAGCGAAACACATCGCTAGACCATTTCTTTTCTCCACCCTGATTACAACAGGCCAAGTGCTACCAGTTGTCAAAAAAAATCAAATATTAAGGGTGCTAGAAAAGAAAAAATAAAAAGTGTGAGGTTTCAAGGGACACCCGGATTGAACGAAGTTCCTTTCGATTAATTAGTGAAGGAATTAGTAATTTGTAAACACAACAGAGTGTTTATACATACATAAGCATTTATTATTGTCTGTATAAAATCTCTACTTACCTAACAGTTCGTTTCTTTTAATAAAAGTGTCCATTTATACAATACCAGAGCTTATAACACATCTTTTTAGAATTACTTCTTAAAATTTAAAACAGGAATTAACAATTCAATACAAAATTTTAAAATTAAAATATTTGACAGTAACTGACAGTTAAGGTAATTTGACGTAGGTACCTAAATAGTCAAGTTACGAACTATTTTTAAAATGTTTATGAATTTATTAATTTATAAAAACAGGATGAAATAAAATGTAATACTATTATAGTTAATTATTATTTTTTCTACAGTATTTTCTTTTTAATGTACATTTTCTTTTAATTTAAAATAGTGTCTTTTTAATTGTAATATATCTATCTATGAGAGAGAGGGAGAGAGAGTTATTTATTTTTTGGTCTGTGAGAGAGAGAAACATGCGTGTCGTGTCATAGTGTCGTGACAATTTTTGGTATAAATTTTTTTTGGCTAGCTCCTAGCGTCTGTTCGTAACGCGCGAAAGGGAACTTCGTTCCAAAAATAATGATAAATGAACTGGAGAAAAATGAGTGGAGTTTTGTATGACAGGAATGTGACTGTAAAAATTAAAGGTAGACTGTACAAGTGCAGCTTTGTTGATGTTTAAGAACAAGCGAGAAAGAAGTGGTGGGGGTGAAGATGTTGGATGTGTGGATTGATGAGGAGAGATAGAGTAAGAAGTACAGTGAAAATGGAATAGCTGAGCAAGAAAATCCAGAAAAATAGGTTAAAATGGTTTGGACATACAGAAAGAAGGGATGAGAATTATATGAGTAAGAGAATAGATGAATGTGAGATTGGGGTAAAGGGGAAGAGAGGAAGACTGAAGTTGATGTGGATGGATAAAATAAATGATGATCCGAAAGAGAAAAAAATTAAAAAAAGAGGATGCATTAAATAGAGACAGGTTGAAACAAATGTTAATAGAAGCTAAAGCCGACTGCAGTTACGCTGGTGATAATGTTAAGAGAAAGAAGAGATCAAAACGTAGACACCGTATGTGTGATCATACTCATTATTTCATCCTCATGCATTCCTTTGACGCATTTTCTAGATAATGCATAAAACTGTTCTAAATATTTTTAAAATCATTAGATATCTTTTGATTACCATAATATTGATTATTTTTAGTTTGAAAATTTTCCCCCCATTTTTAAAATCTTGCCCCTCATTTTCATTTGATTTTATATTTTTCAAGATACATTGTTATATTTTAATTCACTTTTTTCCTTGATATTGATTGAAATATTTTCCAAACAAGATTCTTCTCCTTTATCATCTCTACTACTACTAGTTGATGATGCCCTCTATTGTTTCAGAATGTAAGAAGTGATTCATTTACTTTCAATATTCTATAATTGTTCAGTTAAACAAATAGATAGGAAATTAATAAAACAAATATGTTTTTGATTATATTTACGTATATTTTGCAGATTTACAAATTTATCTAAGGATTTTTCTTAATTTTGTACACTGCCTACTGTACAAATGATTTTTTTAACAGAAATCTCTCTAATTGTTATACGAATGAAAGCGTGTGATCTTTAAAAAATTACCAATACCTAAACTTCATTTAAAAGAGTTTGTTTCAAGTTCTTATGTTGTTTATCAGCATAAAACGCTATAAGCGCTCTTCATGTCTATGATTGACCATTTATATATTATTGCTTATTACCATTTTAACTCTTAACACATTGATTACTACCAGTAAAGTCACTCTCGAAAAGTCTTTTGACGGTGTGAGATCTGAATGTTTTAGCTGCCCCAAACTCTCGTATTGGTTGATGGCCTACTATATGCCACTACTAACTCTACTTGAGTATAGTGCTTTAGATAGATTTTTTTTGCATATTTGGCATCAGAGCGTTAATTGCGGCCAAATATAAAAACTGTGTTCAGGTGACTGTTAGGATTGTTCAGTTCAAACCGTAAAAAAATTAACAAACTTCTGACAGATAACATACATTAACTAAACAAGAGTGACAGTCGGTTAACAGTTAAGAAAATATAGCGGGAGATAATGTTCTCATCTGTATAATCTCTTTTACAAACGATTTAATTTAGTAACTCTATTATTATAGGCAATTTACACATCTAATACCAGCGCCAATGCTGTCAAATAGTAATGTAGAAAATATGACAAATAACATTTACTACGGGAACCGGAATAACAACTGACATTAATAGTGTCATACTTTCACGCACTGAATAAAACCTGACATGCGGGATGTTAACACGTGTAAAATGCCTATACGAACTTATCAGCAATATTATTCTTCATCTAGAAGCAATAAATGTGATAAGAGAATATAGAAGATTTGATTTTATATAGAATAAATATTAATAAACAATTTTATAAAACGATTCATCGCCCGCTTAAATTTTTCTCATAAAAAAGACAAAATTATCGTGTTTAACTACTACATCTACAAGTTTTTCTTAAAATTAATTTGAGAAAAAATAACCTATGTGAGCCTAGAATACATATCGTCTAGTTGCGGTTTAAAATAAGCTTTCAGTTGTGGACGTTTCGTTTTCATTGTGGGTGTCAATAAGCCATTTTGTATGCTGAAATTGTCAGGATGCAAATAGATGTCCTTCACCTAGAAAAAATATATGATTATAATTTATGATTACAAAAACATTGCTAAACATTTAAAACCAGTTACTTCCTCTGTTGGTACACGCCTTGCAATTCATTTAATTAACGAAAGATTTTTTTTTTCAAAATTTTAGATTTTATTCGTACGTAGGTCTTTTAACTTCTCAATTTTGTAATCTTTGTAGTCTTTCTTTCTTAAGTTAGCTTTCGCCAATTACACACTTAGGGAGTTTTGTGAAATACCGTTACATAGTGAGTTTTTAGTATTAATAAAATAAAAAACTCAGATTGCAAGTTTCAAAAGGGTTAATATCAAAGTACAATCTATCAATATAGAACGAATTTCCAATGTAGGTATCTAGCTAAAAATCAGATTGTGTGCTTTTATTTTTATTTCACTCAGGTTGAAAACTTTTTCTTGAAACGAATCATTTATTCTTAATTGGTGTTCGGCTATGGCTATATATCTACATATGTTTACATGAGGATTGTTTTATTAAATTCCAATTTGTGTCATTTCTCTCCAAGGGCTAGTCCAGATTAGTCAAGAAGTCCAAAGTCCTGGGTCGTGTCTATAAGTTAGACCCAGAATGACGGGACCAGGTCCACCAGGTTGCTGCAACCTACCTCGGTTTTGCCGGTCAAAAACCACTGCTGGAACCACAAAAGCCTGTCTTAGTCTAAAAATATTAGGCGTTAAGGCAGGTCGTCACTAGTTACGGTTGAGTAGATGCTCTAACACTGGTAGGGAAAAGCATATCGACTTTTGTGTAGCAACCAGAAGGCTCTTGTTTTCCACCAGTTGTGTGAAAAAACCAAGCAACACAGCTTATTCCAGTAGCCGACAGACGGACGTCTCAGAGTGCTGAGGAATGGCCGCAGCGGGTATCACAAATGTTATGAGGCGGCGTTCAAAACTACAAGCGAACTTTCCGACCAAGACCAGTAACACTGGGAGCTGCGCGGGTGGTCGGTGGTTTAATATGTCGGGCTCTGGGTATATTAAAATCCATTTGACAAACTCCTTCTAGTATCCGAGACCCTTAGGAAAGGAAGCGGTCGTTTAAGGTGTCAGAAGAATGACCAACTTGGTTGAAACATCTGCCTGGTATTCGAGAATAGCCACCTTTACAGACTATAGCCTCTTTACCCTTAAAACTATTGAAACACTTATGGGGACTTTAACACAATTTTATTTACAAAATTGTTAAGATACACAGAACTCTGCTGGATAACGTCTAAACTACTTGACAATACAATGAACTCTTGTTAATATTTGAACTTGAACTGACTTTGACTGCCCATACATCCCCTTATATACAACTTTATTTAATCTAGTCAGTGTGTTTAGATATTTCTAGAATTTTCTAGAAACATTATTTAATCTAGTCAGTGTGTTTGGAAGTTTCTAGAATTTTCTAGAAACATCATTTAATCTAGTCAGTGTTTTTAGAAGTTTCTAAAAATCAACTGTCAATAACAATCTTTCAAATTAAGGTCCCTTCCTTTACGGTTATCCCGTTACACTATTAAGGTTCTTTGACGTATCTCTTGTTTCAGAGCACCGGTCATCCGTTTTAAGTATAGATCTGTGGTACTGGTGCCTCTTGATAGCCCATGAAGACCGTTGAACGCTGGTAGCCTTACCAAAAAATGTACTACGAGAAGAGTAAATCCAACCCCGCGTGACTGCTAGAGCTTTAGTCTCAACGTGAATAAGAACTCGTAGTGTCATTTGGTTTAATCGCTATATTTTACTCCGGATCCGGCTATGTCAGATGTAGAAGGTATTTTAAAGTTCACCTTCAAAATTGAAAATCCAAAGTTCACTTTTATAACTAGACATTCAAAGTTTACCTTTAACGGAAATGTTAAAGATCACTTTATACTACAGAGAATTTTCCATTGGGTATAGTTTTCTTCTTCGATTATTAAATACTTCTGGACAGGGTCGGGTCCTAGCAAGGCTTGAGATGGGGATGTCTCTAACCCCACTTACTCTTTTCAATTGCTGATAGGGAAAGTTGAATATTGAATTGTTTATTGTCAAATACAGACTTATGTGAGTTTTTTGAATAAACTTTCTCGATACAACTAAGGCTGCGAGTTACAAAAGATTTGAGATCTTATTAGAATATAACATAACCTCTCTAATAAGTCACTGCGCATCTCGCGGTTTAATTTGGTTTGGCCAAGTTGTATTATAAATAACTAACCAGATATATTTAACTTATTTAATATACTCAAGCTGCTATAAGGACAAATCACCAGTTTTTTTGATATTTTTATAACATTGGAATATTTAGAATTTTTTGCAATATTACACTAACAATTTCTAAAATTTGAATTTGTCACGCAATGTGAATCTACAAAGAATTTGGATTTTTTTCGCAATAGTATCTTTTTGAATACTCCCACGATTTACAGCATTCGTTTTCGGATCATGTATATTTCATATATAACCCTTTCTGTAGGATCTGGTCATGACAAGTTAATAATGAGACTTGGCAATGGTGTGTTATGCGCATGATCTGGTCATCCTAGCTCACTACAACAAGAGATAAAATGCAACAGGATCTGAATGTAGTAACGGAATCGACCTTGACTGTAAGCCCTCTAAAGTCTAAGGTTGTAACATTTAGCAGGAGAAGGAACTTAGAAAGCGCAGTAGAGTGTCGCTTGACTACCTGTAACGTTTACAACGTTATTTTTTTGGCCTGGCCTATATACTATTTAATTTCTATAATATCTCGGCTATTTTGCAACGTTATTTTTTGGCCTGGCCTACGTACTATTTAATTTTTACAATTCCTCGTCTATGGAGTCGCCGCAGACTTGGTTTCAGTGATGAGAGGGGAATTTTTAGTTCGATCGTGAAAAGTGTCGCTATTTTTATTCTTTACATTTTGTGCTTCAAAAGTAATCAGTTCTTTCAATACCTTCTCCCATCGGTGGTGAGTAAAAATAAAATTGTTTTAATTTTTAGTAGTAATCAAAAACTTGGTGAATTTATTTTAATAAATATAATGTTTATATTGTTTCTAACATTTAATTATTTCGATTACAATCATTGTTATAAATCAGTTTTTTATTGAGTTAAAAATAAGTAAACAGTTCAAGTGATTAACTTTTTTCTATCTCGAACTTGGAGAAACCTTGAATGATTGTAATCGAAATTAAGGTTTAGTGAGACGGAATTTTGACGGTTTTCATTTTTATTTCATAGGCCGATTGCCAAATTTTGAAGGGTCCTAAGGAAGCACTGGAAGCCAGGAAACAATTTTTTGACTAAGAAGCTTTGGCCTAGCCGAAATTATTTTTTTTGCCGTATCCAGCCTGACCGCATTGAAGAATAGTTAATGAAAACATCTTGCCATCGGCATCAGTATCCAGAACCGAATTCTCCGTCGTCCTCACCCTGTTTCGAGGAAGATTCCAATAAAAAAGATAAGAAAACAAGTTATTCACTATTTAATCAACTAATATCTTGAAAATTTTCAATTCAATAATTCTTGAAAAAACAATTTTAAAGCTGATTTATTCTCTTTTATTTGTATGTCTGTATTTTGGCGCCCTTTCTATTTGTTTGGGGGAAGTTAAAAGAAAAGCCAGAAGGAAGCCACGAACCCTGGAGCTAGCAAGGGTATTTTCACGTTACAACATGGCAACACCACTCCCTTGTGACCACAAGCTCCGCGCAAGTTAGCTCAAGCTGCTTGCAGCAACCACTACGGCAAGGAAGCATCCGATTCGACTGTAACGAAAACAATTCGAATACCTGAGAACAAAGCATCCTAGGTGTGAATCTCTCTCTCTCTAATCTTTGAATTATAAGTAGTTTAAACAGCCTAGAAAAGAATTGTTATACGTTGTTATACTTTTAGTTGTCATTACATATTTATTTAATTGTAATAAACACCTTAACAAGTACCGAAAATTATTTCCTGAACAGAACTCCAACCACCCAGCAACAGTACAAATATTCAAGTACTTTGAAAAGATGTTACATGCCTTATTAAAACCAGACATGTTATACTCGATTTATAATATGCGGCTTTGGTATAATAGATACAAAAATGTACCTGGAGATCTGAAAGAATTACAACAACAGTAATAGAAGTACTGTTAGACCTTCTTCTTCCTATTCACATAATCTTGAAGGGAAAGATGGTAACAACGGACTTGAACAGGCTGCAAGCCAAGCTTAGGGGTACCAAAAAGTATGGTCCGAAACCGAATGAATGCCTTGATCCGTAGAAAAGACAACCAACACTAGGTAAACATCTCTCGTCAATAACAGAGCGAATGTGTATTAGACATGTGCCAGAAGACCGGAAACACTGCGCAAAGCCAGCAGGAATCAGCTACGAGTAATTATAGAATTCATTACAGACCATGTCAAGTCAAAGAACACCTGGAAATTATGGGACTGTTATATCGAGTGTACCAATGCGAGGTACTGGATCGCAGTATACAATCAACTAGTAGATGGTACCAAGACCATGGGATGGGTGACAATAACAAATGAAAGAAGTACTATAAGCCTAACTAGGCTGCAGTACGACCGGTGTCTATATGTTAGACAGCTTAAAAAAAATCATACATACTTGTTCAAATGATTTCAATCCAGCTTCTTTTCCCCAGGTGACCATGTCATCCAAAATAAGTTGTTTTACTTCTGGATTACTGCATAAAACGCTTAATGTACCGGGTATTCCATTTTCGTGGGCCCAACATTTAATTACATCTACATCTGGAACGACTATTCCAACTATACAAGACTAAAATAAAATAATTAATTTCATTACTTTGTTGATCACATATAAAATCAAGACTTACTTTTAATGATTCTCCATAAATAAAAACTTGACTCACATACTGAGATCTAATATAAATATTTTCTATTTTCTCTGGAACTATATATTCGCCTTGAGACAATTTGAAGATATGCTTTCTTCTATCGATGATTTTTAATGTTCCATTCTATAATATACAAAACTTAGTATAAATCATATATGACCAAATTAATACTTACTGGTAACCACATTCCAATATCTCCTGTATGGTGCCACCCCAATTCGTCAATTACTTCTTCTGTTTTTTCTGGATCTTTATAGTAACCTTGGAACACATTGGTTCCTTTAACAACCACTTCACCTTGGTTATTCCTTGCCCAATATTCCATTTCTGGAACATCTACCAATTTGATACAACAACACGCCACTGGTGGGCCTACGTGACCTGGTGTATGATCCCCTTGAATTGTCAATGTGATCGGTGCTGTGCACTCTGTTTGACCATATCCTTCAACCACCTAAAAAATGAATTTTAATAAATGCGTTTTGAAGCATAATTTATGGGTATAATTTTTAAAATTAAGAAATTGGACAAACTAGAAAAGACATTAAGGAGAAATCAAAAAAATGTCATATCCGGCAGGATTTGAACATTCGATCTATACCAATAGCCAGAAGCGCATGTTTCTTAATGTGATTTTTTGTTTGTCTAATTTCTAAATATCAAATTAAAAAAAAAACATAAATTAAAAAAAAGTCATATATGGTCGTGTAAAATTGGAAAATTGTTGGAAAATCCGAAATAACGTAAAAAGTTTAAAAAGAAAATTTACGAAGAATTTTAAAAATGTTAGAATGAAGCATGAAAAATAGGAAATCAGTTAAAATTTGGAAAATTATTGAAAAACTGGTGCGAAATTTTTATTTTCCATTATTAATCATAAATTAGAAAAATATTCGAAAAAAAAAAAATTAGAAAAATGGCGAAATCAGATATCATAGAAAATTGGAAAAATATTGAAAAATCGAGACTAATTTTAAACTTAAAATAATCACAATTTATAAAAAGAACTTTTTATAGTAGAAAGTTTTTTTTTTACTGATTTATAGGTCATATTACTATTATAAAAAAACAGAAAAAAAAACTTCTCTCCCGCGTGATCGATCCCATTACGATAACCCAACAGAACTGTCACAATTAGACGCTTATGTCGCTTATCCAATTTAGCTACAAACAACTGGTATGAAAACTTTCAAAATGATAATATACACAACTTAAATCATATTTAATTTAATAACAATTCAGTATAGATTTCGAAATCTATGTATATACCTAAACACACTTGAAACATGCATTGTCATCCAGTTCTTAGCTATCCTGAAAATTTCAGAGCTCTAGGTAGTCGGGAAATGGGTTTAAATTCGATTACAAAATTCCACGGAATGGAAGGGAGGGACAAAGAGACAAAGAACACGGCGAAAATAAAAAACTTTTAAAAACTGGAAAATGTGGGAAAAAATATAACAATTAGAAAAAAGTTGAAAAATCGGAAATATGAAATTATAAAAATTTAGAAAAAAATAAAAAAATGTTAAAAATTAAAAAAAAAATGTTAATGAACATTTGAAAAATAGGAAAAATTCTTGAGTAATTTTCAAAATAATGAAAAATCAGAAATATAAATATTATAATTTTAAAAAACCAATAAGGATTTAAAAATAAACAAAAAGTAGAAAATAACTTAAAAAAAAATGAAAAAATTTCAAAAAAATTAAGAAAATAGTTAAAAATTGGGGAAATTGTAAAAAAAAGTGAAAAATTGTTATTCAATTACAATTTTTATTATGCATAGTGGCAGTGGTCAGTACGACGAATAAAAATATCATCAAAATGGAAAAAAATCGTGAAAAATTAAAATATATAAAAGTATTGAGAAATCCACAAAAACCCACAAAAATTAGAAAAATCGTGATAATAACAAAAGTTCGTGAAAAATTTGAGAAACATTGAAAAGTTCGTGTAAAATTTGAAGACTAAAAAATACTAAAAAAGATGCGAAAAACAGAAAAAAAATGAAGTTTGAAGAATTGCAAAAAAGGAAAAAGATGGAAAAATGTTTGGAAATCGTGAAAAAAAAATTGAGAAGAACTTCAAGGTTCAAGAAAAAACTAGAAAATTGTTCAAAACCAGAAAAATGATACAAAAATGGAAAAATGTTAAAAATGGTAATAAAATTCACGGAAAGCTAAAAAAAATTAAAAAAATAGATAAAGTATGGTGAAAGATTATAAAAGACACAATAATTCGAAAATAGGAAACCGTCGTGAAATATTAGAACCATTTTAAATGAATAAATAGTGAAAAATTTGAAAATTCACAATATATTGGAAAAATATAAAAGAAGCAGAAAAAAAACATTACATTTTAAAGAATCGTGAAAAATCAAAGTTAAAAGATCGAAAAATGTTCGAAAACCGGACGAATTTAAGAATTCTTGAAACAGTAAAAAAATGTTGAAATAAACTATGATGAATTGGAAAAAACTTAAAAAACAGGAATGTCATAAAAAATTGGAAAAATGTTAAAAAAATCGTTAAACATTTTAAAATTTCCAAAAAATAATTGGAAAAATGTTAGAAACCAGAAGAACAGAAAAAATATGAAACTCGTGAAAAATCGAAAATTATAAAAATATTTAAAAAACAGAAATCAAAAAAAGGAGAAAAACTGTGAGAAATTGAAAAAAAATATGGGGGATTGGAAAAGTGGACTAAAATTGAAAACCTGGGAAATTATTGAAAAAACATAAATACCACACAAATCGTGATAATAGGAAAAGATTGTGAAAAATTGGAAAAATATTGAAAACTAGATATATCGTAATCTAAAAAATCACAAGAGACTAATATCCTAGAAAAAAATATTTATAAAAATGTTGAAAAAACGGAAATATTTTGACAAAAAAAATTTAAAAAAATCTAGAAAGACTTGAAAAAATGCCGAAAAATAAGAAAAAAAAGTGAGAGGTGTCAAGGGACATCCGGATGAAACGAAGTTCCTTTCGATTCATTAGTGAAGGAATTGTAATAAAAAAAATATTTCTTTTAAGTTATAAAATAATAATTCTTTTATTATTAACAAAAATTATAAAAATCTTGAATAACAGATAAACCGTGAAAAATTTGAGTATTAAAAAAAAAGGAAAAAGTGTTGAGAAACGGGAAAAAAGCAGAAAAAATGGGAAAATTGTAACAAATCAGAAAAGGTTGTGAAAAATAGGAAAAAGTAAAAAATTATAAAAACGAAAATATCTTGAAAAGTACCGAAAAGCATTAAGAAATAACGAAAAACTAAAAAAAAAAATAATAGTGAGAGGTGTCAAGGGACACCCGGATGGAACGAAGTTCCTTTCTAATAATTAGTGAAGGAATTGTAGTTTGTAAACACAACAGAGTGTTTATACATACATAAGCATTTATTATTGTCTGTATTAAATCTCTTCTTACCTAAATCCATCAGCAATGTCCGGAACTTTTGCAGAACAGAAACACTGTCAGGATTCATTATTGTTATTATTTTGTATTATTTTACTATTTATTATCTCCAAAAAACCTGTATAAACTTAACAAAGTCACGACACTACACTATTAAAGCAAAATAGAAAAAAGTAAATCCATTATCACTATATTTTCAACAGTTCGTTTCTTTTAACAAAAGTGTCCATTCATACAATACCAGAGGTTTAGATGATATACATCTACCTAGAATTACTTTTTATTTTAATTTAATTTAAAACAGGAATTAACAATTTAATACAAAATTTTAAAATTAAAATATTTGACAGTAACTGACAGTTAAGGTAATTTGACGTAGGTACTTAACTAGTCAAGTTAAGAACTATTTTTAAAATGTTTATGAATTTATTAATTTATAAAAACAGGATGAAATATAATATAATACTATTATAGGTACTTATTTTTTTTCTACAGTATTTTCTTTTAATTTAAATTAGTGTCTTTTTAATTGTACTTTTATTAGTATTTATTTATGTATATTAGGATTTCCTATTTAAATAAAGATAAGTATATCTATCTATGAGAGAGAGAGAGAGAGAGAGAGAGAGAGAGAGAGAGAGAGAGAGAGAGAGAGAGAGAGAGAGACAACATGCGTGTGTCGTGTCGTGACAAATTTTGGTCTGAATTTTTTGGAACGAAGTTCCCTTTCGGGCGTTATGACCAATTACGACTGAGGCTAGAGACCAAAATATGTCACGACACGACACGACACACGCATATTTCTCTGTCTGTCTGTCTCTCTATTTTTATTTTTTTTCAAATTTAAAAATGTTTATTTATAAAGTTTACATGTTTTCTTAAGATTAAATAGAAATATTTAAATTTTTCCCTATACCCTCTCACAGACCAAAAAATAAAAAACTCTCTCTCTCTCATAGATAGATATATTTCAATTAAAAAGACACTATTTTAAATTAAAAGAAAATGTACATTAAAAAGAAAATACTGTAGAAAAAAAATAATTACCTATAATAGTAGGTATTATATTTTATTTCATCATGTTTTTATAAATCAATAAATTCATAAACATTTTAAAAATAGTTCTTAACTTGACTAGTTAGGTACCTACGTCAAATTACCTTAACTGTCAGTTACTGTCAAATATTTTAATTTTAAAATTTTGTATTAAATTGTTAATTCCTGTTTTAAATTAAATTGAAATAAAAAGTAATTCTAGGTAGATGTATATCTTCTAAACCTCTGGTATTGTATAAATGGACACTTTTGTTAAAAGAAACGAACTGTTAAAAATAATGGATTTACTATTTTCTATTTTGCTTTGAACAGTGTAGTGTCGCGACTTTGTTAAGTTTATACCGGTTTTTTGTAGATAATAACTATTAAAATAATGGAAAATAATAACAATAATGTATCCTGACAATGTTTCTGCACAAGTTCCGGATATTGCTGATAGAGCTAGGTAAGTAGAGATTTTATACAGACAACAATAAATGCTTATGTATGTATAAACTCTCTGTTGTGTTTACAAATTACTAATTCCTTCACTAATTAATCGAAAGGAACTTCGTTCCATCCGGGTGTCCCTTGACACCTCTCACTTTTTTTTGGCTAGCTCCTAGCCTCAGTCGTAACTGGTCGTAACGCCCGAAAGGGAACTTCGTTCCAATAAAAAGAAAACAGAAAAACATCTTAAAAAATTGGAAATTTCATAAAATAGTATATTGTGTGGCAAGGGGTGCCATCCCGTGCAACACACGATATTTTTCATATCACATGCATTGAAACATCGAGTTTTGATCTCTGTAGCCAGTCGAAGTCGTTTCTGACTGACAGTTGCATTGGTCTAAAATGGTCTTATTTCGACTGAAAAAACAGAGATCAAAACTAGCTATTTCAATGCATGTGATTTAAAAAATTATTATATAATAAAAAATTTGTGAAAAACAGTATAATTATCAAAGAAATTTATTAGAACTCATTTCTACACAAAAAATATATCTTAAGTTGGTGAATCTCACCAGTCCCATTTTTAGGATTTAAGAAACGTTAATTTTGTCATTTTTTATTTGGTAACTTAAATTTAAGAAGTGAAAATTATATACTTACCAAACATCCTAAAGCACACCTAATAAAAGTTAAAACTGTCTCTGCTAAAGGAGCTGATCCTACTAACATTAATCTAAGATTTCCACCCATGCCTTCTTGAACTTTTCTAAATATTAACATATCCCAGAAGCTATTTTTTCTTATAATTCCTCTAAATATATTAAAAATACATAAATACCTACAACTTAAAAAAATTATATTCAAAATTTTTTACCTTTTTAGATCTTTCTCCTTAGCACTCATTGCCATATTAAACAACGTTTTTTTTAAACAACTGCCACTTATGTCAGCTTGTACTTTGTCATATATCCTATTGAGTAATCTAGGAACTGCTGGTGTGACGGTAGGCTTAAGAGCTTTCATATCATCTGACAGCCTACGTATATCACCAAGATAAAAGCCTACTGCTCCTCCAACACAATACATTGCATTCTAAAATAATAAACATTTTTTTATAATTAATTTTAATGACTGATCAATTTTACTAGAATTTATTTGGATCTTTGAATTAGAATAACTTGTAATCATTTCTAATCACTTGAAATCACATTTGATAAAATAAAATAATATCTGATTGAAGAAACAAGAACACATGCCCTAAAAGCAACAAGACCTGAGAAATATCATATGGCGAAACAAATTGATGACTGCAAAGAGCAAGATGAGAATATACAAAACATGCGTAAGACCTATACTAACGTGCGCCACAGAAACCAGAGTTGAAACATTAAAAACAAAAAGAATAATGAGGACCACCGAAATGAACAAATGAAAATATTAAGAACGGGGATCGAATAAGGAGCCCGGATATCAGGGAGGAACTGGGGATGCAGGATGTGGAAATATGGCTTAGAACATGCCAGCGGTGTTGGAGAGACCATGCGGAAAGGATGCCAGAAGAAAGATGGGCAAAGTGCGCAAAAACCAAATATGCGAAGACCAGTAGGCAGACCACCCAAAAGATGGAACAAAAGATGGAGCTCAATATCACAGGAAGAGCTCCAAAGGAGGCTAATCATATCGGATTAAAACAAGACCAGGTCCGATTATAAGAAGAAGAAAAGAACAGAACATTCCAGTTGTACCCTGGCCAGCTCAATTGCCCGAAAACAATCCTCTTGAGCATGCGTGGGATATGCTTTTGCTTTTTCAAGACCATAATCAATATCAAAATCGCAATCAGCTGTTTCAAACTCTTCAACAGTGCTAGATGGCGATTTCCCAAGAAGATCTGGATAACTTGATCCTCAGAATGGAAAGACGCTGTATAGCAATCATAAAAGCACGAGGTACCACATTCCTTATTTACATATTGTAATCACTTGTGATTATTTGAAATCAATTGTAATTATTTGCATCATTTGTTATCGTTTGAAATTCTTTTATCTCGATCATTTGCTATCGATATGTAGATAATAAGCAAATAATCGATGTTGAAAATTTCGAGAACCGAAGTGCTCAGGTCTATGTGATTCATTACAACTTTATTATATAGTATGACATGAAATAGTCCCAAGATGTAAGAATAAGCAATCACCAGATACTGGTTCAGCTACGTTAAAAGCCCATCAATCCACGTGCTTTGATGCATCAAAAACCTCTTCTTTAGCTCTTGATTTTAAAATGACCTTTACGTAACCTTTAGATACCTTTTAGGAATGAGTGATCTTCTTATTTAGACTTTCCGAATCCAAAAACAAATTGAAGAACCCACTAAACTCTTCACCTTTTAATTACTATAACCAGTGATTTAGAAACCTTTATCCAGGTCCATTGCCAATATGACACACTTTCTCCCTCTATATCTCTAATATTATCCATAGGATCACTTTAGACTCATGACAACGTTTCCTTTTGTGGGGTGTCATTTTTGGAAGATCCTGTTATTTCTTTTATGGGTACTATAGTCAATTTTATAACAAAATATATGGATTATATACAGATTGGATGAGTTAAGTAGCTAAGTATGAATACCTTCTAGGTTCCCAGAAAATATAAAAGTTTTCTTTACTTAATTCGGAATACCAAAAATAAACTAAATTTATGAAGATCAGCAAATTTAACACACAGAAAAACCAGAAACAGATACAAACCATAACATCATAAACTTATCTGAGAAGCAATGTGAAAGCTCAATCGGACCATTCGATAGAAATCAAATGCAGAATTGAAAAAGGCAGAAACGTATTCATTCGGATGCATAAGTTTTTCAATTTGATTGTAAGATAGGTCTACTTCGATGCTATGTTTTTACCGTACTTCTATATCGTTCGGAGGAATCGACACTGACAGAGGCATCTACCCACTAAGCTTGAGGTGTGGTTGTGAAGACGCATTTAAAGAATACCCTGGGTGGACCATTTCGAATAGGGAGATATTCCGTAGATTGCTGACACAACTGGAAGTTATAAATACTACAAAGGTGAGAAAATTGGAGTAAGTGGGTCATATTGTGCGAAACAACGAACGCTATGGGTTCGTACAACTGATCCTAAGTGTACGGCCACAACGGAGCGTCGACCATCGCTTCGACCATAGCATCGCACCATAGCTCCGCTCACCAAAAAAATAAACACATAATATTAGATCTATGCGGTTACGTCGGAGCACCGACCATCGCTCCGCGCATAGGTTGGAGCTAAGGTCTGATACTTGGTGCCAGGGTAAAAACTGAGCTTAGTATTTTTTTGACCCTCGACCAGGGTACTTATTTAAAATATAATCAAAAGTTTATTTTTTCATTCTCATGTAGTCAAAAAAACGATACGGAAATATTCTTAAATCTTGATATAGATGAATAAATTCTCCATACAACATACGTTTTTTGTTTAAGGGATGCACTTTCGTCTTTTGAGATCCTTTATATAGGTACCACTTTTTAGCACTTGAATTCAAAATAATATCTTCCTCGTACGAAGAAGACGATGTCAAAAAATCCATGTTTATAGAGGATCGTTCACGCTTTAACTGCCGCAAAAGTGCGGTGCTCCAAGCCTCGATGTAACCACGGGTGCGCGTGGGTCAGAGCAAAGGTCCAGGATATTATGCTATGGTCTAGGGTCGATGGTCCCCGTTGTGTCCATACCCTAATGGGGAAAAGTCATGGGGAAGAAGAGGTCAAGGTCGTAGCCGGTTTTTATGGCTCAAAAATTTACTCTAGGGTCGATGGTCCCCGTTGTGTCCATACCTTAATGGGAAAAGTCATGGGCAAGAAAAGGTCTTAGCCGAATTTTATAGCTCAAAAATTTACGTACATAGTTTTCAACGACAACCACTGGTCTGTTTCGAGCAGCGGTAAACAAAGTGCAGATAGCTATGATGATTGCCAATATCCGAAGCGAATAGGCAATGAAAGAAAATAAGAAAGAAATTAAATAGTAAAATAAAAAATAATATGCATTTTAATAAATAGTAAAATATTACCTCGCAACATCTTTCCAACATGTGAGCTAGTGGTAGGAACGAAATTAAAATGTCAGTACTCCTCAACTTGTGATCTCCAAATTGCATCATAACGGCACTCATAGAGGCCACAATATTTTCGTGGGTCAACATCACCCCTTTCGGATTACCCGTTGTCCCACTAGTGTAACAGATTGTCGAGAGATCTGTTGGTTTTGGTGGCTAAAACAAACAAATTTATATAAATGTAAATATTAACCTTTGTATAAAAGAAAAAATAAGCCCTAACAATTCCATGTGGTTAGAACTTAATTGAGGTATCCTTGAAATTTTCATCTGTGATATTAACATTTTTATAAAAATGGAACTTTGTTGTTTTGCAATGATAATTTTCGAAAAATAGGAGTTTTTATTAATTTTTTTTTATAAATTGAAAATTTAGTCCCAGTGGTGGGAATTCCTATCGGTCATCATCGGGAGAGGGGTCCTCCATTATCAGGAACACTTTAATTCAGTCGTCTGCTCCCTGCGGGAATGCTTTAAGACATGAGGTGGATTTTCTTGTCGTGTAATTTTTTATGGTGTCATTGCGCAAGTATGGAGCAGACCGTCGAGTAATGTTACGATGTGATTTTTTGTTTTAAACTCAAAAAATCTGCGTCTAAACTCGTTGAACAGGCTTATGGCCTTAAGCTGAATAAGAGGTTTTCAGTGGTACAAAATGTTTAAAGCAGTCCGGAAACTTGTCGAAGACGAGTAACGCATCGGTCGACCGTCGACCGCTTGAACTGATGCTTAGGTGGCCAAAGTAAGAACAGTTTTGGACTCTCACTGGCGTTTAACCACCGCTCTAATTAATGAGGAGACTGGCCTTTCAGTCGGAACCATCTACGCCATTGTAACAAAGGATCTTGCGATAAGGAAAGTGCCGAAAGTTTTCAGCGGGGAAAACACCTGTGTCGAGAGTTTTGGACTGAGTCCAGGAAGATGAAAATTTTCTGGACAACGTTTTTACCGGCGATAAATCGTAGGTGATCCAGTACAACCGAAACAAAACGTCAGTATCAACGAAGGATGCAAGAGTACCCACGACCGAAAAAACCTCGGATAACAAAATGAAAAATCAAAACATGCGTCTCTTTTTTTGACCGATATGGTATGGTTCAGAAGCAGTTAGTGCCTACTAGAACGCCCGTAAATGCGGCATTTTATGTGAAAGTACCGATATGCTTTCAAAATGCGAACAAACATTTCCTAGAATAATAACTCGTCGTGCCACAGTGCACCCTTGCTTCAGACCAGATCTAGATCCACCAGACTTTTTCTTGTTTTCGCGAATGAAAAGGGAGCTCAAAGGACATAGGTTCGACTTCATCTTGACGGTTCAAGAGGCGACGTCTATGGTTCTTAACAGAGTTTCGGAAACCGACTTCTAACGGGTTTTTAACGATTGACAGACGCGCCGAAATAAGTGTATCGATGCATGTATTTTTGAAAATTATCAAGTAATTGTAAATATACCTGCAATAATGTTTTATTTTTGGAACCACTCTCGATACTTATTAAAAAGATCCTGTACCTCAAAGTAAATCCTACACTTATATAGTGTACTAGTTGTACTCGCAACGTCGTTCGCGTGGCGTGTGATTGTTGTATAAAAATTTCTTACCCCACCCCATTTAAGGAATGGGAAGGAAATTTTTATACACCAGATGTTAAGTTAAAAGAAGACAAATACATCTGTGAAAACCGCATTCGAATCGGATCAGTAGTTTTCATGTGATGCACGCACAAACATACAGACAGACAGACAAAAATATCTAACCACATTTTTGGGTTCTATATCGATGTACCCGCGATGTCGTTCGCATAGCGTGTTGATTTTTATATAAAAATTTCTTAATTCACCCCGATAAAGGGGCGGGGGAGAAAGTTTTATACACCAGATGTTAAGTTGAAAGAAGACAAATACGTCTTTGAAAACCGCATTCGAATAGGATCAGTAGTTTTCATGTGATGCGCGCACAAACATATACATTCCTACAGTTTTATTATATAACCACATTTTTGGGTTCTATATCGATTTACCCGCGACGTCGTTCGCGTGGCGTGTTGATTTTTGTATAAAAACTTCTTTCCTCACCCCGTTAAAGGGGTGGGGGGAGAAAGTTTTATACACCAGATGTTAAGTTGAAAGAAGACAAATACATCTGTGAAAACCGCATTCGAATCGGATCAGTAGTTTTCATGTGATGCACGCACAAACATACAGACAGACAGACAAAAATATCTAACCACATTTTTGGGTTCTATATCGATGTACCTGCGACGTCGTTCGCATAGCGTGTTGATTTTTGTATAAAAATTTCTTAATTCACCCCGATAAAGGGGCGGGGGAGAAAGTTTTATACACCAGATGTTAAGTTGAAAGAAGACAAATACGTCTTTGAAAACCGCATTCGAATAGGATCAGTAGTTTTCATGTGATGCGCGCACAAACATATACATTCCTGCAGTTTTATTATATGTATAGATATATCAGTTGAGTATCGGTTACCTTCTACGTTTTCACAAACAGTAGGAAAATGACATTTTAAATCAAACTATTTTGTTTTTTTAATATTTGATTTTAAGATTTATACACTTTTATGTATAGCATTGACTCATAATCCCGCGCAACGTATTTTTGAGTTGTAGGGAGGATATGATAAATCCCTGTTCGATTTTTTAAGATAGGAATGGGGTACAAGTGAAACAAGCTTCGGGGTTGACAAGTGGTATTATTAATATAAAAACTAATCTGATTGATAAACTTCTAGTTCTATAATATCAATAAAACGTGCAATGTTTGAAGAATATATCGGTAAGGCTAAATTATTATTTTGGAGTCCTTGGAAGATTTCCTGAAGGGAGGTGACCAAATTTGATGGTGTTATAATTGAGCTATGAAAAATTTGAGACGTGCAAAAACTATTGCATTAAAGATGTCGTTTAAATAATTTTCAAGAAAAACGTAACTTTCCATTTAAGACTCACATAATTCAATTGCTCTTACTTGTTCTTGAAAGAACGCGATCTTATCAGGAATATCTAAAATTGATTTCTTAATTTCGTCAATGTCTTTGTTAAAAGTCTGTTCGTTAATTTGTAGTTTTTGTATAGTGTTGTTAAAAGATTTTATGACAGATGTTATCACTGAAATTTGGTTCTTTAAGAGGTAGGTACTCTATTTGATGTTCGTCCTTTGTGATTTTGTTTATACAATCATTAAAGTATTCGCCATCTGAAGCGTCTAAATTACCTGTTATTGATTTCCAAACTGTACCTACACCGTTAAATATACCGCGTCTTTTTAATTTTATTAACACGCTTTTATTAACTTCACCTGTATGTATGTATGTATGTATGTATGTATGTATGTATGTATGTATGTTTGTTTGTAACTCTCCACTCCGTTATATAATTATATCTCGAAAAGTTATCGTTTTTTTGAAAAAACCCAAGAATACTTTTTTGTTTAGAATTAATTTTTACATCAACTGTCACATTATGACAGCTGTCATATTGGCAGTTTTCGAAATAAACACTATTTTGTGAATATCTCGAAAAGTTATCGTTTTTTTGAAAAAACACATGACTACTTTTTCATTTGGAATTAAATTTTACATCAACTGTCAAATTATGACAGCTGTCACATTGACAGTTTTTGAAATAAACACTATTTTGTGAATATCTCGAAAAGTTATCGTTTTTTTGAAAAAACACATGAATACTTTTTCGTTTGGAATTAAATTTTACATCAACTGTCAAATTATGACAGCTGTCACATTGACAGTTTTCGAAATAAACACTATTTTGTGAATATCTCGAAAAGTTATCGTTTTTAACACGCTTTTATTAACACGTTAACACGCTTTTATTAACTTCACCTGTATGTATGTATGTATGTATGTATGTATGTTTGTTTGTAACTCTCCACTCCGTTATATAATTATATCTCGAAAAGTTATCGTTTTTTTAAAAAAACACAAGAATACTTTTTTGTTTAGAATTAATTTTTACATCAACTGTCAAATTATGACAGCTGTCATATTGACAGTTTTCGAAATAAACACTATTTTGTGAATATCTCGAAAAGTTATCGTTTTTTTGAAAAAACACATGACTACTTTTTCATTTGGAATTAAATTTTACATCAACTGTCAAATTATGACAGCTGTCACATTGACAGTTTTCGAAATAAACACTATTTTGTGAATATCTCGAAAAGTTATCGTTTTTAACACGCTTTTATTAACTTCACCTGTATGTATGTATGTTTGTTTGTAACTCTACACTCCGCGGCTGCTGCCTCGGGTGAGTCCCATATCGTTATTTTTAGTCACTACCTCCCCGTTCCGGGAGTGGGTAATAAACAAAACGTTTAATTATAAACGATATGAATGAAATTGTCTTAGAATTAATCTAACAATTCTTTAGATTTCACAATAGTAATTTTTTTCCAAGTTCTGAAAACAATACGTTTAATTATAAACAATATGAATGAAATTGTCTTAGAATTAATCTAACAATTTTTTAGATTTCACAATAATATTTTTTTTTTCCAAGTGATTGAAACAATATGTTTAATCATCAACAATATGAATACAATAAATATAATTTGAGAAATCAAAAAAACACGCTTTTAAAACATTTCCAACTAAATAAACGAATAATGATTGAGTGAGGGTCTTGTAATCGTCACAGCAAATTAACGAATCTATTGAAATAAAATAAATTGGACTAAAAAGTAAAAAATAAATATAGTTTAAAAAAACTAAAAAACACGCTGCATACCATATTTTTCGAATGTCAAGAGCCCACGTTTTTTTCACAATAATACTAGTATTTTTCATTTATTTTTGTTTTAATTTTATTTTGAAAATTATTTTTAACTTTTTAGTTCGATGTTTTTCAGAAACATGCTTTATAAAAGCGTGTTTTTTAGTTTTTTTAAACTATATTTATTTTTTCTATAGTTATAGGATTTTGTATCGGCAAATATTTCTTTATATTTTAGGTTAACAGAATTTGAAATTTGTTTGAGAAGACTAACGTGTGTTTGAATTTCGGTTTTAAACGCGAGCATTTTTGGATTTATGATATTGTCGGATAATCCTTTCCAAAATTTTATCGTTATGTAATATTGCATCCTTTATTAGTTTCAGGTCTTTATATACAAGAAGACTCCATTTATCGTTTGAGATTTTAATAGTACCTTCCTCATGGAAGAATATCCTAATCGTGTTGTTAATTGCTGTTATCGAATATTGGGATGTGGCGACTGAGAACAGTCCAAAGAATAGTAGCAGTTTCATTTGATTTGTCTTGTTCTCAGTAGATAATGGCTACCAGGGGCTTCACCAGGTGTTCCTTCCGTAGCTTCTATTGAGTGAGAACGCTTCTGAGACTGCACAAGGGTAGTTCTTCGGTTCTTTCGTTAAGGGTTTAGAATCCGCCGTCACCAGTTAGAATTCTCGTGTTCTGTTGACGTTGACGAATCCTACTAACTGCGCCAATTTGTTAAATTACTAATTTTACTTTTAACTTTTTAAAAAGATTTTTTATTTAAAAATATTATAAAACGTTATATTTGAAATTTATACAATAATATTACTGTAAACTAAATACAGGAGTATCTAAAACGCACTTACTAAAATTGTCTATTTCATTGTATTTATAACTTTTGGGAAACAAAGTCAGCAGGTTCGGATTTCTAGCAGAATTGCTAGAAATGTTTCCCAGCGGAAGTCGCTATTGCGAAATCTAACCTGAATTTGATACTCGTGTGAAGGTCATTTAAGGTGACCTAGATTCGCATATAATATTGTAACGGGATAACCGTAAAGGAAGGGACCTTAATTTGAAAGATTGTTGTTGACAGTTGATTTTTAGAAGTTTGTAAAAAAAATCAACTGACCATTTTAAATAATGTTTCTAGAAAATTCTAGAAACTTCCAAACACACTGACTAGATTAAATAATGTTGTATATAAGGGGATGCATGGGCAGTTAACGTCAGTTCGAGTCAAGTGTTCACAAGAGTTCATTGTATTGTCAAGTAGTTAGACGTTATCCAGCAGAGTTCAGTGTATCTTAACAATTTTGTAAATAAATTGTGTAAAAAGCCCCCATAAGTGTTTCAAATTGGTGTCAGGTGTGGGGTGAAGATATAAGAATGCCTGGAAAAAAGATAAATGAACTATTGGTGGCTGAGCTCAGAAGAGAGCTTGAAGAATTAGAGTTGGAAACTACTGGAAGCAAATCCGTATTGTTGAGAAGGCTCCGTGAGTACTATGTAAATAATAATTTGGACCCTGACGCTGTGGAATTCGAAGACCCAAATCAAAAAGCGAATTCTCAACTAGCCCAACAACTTTCTCAGCAATCGCAACAACTTTCCCGGCTTCAAGAGGAGCTATCAGGACGAATGACGAGCCAACAAAAAGAACAAACTCAACAACTTTCCCGGCTGCAAGAGGAGTTATCAGGACGAATGACGAGCCAGCAAGAGGAGCTATCCAGTCAGATAAGAAGCCAGCGCGAAGAGGTGTCCCAGCTATCACAGCAGATGTCTACCCTACCAGAAGAGTTATCCAGTTCCTTCTCCCAGCAAATATCGCATTTGCGCTCCGAAATGTACAACTTGCGAGACGAGCAAAACCAGCAAGTGGCCAAATTGAATCAGCAAGTGGACAACTTGAACCAGCAAGTGGCCAACATCCGAGAGGAGATCAACCAGCAAATGCAGTCCGAAATAAGAAAGCTTCAACAAGAACTGGAAGCTTGTCGCCGAAACCAAATCATCCACCACGGCGACGGAAATGCAGAAAGGAGGGAAACCGGCCACGTAGACGTCGAACGACGAGGAGACGGAGAGGCAGCCCAGGTACGAATGACGATAAAACCCCCAACCTTCGACGGGATGACTTCCTGGTCAAATTACCTGAAACAATTTGACGCAGTGGCCAGAGCGAATGGATGGTCACCCCAAGAGAAGGCATTGTTCCTAACCATGGCTCTGCGAGGCGAGGCTTTAGACGTCCTGCATGTATTACAAATTATTAATCCTTATTCATTATTTGTAATGCCATCGACAGAGAATGATATTGAAAGTATAATAAAAAATATGAAAACGTCTAATTCTTCTAGCAAAGATGAAATCACTAGCAACATAGTTAAAAAGTGTGCTAAACACTTATCTGCTCCTTTGTCGTATCTGATTAACTGCTCTATAGAAGAGGGGATATTCCCAGATATATTAAAAATAGCCAAAGTAAAACCGATATTTAAGTCAGGATCCGAACAAGAAGTGAAAAATTATAGACCAATTTCTCTTTTAAGTCCCTTCTCGAAAATTATTGAAAAATATATCGCAAATTTGGTAACTAATTTCTTTGACAAATATAAGCTTTTTAACAAAAATCAATTTGGTTTCCGTTCAGGAAGATCGACACAAGGAGCAATAAACACTTTCGTAGATATGACACTAAATGCATTAGATAAGGGAGAAAAAGTAATTGGTATGTTCTTAGATTTAAGTAAAGCATTTGACTTGGTTGATCACTCGATCTTGCTAAATAAATTAGAAATGTATGGCATAAGAGGCATTGCCCACAAATGGTTTCAAAATTATCTGGAGAACCGGAAACAATATGTTGAAATAGACGGATACTGCTCAAGTGTGGTGAGTGTTGATATTGGTATTCCTCAGGGTTCCATATTAGGCCCTCTGCTATACCTTATATATGTTAACGACTTTAGATTTGGTAACTATGTTATATACGCTGATGATAAATCACTAGTGATTAATGGAAAGAATCAGATGAACCTATTATGTGAAGCTCAAAATACAGTAAAAAATATTCAATGTTGGTTTCAGGATAACAGATTGGCATTGAATGAAAAGAAATCAAAATTTATACGTTTTACTCATGGTAAAAATAACTTTGATCAGAGCTTATTAATTAAAGGCAAAAATACAAAATCCATTCAACAGGTTCAACAAATAAGCTTTCTAGGTGTAACTATAACCGAAAATTTGAGATGGGGTAATCAGATTGATAGTGTCTGCAAAAAACTAGCAACTGCATGTTACTGTATCTGGCAGTTGAGAAAATATATTAATAGGGATATGCTATTACTGTATTATTTCGCTTATATACAATCTATAATATCATATAGCATAATAACATGGGGTGTATCATCAGAAACCCAGAGGGTATTTAAACTCCAGAAAAGGGCAATCCGGAACTTAACTGGCGTATCAAGAAGCACCAGTTGCAAAGAAATCTTTAAAAAACTTCAAATATTAACAGTCCCTAGTTTGTATATTTATCAACTTATTAATTTTTACTGTACCAATCATCTAGATTTTGAAAAAGTTAATAGTAATGCCTACAATACCAGAGATAGGACACTACTAAGAGTGCCTCGGTGTAAGCTTACTTCCACGCAGAACAATCCAAGGTATATGATTATTAAAGCATATAATAAAGTACCAAAATCATTAAGAGACTTGCCAATCAAAAAATTTAAAATTGAATTTAAAAAAATCCTAAAACAGAAGGCTTATTATTCAGTAGATGAATATTTTAATGACAACTTAATTGTTTTATAATTTTATACTTACTTGTTTAACTTTATAACTTATTTTACTTATCAATGTTATTGTTTAATTAATTCTTTTATATTGTATTTGTACAAAATTCTTTAAAGTGACTTGTTCAATATCATTTTTTGTAATGATCAGAATGAACCAATAAAGATTATTATTATTATTATTATTATTATTGACACCGGATGAGGTTGACAATTTTGAGCTATTGGTAAATCGTCTAGAGATGCGTTATGGTCAAAGTCATCTACAACCGGTATACCGAGTGCAGTTGAAAAGCCGGAAGCAGAAAAATGGAGAAACTATTCAGGAGTTTAAAGCTGAAGTGGAAAAAATGGTACGGTTTGCGTATCCAAATGCAGCGGAAGATTTTCTGGAGTGCCTGGCGATCCAAACCTTTACCGATGGTCTTCGAGACGCCGAATTGCAACGGGCTGTACGGTTGGCGAGACCGAGATCTCTTGTAAACGCCTTGACCATTGCCCTGGAGTTCGATGCGGCGACGGAGGCCTCACATGGAGCTGCTCGACTGATGGAAGACACTGATAACTTCGACCATGCCGTTTATGCCGTCAGCAACGTCGAAGCGGTAGTGGAGAGGTTAAAGAAGTTTTCTTCAAAAGGAAGGCGCCCAGTGAGGTGCTGGAATTGCGGAGAACTAGGCCACATAAGAAATACTTGCCCCCATTGTACCCAAGTGGAGCAGAACGAGGAAAAAGTCGCCTTAGTTAAGGTTGTGCCAGAAGACGAGAGCTCTATGCTGGAGGAGCAACAAGAAAACGATCCCGTTCTGAGAAAGGTTAGGGAGTGGAAGAGAATGGACCGTCGTCCGTTGTGGAGAGAGATATCCTCATCCTCTCCTGCTTTAAAAGCATACTGGTCCAAATGGAACTCTTTAATTTTGGACGGAGGGCTCGTTAAAAGACTTGTAGAAAATTCCGAGGGCACAGAAACAAGGAAACAAATAGTGGTCCCAAGAAATGCTGTACCGGAAATTTTAAAACAGATGCATAATGATAGTTCTGGAGGACATCTGGGTATCACGAAAACGCTGCAAAAGATCCGAGATAGATTTTACTGGGTAAATTGCACTAATGATGTTAAAGATTGGTGTCGTAAATGCACTACATGTGCTGCCAGTAACGGTCCGCACCGAAAACCGAAGGCGGAAATGCAGCAATAGCTGGTTGGAAGTCCTTTTGAAAGAATCGCAGTAGACGTATTGGGGCCACTTCCACAGACCGATGTAGGAAACAAGTACATCTTTGTTGTAATGGACTACTTCACTAAATGGGTTGAAGCATATGCAGTTCCCAATCAGGAAGCTACCACTTTAGCAGATATATTGGTTGAAGAATTCGTAAGCCGATTTGGGGTACCATTAGAATTACATTCAGACCAAGGAAGAAATTTTGAGAGCAAGCTGTTTCAAGAAGTTTGCCAAAGATTAGGCATCCACAAAACGAGAACCACAGCGATGCATCCTCAGTCTGATGGAATGGTGGAACGACTGAACCGGACTATAACCAACTATCTGTCAAAAGTGGTGTCAGATTGTCAGAGGGATTGGGATCGACATATTCCACTATTTCTAATGGCAATTCGATCGGCCATCAACGAATCAACTGGCCAAACGCCTGCGAAGGTCCTGTTTGGTAGAGAAATGAGGCTACCATGTGACTTGGTGTTTGGTTGTAAACCGGGCGAAGAAATGGCCCGTGAACAATATGTCACCGACCTTCAGAATCGAATGGAAAGTATACACAACCTGGTGCGTGGAAAACTACAATTATCTAGTGATCGGATGAAGAGGTACTATGACACACGGACAATGGAAAAGAGTTACCAAGTTGGAGATTTAGTCTGGCTCTATAACCCCCGACGGCATCGAGGTATTTGTCCCAAATTACAAAAGAACTGGGAAGGTCCTTACACCATCAAGAAGAAGATTAACGATGTCATTTATCGGATCGTGAAAATTCCCAGAGGGAAACCCGTCGTGGTCCATCATGATCGTTTGGCGCCTTACTAGGGAAACCACAGTGGAGATGCGCAGCAACTCCAAGAAGATGGTTTGGCTGGCTCAAGGAGTGTGCGGGATTCCGATGTAGGAAATAACATTCCAGGAGGAATGAATCTAAGGAGGGGGCAGTGTAACGGGATAACCGTAAAGGAAGGGACCTTAATTTGAAAGATTGTTGTTGACAGTTGATTTTTAGAAGTTTGTAAAAAAAATCAACTGACCATTTTAAATAATGTTTCTAGAAAATTCTAGAAACTTCCAAACACACTGACTAGATTAAATAATGTTGTATATAAGGGGATGCATGGGCAGTTAACGTCAGTTCGAGTCAAGTGTTCACAAGAGTTCATTGTATTGTCAAGTAGTTAGACGTTATCCAGCAGAGTTCAGTGTATCTTAACAATTTTGTAAATAAATTGTGTAAAAAGCCCCCATAAGTGTTTCAATATATATATATATATATATATATATATATATATATATATATATATATATATATATATATATATATTATAACATATATGAAAATACCTTGAAAATTTTTATTTTAATATAGATGTGGATAAGATAAGATTCAAGTTAATTTCTTTTATTTTAACGATTATTACTTTGACATATATTCTTATCTATTCTCTTTCTTAGGGTCAGAGTTCAAAAAATCTCAACTAATAAATGGATTTAAATTTAACTGATATTGAAAATCTCAAAAAAAAAATAAAATTCAACAATCATATACCAAATTATATTTTTGTACGATAATTCCAATTTGACCTTAACCTCACTTTTTCTTATTGTTTTGTGCGCATAGACACATTACCTTCAAAATACAAACATCGTTAAATCAAAGGTTATGAAAAATTCTGAATTTTGTAATCACTAAATCAAATTAAACTTATCAAAGAATGTAAAAAAACAACTTATTTAAACAGTGAAACAGTGTACAAGTGAAATTAAATGTTCATCAACTACAGAAAAATCAAACACAGGAATGTTCTTTATTTAAAAAAAAAATTGGAAATTGATACCGTGTTTTGAAGCTTTGGTATTCTCTCTGGACAAACTAAGGCACAGGCTATCCTTTCCTATTGGAATCCAACCATTTCCCAGGACATCAATGATATACGGACACTTTATAGATTTAGACGAATAAATTTGCTTCTCATCCGGAAATAATTTGCTCTTGCATCAAATGGTGAGTAAACTAATACTCTCTTTCTTATTAGAAACTAGTTTTACTTTAGTTGAATTACTCAGGAAGCATTTATATAAATGAACTGCTCAGCATACCATTTCTAACATTCATTTCTCCATATATATATGAACTTTAAATCTTACCATCGGCTATCAGGAGTTGTCTTGTGGCTTTGTTAACACTTTTTACTACTTTTATACTTTCTTTTATAAGTATTTAAAAAAAAAATCGAAATTTTAACGGAGCAAAATTTATTACATGTTATCACTTCAAAAGCCCAAAAACAAGAGAGAGAATCAGGAAATCAACAAATTAACAACTGAATCCCCAAACAATCTTACACTATCATTATTATGTTCTATTCGCCTACTAAATTATTGATCAAATACAATTACTAAAAATCTAATACCTAATTCCTTATTTACATTTTAATACAATAGACATTCTTTTAAAATTTACTAAACTTTAGATAAGTTGTTAATTTTATAATGTCTTTCGCCTACTAATTCTTTGTCAAATCAAATTACTAAAAATCTAATACTTAACTCATTATTTACATTTAATACAATAATCATTCTTTTAAAATCTGCTATACTTTAAATGAATTGTTAATTTTATAATATCTTATCTACAATATAATCTAATGTCTTTCTATTTTCAGAATTTTTCATTTGGAAATAGCAAAACTTACCTAAGAAGTATGACGCAGTTAATATATAATATATCTAATCGATAAATTACAAAGTACTATAAAAAAATGGCAAAAACTGGTAACTAACGAGAAAATATAATAAAAAACACAACACAAAATAGTAAAAATAAAAAAAAAATGGTTAGGCGGTGTGAAGTCCGCCGGGTCAGCTAGTGCTGTATATAGATGCATATATGTATAATGAAGCATGATGGATAAGATGATTTTTTTACCAATCAATACAGTAATATCAAACAATAAGTAAAAATGTAAACTTACTACTTCTGGATGGCTGGTTTTAGCACCAATAACTTCCATTTCTGAAAAATTGACTATTTCTATACCTCTATTTTTTGCCCTTTGTTTTGTAGCTGGCCTGACATCTCTTATTACTATTAACCGTTTCAGACACCTTGGAGATTTTTCTAAAAGTAAGTTGCATTTTCCATCATCGTCACATACTACTGTGTTAATCTCGGCTAAAATAAAAACGTTTTTTTTATTAGTAAAAACATAATCAAACATTTAGTATGTAAGATTTTTCAAATCAAACAACAAGTACATTCTCAAATTTTTTTTACATTCCATTCATTTCCCTAGGCAGTCTGCAGAAAATGAATAAGTAATTGAAATATATACAACCAATTTACGATACCACTCCTTTCAAATTTTGCCTAAATATAGCTACACCGCGGTGATATGTGGCGGCGAAATTTAGAAGTAGCGAGGCCAAAAGAACATTCTGTATCTACTTAGATGATAAGAAAATGTAAAATTCACAACAATTTATAAAAGTGAAAGTAATTTGAATCTTTGAAGATCGCAAGTTGTCCATTCTCTACAATTCTGTTCTTGTTGCAATGATATTTGTTCAACATCTGATTATACTTCTTTTGGCGTCTTTAGATGCTTTTTGAATGTCTCAACCTATTCGTGCAAAGTATCTAATTATAAATAACAATAATTCGATAAATAGATAAAAAGATACTTTAATAAAAAAGTATTTAAGCCTGTTTAATAAATGACTCTACCATCTGCGGAACGCGGTACACACTCACATTCACTTTCACATACTTCTTTTACAAAAATGTTAAAGTGAAACAACACGAAAAATCAATTCTTGGTAAACTGATGTTAAAAATAAATTAGACTTGCCTCTGTTTCAACTCCTTAAACAATGAGCAAAATCAATAAAACTGTTCGCGAAGTTCGTTGTATAAGTATTTGTATAATCGCTAAGACTGTAAATGCTGATAAAGAATTTGTTTGAAATGTTTTAGATGAATAACTGAACATAACGACAGTCTGTGCGATCTTGACCTCTGACCAAGCCTTTTCAGCTGCACTTCAGAGCCTGAATTAATAAAAAACATCATCTCGTGTAAAAAAACCTGGATATTCCAATACCAAGTTAAAATTAAAGGACAATCTAAGCACTCGCGAAGAACTAGAAAAAGCAAAGATGACGAAAAAAAATTTTTAGCTATTCGTTTTTTTGATATCAACGGCATTGTGATAACAGAATGGGTTTCAGAGGATCAAGTAAACTAAACTTACAATTTGAAAGTTTTGGAAACAGTATGAAAGTAAGTTCGTAAAAAAACGGCCGGAGTTGTATATATCTTGCACCAGTCTATAAGCGTTATTAAAAGTATATGTTTCTTATAGTGGAGTAGGCGGTTAGATCGCTGAAACCTAAGAACTTCGAAAATGTGACTTCACGAAACATCACAGAAAAATAATACTTCAGAGCATGATTATAAATGATCAAAAGTGATTTTAAGTAATCAAAGTGATTTTAAGTGGGCATAAGTGATTTCAAGTGATCACAAGTAATTGCAAGTGATCTCAAGTGATTTTAAGTGATCACAAGTAACTCCATATAACTAATCACAAGTGGTTGCAAGTGATCATAAGTAGTGATCATAAGTGATTGCAAGTAATTACAAGTAATTGTCGGTGATTACAAGAAACCACAAGTAATTGCAAGTAATTACAAATGATTTCAAGTGATCGCAAATATGTTCAATCCAAGGTTTGCTTCCCACACTGGGTTATTCCCCGAGTGCAAAATTTCGTTTATAGTTGCTAGAGGTATTGCAGTGCACGAACATGTGCCTTATTCGCCTGATTTTTATCGCTAAAAACCGGTTCGAGTCAATGAAAGAGGTGAAATGAAATCAGCGGATTTCCTCAATTTTCTTGCAAAAGAAGACTCCAAACATTTCTTTCACAAATAAAAAAAAAGTAAACGAATGGAAAAATGTGTCGCGAGGAGAGGGGAAAACGTTGAAAGAAAGCATCTGACTGTGTAATATTTTTTAACATAAAACTCTTTTCGATAAGCAGACTCGTTATTTAAATATTTTAAATGTGGTAAACTTACCTTGTTTTATAATAAAGGCACATGCTTCTGGACCCAGCGTATCATACAGCGGCACAAGTACCATATTGTAACAGTACGCTGCTTGTTCGGTCAAAATCCATTCAGGACAATTCTGAGCGTAAAGCCCGATAAAAGTACCTTGTCCAGGAGGTAAACCACTGGCTACAAGTCCTGAACCGAAGTTTTTCGCTCTTAAGAGGGCCTCATTATAGTTCAACCATTGATACGGTTTCGAATAGGAGTCACGCCAACCTAGACATTGACCATTATCTGAAAAATAAAATAGTTATTAGAGCAAAACGACTTAGTCATAAAAAAAATGCTAATAAAAATGGTAGCCTACATGTAGTCCAACGATCAATAACCATCATCGCACGACAAGAAGATTAAAAGACTAACACTTATTAGGTGGAATAGAATCGGAACTCTGGGGTCTCGATTTCCGTACAACACTTACGGCAATCGGAACCCCATATTTCCGATTCTATTCCACCTAATAAGTGTTAGTCTTTTAATGTTTTCTCAAGTTTGACTAGGTGGTCTCCTTTTGCTTCCTGGTTCAGTGTCCACTAATTAATTCTTTTTGTACCTTACATCACCTTGTATAAAATTTCGGAAATTTAACATTTTTACAATTCAAGTTTTTGATATTTTGATATTTTTGGGATCTGATGTTTATAACATTACTGACATTCAATATTTCTGACATTTAAAATTTGATATATTTGACATTTCTGATCTAAAATTTTTGACATTTCATTCATTTAAACTTTTCTCAAATTTGACAATTTCTGACATTAATATTATCAATTACCTACTAACATTTTTGACATTTAAAATTTTTGAAATGTGATACTTAACATTTTTCAGATTTGACAGTTCATATTTCTAAGATTTGAATTACTCACATTTAATATTTCTAATATGTGACAATTCTGAAGGTTGACATTGGACATTTCTGACATTTAAAATTTTTACATTGAAAATTTGACATTTAGGTTACATCGCTCTGAGGCGTTCCATTTAAGGCTTGAAGTGAGAGCGAGAGCTTTCTCACTCTTTCTCTCTTACTTGAGTGAGTGATGCGTCCGTGTGGACAGCTGCTTTTCTATAATACATGTTTTCATCAAGTATGAAGTGCAGTGAAAAGTGAATGTGGTTTCAATTGTTTATAGCAACGATAATTGCGGCGATAAAGGTAATGATTCCTTTCGATATTAAATATATGTTCAGTGATATATTGTCGAATATTCGTGCTTTCATCATTAAAATAAATAGCATCGGTCCGCTAGTGTAGCAATTGTAGGTTATGCTATAATTGACAATACTATAACAGAACTATTTCACGATGAGTAAAAAATCTATGGCTCTCTATATCCATACAAAATATCTGTCAAACAAATAAAATTAAAATTTTCTTTTGACAAATGCAACCATTCCATCAGTATTTTTTTATGACGTTGTCACGTTCAACTATCGTCAGTAAACCGACTTTACAGACAACCGATTTCTTTTGCAATGATCTAAGCAACAAATTACTCTATCAACTTTTTTAAACCACCATTTTGTTGCAAACTTTCCAGATACCTGGATTATTCAAAGTCACGAGAAAAACTTATTGAAGTAAAACTTCTTTAGCGACACTAGGAGTAAAAAAGTTATTCTAACGGACGTGACGTCATTCTAATAACAGAAACCGGAAACAAAACCTAATACTGACACGATTTTGCATGGGCGCCGGCAGCAGGGTGCAAGAGGGTGCGCTTGTACCCCCCTGCTATGAAAGAAAATACCTGAATTTACCAGAAAATTACATATTTTTTTAATTTTTTTATTAAATTATTGTTTGAATAAAAACTAAAGGCGTCGCGGTTGCTGTCCAAATCATTCTACATTCTATATATATATATATATTAGATCATAATAGTGTGTAGATGCAGATGCACCCCCTGAAAATAATCCTAGCGGCGCTCATGCGATTTTGCCTCCTATATGAAATAAAATTAAATCTGTAATTGTATGAATTGACAGCTGATCATCTTGTCAATCGAAATACATTGTATAAATAGTTTTTTGTGTATAAAGTGTTTGTATTAAATATGAATAAACAATGTGGATTTATTAATGAAGAAAGTGATGAAAAAATATTGATTGAAAATGAGTGAATAGGTAGGTACTCTATATGCATAAATTTTATTTTTGGTGTGTAATTACACTATTTATACCTAATTATTTATACCTATTATTTATACCTAGCTATTTTCGTTTTATAGACTTAAAGAGCTAAAAAGAAAAATAAATTGTGAACGTCAAAGGGGATATTATAAGCGCCAGAAAGATTTGAAGAAAAATGACAAAAATGAAAAAATGATGAGACAGCCACATTCATTATGATTTGATTAAGTAAGTTTATATACATACATACATATTATGATAGTAAATAATTGTTTATACGGAATCTTTACGTTGAGTAAAGAAGCATGATGCACGTTTTTGTTCATAAAATAATAATATTCAAAATATTTTAACACTTTCTTATACTTATTTTAGGTTTGGTTAGGTAGCCATAAAGGCCATAAAACCACTAGTCAAGATGGCTGACCTTTGACCACCAATAACAGATCCTTCGTAGACGTGAAGGAAACAAACTTAACTCAGGATTTTAAATTTTATGGAATATGCTATAAAATGCTACAAAATGAAATGGTTATCTAACAATCGAAGGCTCTTGTGTTGTGATGTACTACAATAAGGTAGATACAGCTACAAAATCACACATTCTAAACGTAATGTGTGTATATTTTTAATATTGTTTACCTATTATTGAAGCAAAACTTCTTTAGGCACGACTAGGGGTAGATTCTAACGGAAGATTCTGATGGAAGTAACTGTATAATTTCAGCTATGGGAGGAGTTTAAATTTCCGAAATTTATTTATAAAATTTTCAAACGGTTTCAAATACATTAATGGTATTTATAGACTAAAATCTATGTTTCACATTTTAGTTATCATAAACCTATTATTTCATATATAAAAAAAATAATGATAACTTTCAAATTCCTATTTCTAATGAATAATATAAATATAACATCTCATTTTTTTTATAAAGTATATAGGCAATAAATATGATTGAATTGTAATTAAATATTTATTTTCCGATACGTACGTCAACAAGTTTTACTTCAATCGCGCGTAAAGGTTACACGCACACTCTTTTTTCCCTAGACTACAAGAGCCCGCAGTTGTTCTGTAATCTGTTATGGCCGCCCACTATTTCACATTAATGTCATTTCAACGTAATATCCACAAATTGATAATAAGAAAAATGATGCTAGTTAATGGGATTCTATATCCCAATTATACAGGATTTTAAAAATTTAAACAGATTTTACATATTTAACAAAATGTTTGACATTTCCTTGAAAAATTGCCTTAATTTCGACATAATCATTAAACATTGCCTTATAAAAATATTCAAATATAAAAATAGTTTACATATTTTATATTTATGATATCCTGTGTAAGTTTTTCCTAAAAACTGATTAATAAACGTTGTTGTATTGTTTATTATGAAAATTAATTCATGTGTATTTCAAATAATGTGATTTTTAGTGATTAAAGAATGCCGAAATTCAGGCAATCTTTCGAGGAACATGTCAAACATTTTGTAAATTATGGAAAATCTGTTTAAATTTTTAATATCCTGTATCATTGTGAAATAAAATGCAAATTAGCATCACTTTTCTTATTACCTATAAGTGATGTAAATTAGTGGATATATCGTTAAAATGTATACTAGTGAGCGGTCCCCATCCCCATAACCCATAATAACATTATCGTATTATTTCATGTCCGATATCTATCCCAAAAAAATTACTTTAAAATATAGTAGGTACTTCTAAACCGACCCGCGAACGTATATATATGTACATTAAAGTTTGGGGAGGATGACGGACCAAACACCAAGTTATACAGACAAATAAGTTTATTTTGATTCGTAGCAAAACGCTGAAGAAACTGGTCGAGAGATATAAGGGACGAAATCTTAACGGAGAACACATTAATTGATCGTCAATATGCATACCAGCGGAAAAAATCCACAGACCTGGCGCTGGATGACTTGAATAGGCTATTATCAAAGTCAATAAAAGACAAAGAAGTAGCCCTAGCGGCGTTTATTGAAATAGAAGGAGCCTTCAGTAATGACGCACATTCAAGGAGGGGAGTCTCCCCACTAATATGCGAATGGGTGTATGCCAAGTATAGGATCGTAGTGTCCAAGTTAGGTGAGGCGTCCATTGAGGAAACAGTGGGAAGGGGCTGTCCGCAGGTAGGGGTGGTGTCGCCTCTGCTGTGGTCAGCACTCGTGGATGACCTCCTTAAGAAACTCCTCAATGAAGGCTTGCACTGCCTAGGTTTCGCAGATGATATGACCATAATCATTCAGGGGAGGTTTCTGAGAACAGTCTCAGAGCGGATGCAGACCGCAATGAATATGGTGTACAAGTGGTGCAAGGATGAAGGCCAAACAGTCAATCCACAAAAAGCATCAGTTGGCCCTTTCACAAATAAAAGGGCGTTGCAAGGCTTAAAACCAATAACGCTTAACAACGTGCTGGTTCCAATGGCCACAGAAGCTAAATACCTGGGTGTGGTGTTTGATTAGAGCCTATCATGGAAGCAGCACATTTAAAAGATCACACGCAAAGCTACAATAGCCCTTGGTAGGTGTAGACCATTGAGTGGCAAGAACTGGGGCGTATGCTACAGTGTTTCAGGCTGAAGTAATGGGCATACAACACTGTGCAACGGAGATCGTAAGTCAGAGTATAACAGGTAAAACCTTAATCATATACTCGGATAACCCATCAGCTGTAAAGGCGACAGTCTCAGCACAAATAAACTCACAGCTGGTGTGGGACTGCGTCAGAGCCCTGACACATGCCGCAAGTCAAAATTCTCTGACACTGGCATGGATACCAGGACACTTAGGGCTTCGAGGCAATGAGAAGGCTGATGAATTGGCCCGTGCGGGAGCTAATACCCCAATGATTGGCCCGGAACCATTCGGCGGAGTTGCTAACACATTCAGAAAGGCAGCCATTGAGAAATGGAGGCTAGAGAAGGCCCAGAAGTGGTGGGAAAAATCACCGGGCAAGCTACAAGCCAAAGTCTTCATAAAGGGACACTCGGCGAAGTTTACTGCAGAGCTGCTGTCACAAAGGCGAAACGATTGTCAGTCTCTTGACAGGACATTGTAGGCTCAGAAAACAGTCAGCTAAATTTAGCAGATAAAGACATCTGTCGATACTGCCAAGAGGAGGACGAAACCGCATTTCATGTTTTATGCCAATGTGAAGGCCTTACAAGAACGCAGTATCTAGTACTGGGAGAGGAGAAACCGGCTGCTCCAAGTTATGCGGAGAGGCCACTGTCAAGGCTATTAAGTCTTATTAAGAGGTCTGGACAAGGTGCTGGACAAGGTGCTCTAATCCTATTCTGGAGATAATGGGTGTTCACAATAGATCTGCAAAGGCCGCAGGAATATAGGCTAAAAGCCAACCCAATAAACATCTATCTAAGTTTTGCCCAAAACATATTAAAGGTTGCCGCCATACATGGTATAAGCAGTAGTTCGGTTGATCGATGCTAAATTGTATTTTCCTTTAACCGTGGCCAGCACATTCGCCATATTTTAATCCTATTAAGCATATATGGGATATGCTTCAGAGATGGATTGCTATTTGGAGAAAGTTCATATTCACGAAAATGTTTAATATCTTTTTGCACATGAATCGACCCTATATTGCAACAAAATAAAATTGAAAATTTAATTTTAATTATGCCATTTTTATGTTTCATATTGTTTTTTAACTTCCCGCTAAAAAAAAATTAAATTTTTTTTTAAAATCGGGAAGTTATTGGTTTCACCCCGTTTTTCGAAAATCGAGTTTTCATCGGATCTCAACGTTTTGAGGTCTTAGGAACCTCCCCTGACCATTTTTACGAGGGTGTCTGTATGTCTGTATGTACGTGTGGATGTGTGTGTGTGTGTGTGTGTGTGTGGATGTATGTAAACCTCTTATAACTTTTGAACGGCTTGACCGATCGGAATGAAATAAAAAGCATTCCAAAGAGTTCCATCTAACTTAGATTACCTGTAAGTTTGAACCGATTCGAGCCGTTAGATTTCGAGAAATTTCAAAATAACCGAAAAAAACAATTGGTAAAAATGATGTTTTTTGGGCATATCTTTTTGGCTATTGCATCGATCAATTTCATAACCTAATCAGCTCTCAAGCTTAAAAAGCCACGTCGAATGCCGTTTTGCAAATTAAAATCGGTTGATTCGTTCGTGAGATATCGTTGTCGAAAAATTTCAAAAAAAGTGTTTTTTTTTTTCAATAACTTAGAGATTTTTTGACTAACCGATTTTGCACTCCCGGTAACGTTTTTAGGTCTCAAAAAACTGCGTCGAATGCCATCTTGAACATCAAAATCGAATAAGGCGTTAAAAACTTATGGCTTTTTAAACATTTCAAAAAAAGTCAAAAACGTCAAAATACGTCACGTTACGATAGCTTTGCGGTTAAAACTAGCGGGAAGTTGCAAGGATGGCCTTTAAGGTCAACCTCTTTTCGAATTTTTTTTGTGAAAAACTAAATAAATTAGAGCATTTCTTGACATTATTGTTCCATTGTTTGTAATAAAAAATATTTTAATCGACAAGAATTGTAACTTTGTAGAAATTAAAATAGAAATTATTTATTACATATTAAATTATAACCAGTGTAAAGTTATTCGTAATGTTTTTGATAAAGACTTGACAAATATTTCCGACTGCTCTAAAAATAAGCAGGCATGTGTGCATATGTCCTCGAAAACTTTGTAAACACTCTTGCGAACTAGAACTAGACACTTTTATTCAGCTCATACGTAGATTTTATTTATATTTAAATTATATGTAGCGGCTAGAAAACAACCCATTTATATATATAGTTAATCATTGCAATACCGATTCTAATGTGCATTCAAATCCATTAATTAAAATCTTTATGAATGAAATAGTAATCAATAACCAACCATAATAATAAATAATTGGCTTTACATATTACTGTAGATTGTAATTTTGTCTATAAATTTAAAATTCGTTATCTATTTCAAAGTATAAATAGTTACTAAAAGCACTAAGGTCATCTATATGTCAATATCTTTCCGATCGATTTTATTTATTAACGAAATATATATAGCCAGGTGCAGTAATCTTATTTCCGATGAACAGGTCCCTCGGGGGACCACTGCAAAATCACTCCCGAATGTAAAAGAAAGGATCTTACTACAAAAAAATTTGAAAAGAGGTTGACCTTAAAGGCCATCCTTGCAACTTCCCGCTAGTTTTAACCGCAAAGCTATAGTAACGTGACGTTTTTGACTTTTTTTGAAATGTTTAAAAAGCCATAACTTTTTAAAGCCTTATTCGATTTTGATGTTTAAGATGGCATTCGACGCAGTTTTTGAGACCTAAAAACGTTACCGGGAGTGCAAAATCGGTTAGTCAAAAAATCTCTAAGTTATTGAAAAAAAACACTTTTTTTGAAATTTTTCGACAACGATATCTCACGAACGAATTCACCGATTTTAATTTGCAAAACGGCATTCGACGTGGCTTTTTAAGCTTGAGAGCTGATTAGGTTATGAAATTGATCGATGCAATAGCCAAAAAGATATGCCCAAAAAACATCATTTTTACCAATTGTTTTTTTCGGTTATTTTGAAATTTCTCGAAATCTACTGGCTCGAATCGGTTCAAACTTACAGGGAATCTAAGTTAGATGGAACTCTTTGGAATGCTTTTTATTTCATTCCGATCGGTCAAGCCGTTCAAAAGTTATAAGAGGTTTACATACATCCACACACACACATCCACACGTACATACAGACATACAGACACCCTCGTAAAAATAGTCAGGGGAGGTTCCTAAGACCTCAAAACGTTGAGATCCGATGAAAACTCGATTTTCGAAAAACGGGGTAAAACCAATAACTTCCCGATTTAAAAAAAAAATTTAATTTTTTTTAGCGGGAAGTTAAAAAAAAAATAATCACAATTTATAAAAAGGACTTTTTATAGTAGAAAGTTTTTTTACTGATTTATAGGTCATATTACTATTATATAAATTATTTCGCTACTTTCACATGTAAGAACAAAAAAAAAAAGAAAAAAACTTCTCTCTCGCGAGATCGATCCCATTACGATAACCCAACATTCCCAACAGAATTGTTACAACCAGCCGCTTATCCAAATAGGCCACGCCAAACTTATATGAAGTCTTTCAAAATGATAATATGTATACATATTTAAATTAATAACAATTCAGTATACATTTCGAAATCTATGTATATGCCTAAACACACTTGAAATATGCATTGTCATCCAGTTCTTAGCTATCCTGACAATTTCAGAGCTCTAGGTAGTCGGGAAATAGGTTTAAATTCGATTACAAAACTCCACGGAATGACACAGAGACAAAGAACACGGCGAAAATATAAAAACTTTCTAAAAATTAGGACGACTATGACAACAATGACTAGTTTTTTTGTTTTAAAATTTTTATAAAAAGGATGTGCAAGTCAATTTTTAGATAGATAGAAAGTTGTAAAAATTTTATGAAATGGAATATTGAAATTTATTAGAAGTTGAAGTTTAAATTATTAATAATTTAAAATAATAAAATAGTATATATATTTTGAACCAGAACCCGATAAAGAGAATAAAAAAGTCACACAAAAAGGAACCAAAGCAGCAAATACGCAAATACTACTTAAGACAAGTACTACGATTTATGCTATTGTTACAAGCTGGTCCGGACCTGTCGCCCAGGAAGAAGCACGAGACAGACGCCAGTTCTTAGAACCTTTTGAATATTCTAGTGGCTTTTCGATCGATCGGAAGATTCGAGAGTGTTCTGTTCTAGATGTAATTTCAGAGACGCTTCTAGAAGGAATAATTTTATATATAAGGGATCGCTTTGGACGGAGAACAAGAATTGTAATAGCTGGCGATATACTGTGAAATAGGTGCGATATATTTTAAAGACGTTATCCAGTAGTTGGGACTGTATCAAAGCTGTGTAGATTATTTTAAGAAATTGTTATTTAATTGTGTTTATCAATAAATTGTTAAGTTTGTCTGCTGTTTATCCTCGGGTACACATTTCTTTTAGTAGATGTATCTGGTAGTGTGATTCGCCCTTAAGGAAATCGGTTCCCAGTTTTAGTTTTGAATTTGTATTAGATATGTTTTTCTATTTTTTTTTATTGTTGGTATTGTCATAGGAGTTGTTTTTTATTAAATTAATCCAGAAGGTGTCAGAGAATTGAAAAATGTATTGATGGTTAGAAAATATATGTACTGAATTGAAATATTAAGTTTAATTAAAAAAGAAAAATAAACAATTAAAAACACAAAGCAAGTACAAATAGAAGAAGAGGCCAGAAATTAGAGGAGCAGAGAGCAGGAGATACAAAGCTGAGCGAAGATCAGAAATAATATAATCGTGGGATCAATCTCCAAAAGACGGTAAAAGTTATGGAGAATATATTTTCTCGTTAGTTACCAGTTTTTTCTATTATTTATAGTACTTTGTAATTTTCCGGTTAGGTATATTATATATTAACTGCGCCACCTAACGGTGGCGTCATAGTTCTTAGGTAAGTAAGTTTTGCTCTTTTAAATGGATGAGATATCAACTGCGCCACCTTACGGTGGCGTCATAGTACTTAATTATGTAAGAATTACAGGTGTAAATTTATAACATCTCAACTACGCCACCTTAGGGTAGCGTCATAATGATTAATTTCGTAATAAACGCGTCCGATCGCTGCAAAATTCAAAGTGCTATAAGGAAAATCGCGGCCTCCGTTACCGCAGCCCCTGCCGGCCAATACCACCGCAAGCGCTACGTCCCGCAATTTTAAATCTGCAATATCTTGGAAAATATTCATTTAAATCTTGTGCTGTAAAGGACCATATAAATCGTTATTAAATCAACAATGTATTTAAGCTATTTTATTGGATAAGGATTAATGCTGTATTGGTTAAAATCGCTTCGAAAATTAGCCATTATTTGTCGAAAAACGTACAGGTAAATGACAAAAAAATGTTATTGTGGGATATCCATAAGAGATAGACATAATATACCATCGCAGAGTTTTCTGTAGACCTTTTCAATGTGTACAAATAATTAGTACATTATTTTGATAAATAATCTCGTAGGGTTCAGCCTGAGTTTGCAATGTAAGCGGAAAAAAATTGATAATTAACGACATCACATTAGAAACCTCAAAAATAACAGTATTTCTCCACTGCTTAATGGATGTTATTATAGATATAAACCTTCCCCTTGAATCACTCTATCTATTAAAAAAAAACGCATCAAAATCCGTTGGGTAGTTTTAAAGATTTAAGCATACAAAGGGAAATAGGGACAGAAAAAGCGACTTTGTTTTATACTACCTGTATGTATTGATATTGATATTGATTGATAAAAACAAACTAAATGACACTCGCAATAGAGTGTATTGTGCATTACTTATTCACGAAAAGAATCTTTTAGTTTAGTAGTCTGTCTGGTTCACATAATTTAAAAAAAATGAATTGCATAAAACACATGACGATTTGGCTGAAAACGAGGCGGATAATATGCTATTTTGACATCAAAACCTTTAGTTGTAGGTGGTAGAATGTTGAACTCAAGTATTTATAGAAATACAAACGTCAAGAATAAATAAATTTATTTTGTATTAAAATTTATTTACAACAGTACGAGTATGTGATGATGCCGTTTCTAATCAACAATACATTTTGCAATTTGTTACAGAATTTTATTAGCATGAATCATATTGTATCGAACAATAATGTTTTTTAAATTACCTCGACTATTTTTGAATGTTTAGTTTGTTTTATTTGATTGACACGAATTTGGGATATTTTTGGAATATTTAAAACAATATTGCGTTTTGCTCACAAACAGTCGACGTTGTAGATAAAATCTATAAATTCAAGAGATTACAAACAAGATAATAAATCTATTGAAATTTTCTTTTAGTCAAGGTTTTATAGCTAAAAAGAGTATTCATTTTTAGAGGAGACTTGGCGAATAACCTTACTAAAACAGGGCCATCCGTTAAATATGACAGTAGTCAAAAAGGGCACTCAGGTCGCGTTCTGTAGAGTGGTGATATATATCATATATAGATTGTTTAGCAGGTCCTTTCACCTCTACTTTAACGTACAAAAATGCAAATTTTGCGAATTTTTATATTATTAAAGAAGAACTTTTTTAGTGAATTTATACAGTTGATATATATGTACAAAAATTTGAAATTATGGAGACTGATTTTAATGCATTTCAGAACCGTTCAAACATTTTACGGTCAACTCGAGGTACTCGCACCTTATAAAAATAATGAGGATCAATAATTATACCGAAAGTAACAGATCGAAACATCAGAAGTTTCACTTTTGCGGACACTATCCAAGTGAAATGAAACTTATTTAGTTAGGGGGCGTCTATAAATAGGCATGTTGACAGTAGTTGTAAATCCATGTAAAGTTAAATTTAAATGATTAATGGTAATATTTAAATACCTAAAATCATACTTATTAAACGTAATTAATAATATTTTATTAATTAAAATTAATTCAAAAAACTTTATTTAATACACATTATCACGTGACTGTGAACGCCAATCACAGCGCATGACGTCATGAACCGATAAACAACTTAGCGTCGCTTGGTGTCACTGTGTGAACGAGTTATTTCTTTGATTTCTCTCGCTAATTACTCGCTATTAGTATTTGTAACTCACTTGTTATCATAAACCGAATTGTGTTTACATTATGGAGACTGGATTTATTAAAGGAAACAGTTCTAACTTGCCGAGGATCGATTGTTTGATGGTGGCGAATTTCTTTGCTACAAACAAAAATTTTTGTGCAGCGGAACTTAACATAAATTTTTTATAGCCTGTTTTTCTTCGTAATTACAATGTTCAACTCGTATATTTTTTAGATTAGATTTTAAAATATTATCGGTGTATTCGTTTAATTCAGAATCGGTTTCCATTTTTTCAATAAAATTTATATCTGCGATATCTAATTTTTCAATTTTAAAAGGTTTATTAATATTAATTTTTATTAGTTTTTCTCTTGAATTAGTAATGGTGGTTGTTGCAAAAAAATTATTTACATTTACAACTGCACAGGGTGATTCTATTTGATTGCCAAAATTAATATAATTTACAAGTCCTGTTCCGCTTTCTATGTCAACGGGTAATTTTACAATTTGGGAATAGAATAATTTTTTACTTTAAGTTTCTTTTTTAGTTGTGTTAATTCTTCTAATTCGCATATTATTGGTATTTTTGTATAAGGAGTTTATTCTCTAAATTTACAGTTGCTTGTAATTGTTTTAATAAATCAATACCAATTAATCCGTCATATTTTTGACTAAAATTAAATAAATAGAACTTATGTCGTTCGTTAACTTTAAAAATTTTAAAAACAGGTATATTTAGAACTTCATTGTGGTAAGAAATACTGTGGGCTGTTTTTTTTTTTTTGAGGCTTAGAGGTAGTCCATGGAATTGCATCGCAGCTAGTACAGCTTATTGTGCACCCTCATTCACAGGTCCTCATTCTTCGTCAAATCCCAGGTTCTTAATGAACCAAGAGATTCTTTTGACTATGGTTGCCCGTTCTTCCCTTTGATCTCCAGTCGGTAGGCCAAGGGATCTCACACGCAGACCTTGCAGGGCTGGGCACATGAATATCACGTGGAAGGCTGTTTCCTCCTCCTCACCGCGTTTTCTACATAGAAGGTTTTCAACTTGAATTCCCATCTTATGTAGGTGTCCGCGAAATACCCAGTGGCCGCTGATGAAGCCAACCACTTTCCGCAGGGTCTTCCTCCTCAGCCCAAGGGCATCTGCCGCTATAGCACCAGTAGGTGTCTGCAGCATTCTCTTTGACTGTATTTTACCTTCTGTTCTTTCCCAGCTCTTTCGATGTTCTATGCCCATCCTCTGGCGAACAGCTCTTCGTGCTGTACACCAGCAATACCACACGTCGGCTCTGGGCCAATGAGCGGGATTTCAGCTCCTTTGTTTGCCCACTTGTCTGCTCCCTCATTGCCAGCGATACCTTTGTGCCCCGGAACCCAGCTAAGGATAACCTTGTTGTACTCTCCCAGGGTTTTCATGGCCTGATGACAGTCCCATACTGCTTTAGAGGTAAAGTCAAAACTGTCAAGTGCCATTAGCGCTGCTCTACTATCCGAGTTTATGTATATGGTGTGGTCTGTCATACCACGCTCCAAACACACTCTTGCACACTCTGATAGGGCAACAACTTCAGCCTGGAAAACAGTAGCCAGCTTACCCAGGCTTACGCAAAACTGCGCCTTGGGTCTGACTCCATATATTCCCGCCCCAGTGCCTGTTGGCTTCTTCGAGCCATCCGTATACCAAGTGATCCCCCTTTTCATATATTCAGGTTCACCTTTCTCCCAGGCAGCCCTGTCAATAATATTGACATTGTATGGCTTTTCTAGATCTGTGATCTTCATCATCCTGTCTGGTAGCATTTCCAAGGTGTCCATCTGTACAGTGTCCACAATCCTTGTATGCCCACTGGCGGCGTTATACTTCCAGTTGCCACTGCAACCCATTCTGTAGGCTGCCATCCTTGCCTCCCCTTTCACAATAATGTCGAGAGGTGGGAGGTTTAGCACTACTTAATTCCAGGGTTGCAGTTGGAGTACCTCTCATGGCTCCTGTGATGCCAAGACACGCTACTCGCTGGATCTTTTGTAGTCTCTTTACAGCGGTAGTTTGCATCACCTTGGTCCACCAGACTATCGAGCCATACACCATCATCGGTCTTGCAACCCTAGTGTATAGCCAGTTAGTCATTTGTGGGCTCAGACCCCATGTCTTCCCAACGGCCCGTCTCATCATCATAAGTGTGGTCTGAGAGCGTTGCGTTATATGTGCCAAATGGCTGTTCCAGGTGAGTTTATCGTCTAGTCTTATTCCTAGGTACTGTGGGCTGTTTGAATATTAAAATATTTATTTTTTACATGTACATCTACATACACACACACTTTGTATTTATTATTAACTAGTATTAAAGCCTAAAAATAATTATTTCTCAAAAGTTCCTTAGAGTTTGACTGATCGCGAGCATTGTTTATCGGTTCGTGACGTAATCAAAGTCACAAGACAGTTTTGGGCGTTTTAGCGGGAAATTTTAAATCTATTCTAATTTATCACTTTTTTCTTTATAATAAAACCATATTTATTATTAAAATATTTTTTTCGCGGTTATTAAGAGTTTATCTATAGAATAAAAGAAGATCCGGAAATTAGTCAACATCCCTATTACGCGAGGTGTTCAGGGAGGGAGAGGGTCATCTTTCTAAAACTCACTTCGGGGAGACGGGGGTTTTTAGCAAATCTCAGGTTTTTTTTTCAAGTAGAAAACGGTGTAAAATTACGTAAAAGTAAAATTAAATTAAAGTACAAAAATGCTTCTAGAATGAAAATATGGCGAAATTTCACACAATAGTGTTTGTCGTATTTGTCCAAACCCCGCAGAGCAGGACCACTGTGGCTACTGCCCATGGACTGAATTAGAATAAATATTATTGATTTTTATTATCAAATACTAGTCATTGCTAGTTTTTAAAATAAAAGTAATGGAATAAATTATGTTCTTGTATTTTTTTATAATCCAACGCGATTACAGTTAAAATACCAATTTTAAAAAATCTCACGTGAGATTTGGGAAGGGGGGAGGGAGTTAGGGAAAATCTTATGAAATCTCACCAGTGGGTCGAGGGGGTCGGAAATTCGGAAAAATGTCTCACGTAATTTGTGGACGCCCCCTTACGTTATATGGCAAATAAACTCGAATTTATGGAAAGTGAATTGGATTAATTTCAAAGCATTTTAAAAGCGTCCAAAGATTTTATGTTATACCGAAGATACTCGCGCCTTATAAGAGTAATAGAGATAAATACGTAATTATACCGGAAGTAACACGCCCAAACATCAGAAATTTCAATTCTGTCGACACTATCCTTCTGTGGCACACATTTTAATAAAAAAATAAGGTGTTGCTACAAACAAGACTCTAAAAACCGTTTACAAAACTGTATGTTCAGAATAAGAAGCACGGTACCAAAATTTGAACATAACCTCACTTTTGTAACGGAGCAAAGCACTAGAGCTAGTACTGGAGATCTGATAGCTGTCATTATCAAGTGTTGTCAACTTCATACTGCTGCCAAGAATTCTTTTTCGAATGATCTCTGACTATGGCCCAAGCAGTGCTTTCTTCCACGAGGTAGAGGACACTCTTTATCAAGTGTCACAGACTTTAACACAAAATTTGAATTTTGAAATTTTGCTATATTTTAGTTACAATTAATTTAAATCCAGAGCGTTCAGACTCATTGCTTCTGCGGTAGGTTTTTATTATGATTTCGATAACAAGTCACAGACAGAAGTTAACTATTTTGATGAGTGGGTTTTTATGAGACTAATCAATTTAACATAAGTCTGAGCCTGTTCGAGAACACAATCATGTATTTATTTTTTATCCAAGGTATATCGCACTATTATCAATTATATATGAGCCTGAAAGAATCTTTTTAAAGCCTATATAAGAGAGAGGGGATAAAATAAAAATGCACTGCTATACTGCAGTCTGCCGCGTACCTATGCCATCTAATTTCCATACTATATGCCTGCTATAGACACATACATAAATTAATAAGGTCATCGACTACACGTACGCAGACACTTTTTCTCGATTTACTCCTCTCCCCAAAGCTAACAAAGAAAGCTTCGTTTTAAAGGATTAAAAAATTCGAATTTAGTGTCTGCAGTGATGACAGATAACAAAAATAGTGCCAAAATTTTAAAATTTAAATTTAGTGCTAAGATTCATGGTAGCTGAGAGTGCTCTCTATCTCTTAAAAAATGTAAAAAAGAAGTAGCTGCGTGGACCAAACATCAAGGACCTTTCCAGAAAGAAGACTTGGCAACAGTGTGAAGTTGGTAAGACTATGACAATAACATCTGTCAGGGCACTAGCACTATCTCTAGGTTATGTTTAAATGTTAGTGTCAGGTCGGCGCTAAATAACTTTTATAAGTAAGATTTTTTTTAAATTTCCAATTTGGGTTTGATTTATTTAGATTGAGTTTCCAATTGTTTTTTTGAAAATTTCTCTTCTTTTGCTATCGAAAATCAATTAGCAGCGACTAGGTAGAGATAAATACGTACCCACTGTTTTCTCTATCTATCATCCAGCGTTGGCTGTACAGGAGCCCAAATTAAACAAACTTTTTTGCATATAACCGATATAAGCTCACTAAACAGTACTATTATTGTAATAATTATTTTATACAAAAGGGGTGAACCCTTTAAATAAATAAATAGATAAATATAAATAAATAAATAAATAAAATATTATTGTCATTCCGCTGTCACTCAACGTTAAACTCTTAACAATACCCAAAGTAATATTTAAGGCTCAGGATTGTTTAGGATTTACGGTTTCTTCTTGCACGCTTCATAGCGACTACAATATACATGCATAGGATTTGTATGGAGAAAATGTCGATTGAAAGAAGAAGTAATACTTTAGAACGTAATTTCAAATGATCACAACTGATCAAAACTGATTTCTATTGATCACAACCGATTGCAAGTGATCACAAGTAGTTGCAGGTGATTTTAAGTGATGGCATGTTTCTTATACTTATATTCGATCAAATAATACTTTAGACAGTTAAGAAAGCTGGGCTTTCCTTCCTCGGTCATCTCTGGAGCACCTTATCTGTTTTTTAATAATTACTTTTATTTGTACAGCTACTTACTTGACACCTTAGATCCTCTTCTGAAAGATTCATACAAAGTTTTTGCATCGGAATAAACATAACTAATAAATTTGCCTTCTTTAGCTTGACTGAAGAATCTGGATACTCGAATTAGCTCAGGACCCTAAAACAAAACCAAATTTTAATATATGTAATTGTAAGAACATAAAATCATTAAAAATCGTAAGAAACTGTATATTGTATCACTTAACAATGTCATAAATAGAACTGCGTTTAATAATTTTAAATAAATAAGTATAAACTTACGTACTGCTATACATAAGCATTATATATATGAGTTTTGGAAAAATAGCTAAAATTTTACCGTTACGACATGGGGATTCTATATACCAAATTTCATTACTCTGAGACTTTCCGTTCAAGAGTTAGAGCCCACGCGAATGGAGGGACACACAATACGATCTTATAAAGTAGGTACCTCAATGGTATACTCTTTCCAAAGTCAATGTAAAATCTCTTGGTCTTTGTCGGAATATTAAACTCCTTTGTTTACCATGCCGACCATTGGCGTGGAATTAAAGAAATTTTTATTTTAAATTTCAAAAGAAAAACGTATATTTGTATATTTTGTATCAATTTGAAAATTGTCAAAGAAATTCTTTCAAATTAAAATTTGTTAATTTTAGTTTTTAATAAGAATATCGCTATTAATGCCACTAATTAGGTACCTCTCGAATATTATCAAGGACAATTGCGCTTAAGGTTGTTGACTAACTATATTTTGGTAAACGTTTTTTTACAGTACTCCAAACCATTTCAATTGGATTAAAAATACAGTTGTATGGAGGTAAACGCAAACGGGTATGACCGTGTCTGCTACAAATGGTGTCAATGACGTATTCATTTTTAAAATTCTGACTTTTGATCATTCTTAAATCCTTCTTTACTGGAACCTTTTAAGGAACAGTAATATTTTTGATGGCCATTAATCTTAAAATTTCATTCTTTTTTGTGTTATTATTAGGTATTTTGTTTAATATGCGGAAATGATACGACGCATTGTCCATAACAATTACTGAATTGTAAGAAAACCCAATAGATAGTGTTGAATTTCGATTCATAAAGAAATAAATAAACGAAAAACTAAAAGAAAGTGGAAAATTAAAAACAGAAAAAATGCGAAAAAAATAAAGTCAAAAATCCCTTTCTAAATCAAATAATATAACGCCACCGTAAGGTGGCGCAGTTATTATCTTATATATTAAAACGAGAAATTCTTACTATATTAAGTACTATCAAGCCAACCGTAAAATATATCTAATATAAAAAATCAATAAAAATCACTAACGCTACTGTGTACTGTAATGGGGAACAAGACCAAGCGTGGTATTTAACTCACCAATTTTCCTCTTTGATGTTTCGTTTCATGTACCGCCGCGCTTAGTAAGAGCCGTCGGCATTACTTTACATTAATATCAAAGGGGTGCGAACCGAATTTGAAATGGCAAACTATATACACAATGTTGCCTTTACTCAAAAATGTCTTTAAGTATAAGTAATATATACAAATTTGATATCATTAGAAGTGAAAACTGTTTAAATATGAAGAACCTAGTTAATTAATTTAAGTATATATTTTTCAAGAATATTTTCATATTATCTTTCTAAGAGTCATTGACTAACAATTGAATAGTAAAGTAGAGAGAACATTTTCAAAATATATAAACTTAGGAATTTTCGAAAATATATCTGGCAACCTAGATTCGAAAGTCGGTTCCTTTGTTGGGGTTAGAAGGCGTGGTTGTCTTTTTACATTAATATTAGTTAAACTATACTTAATAAACTGAATATTTCATAGAACATATAATCTGTAGCGTGCAAAATCAAATTATTCTTCTTCTTTTTTCTTATTGGGCTTAGTTTAATGTAAAATTGGCAAGCGGATTTGAAACAAAATACAGAGCTAAAGTTAGATTATATGCATACACATTTTCATCAAGATTGTCGTAGCGCTTTACCATACCCGAAACACAATAAATTTCACAATAGCAATAATTTACAAAGCAAGAATTTTATCATTTTTCTTGTCTTGTACAACTATCAACTGAAAATTTCGTTTTGGTTCGTAGAAATATTTGTAAATTTATGTATTGGTTGGTTTGAGTTAAAAATAATTTTACCCGACTAATTCTCATTATTTCAATTATTCATCATACTTTTCCATGACTATAATTGTTAGAAATTGTTAATGACAGAAATGTGCGTTTTCTGTGCAGGCGAAAGCGAACCCCGCTAGACATTTTTCTCTTCGGAATTCTCATTTATTTTTTTCGTTCTGACAGCGAAAAGGGGAGATCAAATTTGTATACAAAGTAAGTCATTTTTAACATTGATATTTTAAATTTACTTAATGTGACTTCCAAAACTGATATTTTTAAAACTAACCTAACTTAGGTATCGTCATAGAATTTCTTTAGTGCCAGCTTTTATATCCATTATTCCAGAAAATTCAGGACTGGTTTGTTACACGGGTTCCTAAACAATAATTTAATATCTTTAAACATTGTAATTCGGATTTATGGTATTTAGATTTGTCTAATAATGATTCTACTTGGAACTAATTTAGCAAAAGGATGATTTATATCTTATTCGTTCGTTTCTCTCAGGGGTAGATTCATATATGTAGAAAAGTTCTTACTAAGAAGTTCAGAAGAGATTCAGCTTTATTTTTCCGTATGATTTGAAAAAGAATTCAGAAAATATTAAGCTTTATTTTACTTTACTGTTTGGATAAGAATTCCAAAGACATTTAACTTTTATTTTCCGAGCTAATTGGATAAGAAATTAAAAGACCTTCTCCAGTTTCTAAGAAGGATCCCCAACGTATAAAGAGACAATTTTCAGAGACAACATACAGGTTTCGGATAACTACAAATTTTACAGGATAAGAGATAATTTTTCTTTAACTAATAAAATATTTTTAGATAAAAAAATGTTTTTTTTAATAATTGAATTATTTTAACACTGAAGAAAGACTTCAAACTGATGTTAGGTTTTAATTTGTTTTAGTTTGTGCTTTGTTGCGTCCCTAAATTTCTTGTTTGGGGGAAGCTGATAACACAAAAAAAGGTTAATCCGCGACAATAATAATCAATGAGCTAGTGTGGGTTACAATATTCATATTTTAATAGCAAACTAGCAGCCCGCCCTGGCTTTGCACGGGGATTAAAGAAAAATAACAAAAGCCATTAAATTTATTGGGTCAACGCTTCCCTGTAAACAATATTACATGTTGTTTTATTTTCTGGTAGCAAAATAAATTGATTTTCAGGTGCTCCGACCCGCCTTAGGCGGTTGGCCATGAGGAAAACCGATCCCTACTATTTGGAAGGTTTGACCTTGAGACTTATTATTAGTAAAAGCGAAAGATGTTTTGATAGAAAATTGAAGCGGTTTAAATGGATTTGGTAGATCAGTTGGGATCGTCGGTATCCTCAGTGTATGAGCTGGTTGACCAGCTGGTGGTTCAGTTATATTGGTTGCTACAACTTAATTGTTCTTTAATTCCTTTATAAGTAGCCTCGTCCCATTGCACATGCTAAATTTGTGATATCTGTCGTGATTATGAAATAAGTTATTTTGATAAGGAATAATACCAAGATAAAAACTTTTAACAAATTAAAAATTAGTTATTGTGACGTAACTATAACAGTTAGACATATGCTGTCGCGGCATTTGTTGTAGATATTTATATATTCTTTAAAATCGTAGTACATTATTTTATTCTATAATCAATAGTATTCTCAGCGCACGCGATGTAAGGATTTTAAGGTCATTTTTGGTTACATTAATGGCATTTTAGTAAGGATCCCTATTTTTTTTTTAAATGAAACATAGCCTATGTCACTCGGAAATAGTGCAGCTTGCCAACGGTGAAAGAATTTTTAAAATCGGTCCAGTAGTTTCGGAGCCTATTCATTTCAACCAAACAAACAAAAAATCAAACCTTTCCTCTTTATAATATTAGTATAGATAAATAAAAACAAACAAAACCAAACCTATTATAACAAAAACGTTGAGATTGTCTCACTGCTTACAAATTTCGGAGTCGACACAGGTGGCGCTGGTGGTTAAAATATTTGCCTAATAGTTAGGATCCTAGCTAATATGCTTTAAGATGCATTGAGTTATCACATAAGAGAGCTTGAAAGACTATTGACACAAAACAAGTGGCTTTATGTGCTTTACACCAAACGAGTGTGAGTTAACACAAAACGAAATTAGACAGCTTACAAAAGGATGGGTTTACAACACCAGAACGAGTAGGTTATCTCAATATCCCTAGGTAATACTCCTACAATCTTTGAAACGAGGCTTTTAGCAACAGACGTTTGTACTCAAGAGTGCATTAAAAAATACCACAAATTAACCCGAATATTTATTGCCTCTAATAGTCAAGCTATTTTGAATGCTCCACAATCTACAACGGTAGAGTTTAAAACAATCTGGAACTGCAAAAAGTCTCTTAAGCAAATGGCTAAACACAACAAACCTGGGGCATAAAGGAATTGTCAGAAAGGATATTCTTGATAGTCTCGCAAAAGAATGAGCTAGTATTCCTTTTATCGTAAAAATTCTCACAGAATACTGCCCATTAAAGTAGGATCTCTGTAAAATGGGCAACCTAGACAGCGAAATATGCAGATTCTGTGAGTAAGCAAATAAAACGACTAAATGTCTGGGATATTTTTTCTTAGAGCCTGATCAGGTTACAAACGTACACCATAAGCTTATAAGGGACTTTTTTAAAAGTCTAGACCTTATAAACTGATAATTAGATGAAGGGTATACACAAAAAATATTTTAGGTGTAGGAAGGTCACCTGGGCCAATCGACCCCACTTAAAAGAATACAATCTACAAAATGCGTTAAATTTGGATTCTCAAATTGCGCTGCTCTTTTTCACAAGGTATGAACGCTAACTAACACCTGACATTTGGTTAAAGCAAACAATTATTATTTAAAAATCTTTTTCGTATTTATACACATGCTAAATGACGCTATATAGCTGGCAACTGTCATCAGTTTTGAACATTTCATCGCAGGAGAGCGCTAGATTTTAATTTTACGATAATACCAACTAAGTATTTAATTTTAACAAATAGCCATGTAACCTCTTTTTTGACTGAAGGTGTTAAATGCTCGATTGAGGAGCGAACGGCACTCAGGGGGTTAGGGAAGAGCAAGCGTGGATTCGATTAAGCTAGATGATAAATTATTGGAAAGATAAAAAAGAATATACTTAATAGAATATCAAAAGTTAAAAGAAATAAAAAAGAAAAAAGAAAGAAATAAAAGAGAAAGGAAAATGGGCGCCACTTATGTTTTTTATCCTGAGGATGGGGAAATATAAGAAAATCAGATAAAATAAGAAAGATAGAAGAGATATAAGATAAGATAAGGTAAAATTAGATAACCCGGCAGAGTGTTCTTGCTAAAATTTAAATTACACATTTATTTTTAAAACAAAAAGAAAAATTATACTTACACTTTCCTTTTACTTATCCTTATGGTTATAAATCAAATTTGTAAGATAAAGATATATTCAAGAAACAAAATCTAGTACTTTAATGAAATATAGATTAGAGAAACTGACAATATTGATCAGAGTAACAGGCTCTAGCTAGGAAAAGAAAAATATCTATTTAACAATAATAGTATTTACTATTGGCTGTAATAATAAAAGAGACACACAACAAAAAAAAATAATAAAAAACATCTATGTACGGGATGGTAAATACATATTACTAAACACATTAGTTCAAAAACATATCTTTTTTGCTACACTTAAAATAACAGCTAATAACAGCTGATTTGTTATTTTGGTGTACTCTGATAAGCGAAAAGTGAGAGAGATAAAAGTTAGATAAAAAAGTTATAAAAATCACCTTTTGCTTTTGTATTAAATCGAGTTAAAAGAGTACTCATATGCGAAGGTATAAATCTTAATTAAATAGGTACGAGATAAAAAAGTAAAAAATACAAATAAAAAAGTTTTATAGATAAGATATACAAAAAAATATAAGTAATAAAAACACAGGTAAGCGATACTCAAAAAAAATTCACATTCCAAATAATTTCAGTCCGGCACTGCGCACTGCACTTTTTAATAGCTGATACGGTAAATACAGTTAAAATAAAATTCTCCATAGAAATAAATGGTACTCTCATTAAAATTGTAAAAACTTACGTTAGCTTCTAAATGTTTCTAAGATATTTTGAATAGCATATGGCTCCATTCTCTCGGTAAATGATCAGAACGGTAAGATATAATCTAGACCCCATTCTTGTCTAGATCGGTAGGTATTTAGAGAATAAAGCATAAACTTACTCTTCATAGCTGATGATCAAAGAGATATTGTAATTCTGGCTAATTTGCCGCCATTATTACACGATATACGAAGTAATCTTAAAGATAGCACTGTCTGGAAATCTTCAGATAAACCTTCAGGTAGAATAAACGATAATAGGCACTAGAAACACTTAACTGTTTGTAATTTTTAAGATACAATAAGTAAAAACCGGGAAACTGAAACTAGGTGTCTCGTGAAGGTTTTAATACCACGACAACTCCACCCAGAATAATAAAATCGTTGATACCAAAGGGACGCTGTAAGTAATCCCCACTTAAGTCATCTGATCTTAAACATGAGACCTGATTGGTCAATAGAAAAAATCAATACTTCGCTTTGAAAAGTCCGTTAGATTTCAACGTTCTGGAATTGTTGAAAATATAATGAAATATTATTATTTTAATTATCTAAATGACACCCATAAGTTCAAAATTTATCTACGGTATAATGGGGTGGATATTATTTCGTTATGTTTATATACGAGTATAATGTGTCACGTTTTTGAAATTTTCAAGTGTGGTATTAAATGTTTAAATTATATAACGAGAGTAGATAAGCACGTGGTCCTCTAAGGGTCTAAGTAAGAAAGCTTGTTTGTTTGTATTGGAAGAATTAGTGTTAGGTATCAGATTACCATGGGAAATATTCCAAAACTCTAATTAAGAAAAGAAATATAAATATGTCTTAAAAAGTTTTAGTTGTAGTTGTGACAGAGAGTTCTGTGAATAAAGATATATTCTTTTCTCTTGCGGTTTAAATAAAATAAAGTTAAATTAAAGCAGTGAAATTAATTCGTTTTAATCTTCCAGCCCCCATAAATAATAATAGTTCCATCTAATATGTTAAGCCTACAGGGTTGGCATAGGTAAAAAGAAATTATAAAAAAGAATTTTAATTAATCGGGTTTTTTAAAACGGTACAGCTAAAGCAGGATACCAATCGAGATCGCACTGCATAGAAATCAAATACACAATCTGGGAGCTAATGGGACGATAAAAAAAACAAATGATATTTTTTGTATTAAAAAATACCTGCACAAAATCAATTAAATGTAAAATAAGCTAGGGAACATTCGTTCAACTGTGTGATATAATCGACCGATGACCGATGTAGTAGACTAAACTAAATTGCATTACATCACAGGCTGATATAAATGACGTTTATTGTGGGTTTAAAAACGATTTACATATCCAATTTCGGCTGAATATGACAATATTTGTGTGTGACAAATGTATTTGGTTTGCTACTTTGTAACGTAATCTTGATTTCTGCACGCGATGCTGGTAAATAGTCAGCTTAATATTCTAAAATTTAAAACATTTGCCCAATTTATGATGTTGTTCTGAAGGTTGAATATCTTATTTTTTCTGAAATCATTTGGAAATGTCCAGTTTCTCGGATCAAATTCGAGCCGCAAAATACGCTATTCTTGTATTTTAGGACGTTGCTGGGCAACGAACTTTCCCGTACTGTACGCGAATATTTTTTATTTCATCCTGTTCAGTAAATAAACTTCATGTACCTGTAATGTGTTTCCTGGCAACTCTGCTCTGATTGCTTAAGGGAAGACAATTACTTTTAATTGTTGACATTTAAAAACACTATAATGACTATAAAATAAAAATAAAATAATTAATTACTCACTTTTTATTTTATTTTAATTTAAAACACGAATTAACAATTAATATAAAAATTTTAAAATATTTGACAATAACTGACAGTTAAGGTAATTTGACGTGACTAGTCAAGTTACGAACTACTTTTAAAATTTTTATGAATTTATTAATTTATAAAAACAGGATGAAATAAAATATGATACGATACATGGTCGTTAGGTGTTATTACAGTACTCGTTTTTATTTCCAGACTCGGCTCCTACTTCGCCTCGTCCGTAAACTAACTCGTACTGTAATAAGTCACCTACCGACCTTGTAACGTATAATACTATTCCGTACTGTACGGGAATTATCCATAAAACGTTTATAAGCAAACTCATATTTTGCCTTGGATTTATTTGGCAATAAATTTAAAACCACATTAGTAGCGGTGTTTAGTAACTCTGGAGGCGTTTTGTACCTCTGGACATCATTGTCACTGTATATTTTTAATATAATTTAAAAAAATTTAAGCAATATGTAACTAACCGAACTGACACTTTTGTGACACTAATAAACAATGATTAACAAACAATGTCAACTAAACGGTTTCATAGAAACTAAGATGATAATCGAAAACAGTTATGCATATATAAAACTTTCTTAATTTTCGATTATATTTAAAGCAATTTCAGCAAAAATAGTGTGTATCTCGTAGTAAAGCACATTCCCGGACCCCATTGTCGTCCGGGAATGTTCGCTCTTCCTACTAGATACACAATATACTATTCTAGTTTTAGTACTTTTTGTTCTATTAGGATGTTTTGTAGTGATTTAGAATGTATTTCTGATTTAAGAATTTCGGTTGTTTCTTCTAGAATGTGTTTAAATGATTTATTAACTTATTTCCTGTTAAGGATGCTGCGATGGTGGCTTAAAATGTTATTTTGGTTGTTTTTTGGATACGTTAAAACATTGTTTGTAGTTGTTTTAATGCTTAAGAATGTTTTTGAAGTTATACTTTTATTCGTGCACTCGGCGGAAAAAAATTGTTTACAGTTAAATGGGAAAAATCATTACATATGTAATGGTGTGAGTAAGAGAGAGACAGAAACACTTATAAGGCATATTGGTCGGTAAAAACAAAGATGAAATATTTATCACATGTTATTAGTCATAACTATAAGTCCTTTGAATACCGTTTCAACATTTAGTACATTGAAAAGGGATAGACAGCCTGAACTAATGTATGAATATCATAGTGACGGACCACATAATTATTTGACAGATTTATTTTATAATTCTGTCACGTAAGTATACAAATAAAGTTTAACATTTTATATTAATAATAATATTTAGTAATGAGTATTGTATTGTAGTCTAAAGTACCGTCACTTGGTTGCAGTATATTCTGCTCTATGCTTTTAGGGTTGTTGGCTACCTAAACAGAGTTTTTACGAATAGTCAAGGAAATAAAGCACTAAAATCTCCGAATTTTGTAACTTAAGATGGACCAGAATGCGTTTTTTTTGCATTGCCTTTGTTAGAGTATCAGAAAATTTTTCGCCCTTTTTTATAATGTAAAAAATGGGAAATTGCTTTCTGCATTCGAAAAGTGCATCCCGAACAGACAATAGAGAGAAAACTTACAACTCTGTAAGCATTTCTGAAAATGGTTTCAATTTATATACTCGGGGTTGTTGTGGTCGCTGTACACGAATATCATGATGCCGAAAATCTCCGCGGCACTTGGTGCCTAGAGTATTTACCTCTTCTCCTGGGGTTTTATGTAAATTCTGTACAAAATCAGTACACACTTGGTACTCGTCGGTTTTTTAAGTCGCTAAATACGACTATAATAATGGCGATGGTCTTCGAAACACCTGGTGCTTAAGACGGACCTCGTCTCCAGGAATTTTTTGCAAATTCGGTACTAGGAGGTTTTGGGGTTGCTAACCACTATTATCATATAATGATTTTGCTAAATCATTCGCATACAAATTTATAAATCCGGGCGCGTGCATAGAAGTATAACTTCTGCCGGCAGTCCCACTGACTGCCACACTCGTTTTTTTTAATTTAGAATGTTCTTTTTAGTTTATTTGGGACGCTTGTCCGGTTTTGGGATATTATTTTGGCTGTTGTTTTAGGACGTTATTTAGATAATTAAGGTTTATGATGCTGTTTTTACGATTTAATATGTTATTTTGGTCGATCAAATCCAAGTTTTTGTAATTTCGAATTTTTTTGGTATATGGTTTTGGGTAAAATATTTTTAAAAAATCCGGAAAAAAGAATTGACAGCAATATCAAAGCGTAAGTTATCCAGTTCTACCGATAGGTGCTCTGCCCCTTTATAAAATTGAGGATATGTTCGAAAACTACTGAAAATTGGCTGCTGGCACCTGTAAATGATGTATTAAGTTAACACTATTCTAATTTGAATATAATTAAGGTCTTCCGATTAAAGGATCAATGTAGTACGCCAATTGTTTTATTAAATTAGAATTAGCAAAGTGTGTGAGGATCATTATCCCTGAATTTAACCCGATACATATATACACTTTAATTCCCTTTTCTTATTCTTAATTTTATTTCTACCAATATCAGTTGTTCATTTTATAGAAAGTTTTGATTAAGCCCTTTAGAAAATAAAAGTAAGTGTCTTCAATATCTTTCTACCACAATCTGTCTTTGAAAAGAAATCAATCCCAAGCTTAATGAACTCTCGACTCACTCTCCTTAAAAAAAAACTGTCGTTCGTACTTTATGGTGTATCCTGTATTCTATATAAGCTCATTTTTTCGCAAAATTTCAAATATATATGCATTTATCAATTTTGTATTAAATAAAAAGCATAAAATAAGGCACCTAAAAGGCTATGTATTGCATAATAGAGTATATTGATTTCTTCTTTTTATCTTATTTTTAGCGGCATCTTTAGAAAGTATAGTTAGCCTCACCCTAAAATTCTAAAGCTTTAATATCTTTCTATTACATTATTTCTTCCCAAGTTAATCAACGCATAGCTTGTTTCAACCATCGATTGGCTCTTCTCCTAAAAAAAGAGTGTCGTTCGCACTTTATGGTGTATCCATCCTCACTAACTTAACTGAGGATTTTTCATCAAATAAAAACAGTATTAAAATATTTTTAGTAAAGATTTTCTGTTTTCTGTATAACCAACAGAATTTTAAATACATATTCATTTTTCATATTTGTATAAAATAAACAACGCTAAATTAGGTACCTAAAAGGCTAGTTACTGCATAATACAGTACATTTATATCTTTTTTTTATTTCAACATCTTTCTATCACATTGTTTCTTCTTCCCAAGTTAGTCAACCCTCGACTCGCTCTCCTTCAAAAAACGGAGTATTGTTCGCACTTTATAATATATCCTTCCTCACTGTCTTAACTAAGGATTTCCTATCAAATAAAAATAGTTATAAAATTACTATTTTTAAGACCTCCTGCATCCTGTATTACTTCGTTCTATCACAGAATTTTAAATATTTATTTATCTCTCAAATTTGTATAAAATAAAAAACGTGAAATAAGACACTTAAAAGGCTTCATACAGCATAATACAGGACACTGATTTCTTACTTTTCGGAATGGGACAATTCGACGCGGCCGATTCACCGCTGCCTAGTCGACGTAACCGATTCGACGCGGAGACAATGAGACAATTTAACAGTGGCCCTTTCGACGCAGGGCCGATTCGACGCGAAGTAGAAGGCGAAATACTTATACATTCGGATATAATAGAAACACGGAGGTTTTTCGTAAAACGAATTTATTTTTCATTGAAATGTTCTTTTATAAGTGTACATTCTATCCTAAAATTAATATTCTAAAGTCATTAAAACTATTCTAAAATCAAGTTGGTTAATGGACCTGCGCTAAACATTCAAAATAAAGTAGTATTGGAAGTACTGGCTTTTTCAAACACGAACAAAAATCTATCGCACGCAAACTTACATTTTCCTTTTTCAATCAAAAATTCCATGTTGATACAAAATCTCGCAATGAAACAAGTTATACAACTGATGAAGGCTTTAATTTGTGAGCGTATTTATAACCTTCAGGTACCGGCCATTATAAATTTAAAGAAAGGCCCATATAATCCTTTGTCACTAATGATTACTCAATACTGGGAAGGCATTAAAGTAACTGTTCAGAGAACGATCCAGTTAAATGATTTAAAATATTTTCGAAGGACGTGATTTTAATCCTTTTACCTATAAAATATATAAGAACAAGAAGTGATCACAATACAACCACATTTATTAAGGACAAAGATGGAAACCTGATAGGGGATGATGAGGAAAAAATAAAAAGGTGGAAAGAGTATTTCCAAGAAATTTTAAATGAGACAACAGCAAATCAATACGAAGACCAAGAAGAACTTATAGAAGAGGAAATTGAAGACAATGAAAATGAGACGAAACCAAAAAAAGAAGAGATAGAAGAGATAATTAATATGATGAAAAATAACAAAAGCCCAGGAATAAATGGAATTACTAAAGAGAATCTAAAATATGGGGGAAAGAAACTCGAGAATGAAATTTACGAATTAATATATCAAGTCTGGGAAATAGAAAAAATGCCGGAGAGATGAAATGAAGCTCTCATACTGCCAATATATAAAAAAGGGGATAAAAGGAACTGCGAAAATTATAGGGGCATTGCCTTATTAGACATCACTTATAAAATCCTAGCGACATTAATAAAAAGGAGAATAGAAGTATACGGGGAAAAATTGTTGGGAGAATATCAAGCAGGTTTTAGGAAAGGTAAAGGGACAACTGAGTATTCACTTTAAAACAAATAATGTCCGGTTGTTATGAATATGAAATTCCAATGCAGATACTTTTCGTAGATTTTAAGAAAGCTTACGATAGTATAAACAGGGAGAAATTAATTAAGATACTAAGAAAACTTGGAATACCAGAGAAACTAGTAAGACTAACACAGATGACTTTAAAAGATACATCAAACCGAGTAAAAGTTGAAGGTAAAGTGAGTGAATATTTTAAAGTACAGCAAGGGCTAAGACAAGGGGACCCACTATCAACAACTTTATTTAACCTGGCCCTGGAATATATAGTAAGGCAAAGCAATATTAATAGAAAAGGAATACTATTCAATAGAAGTCATCAAAGTTTAGCATACGCCGACGATATTGCGTTAATAGCAAGAAGTATAAGAGAGCTGAAAGAAATAACATTCCAACTCATAAGAGTAGCAGAGACGATAGGATTACAAATTAATATAAGTAAAACTAAATATATGGAGTTAAAGAATAAACACGGAAGTCGAAGTATGACAAATCTTCAAATACGTAAACAAGATTACATTAGAGTTCGAAGAAGTTGAGCCTTTCATGTACCTAGGAGTCCTAATAGATAATAAATGCCAAGAAGAAAACGAAATAGAGCTACGAATTGCTAAGAGTAATAATTGTGCAGGAAGCCTAAGAAGAGTTCTAAAAAGTAAAGAAATTTCCAGAAAAACAAAGATCAGAATCTATAAAACAATGATAAGACCCACACTAACCTATGCATGCGAAACATGGATAATGACAAACAAAACAACACAACGTTTGGAGACTTGGGAAAGAAAAATCTTAAGACGGATCTTTGGAGGAAGAAAAACGGATATAGGATGGGAAAGAAGATCAAATGGCGAATTATACGAAATATTTAAAGAGGCTCCCGTCAGCAAATTTGTAAAAAAAAGGAGATTGCAGTGGCTAGGTCACCTACAAAGAATGGACGATAAAAGAGCTTTAAAAACAATAGCTTGGAAAATCCCAGAAGGGACGAGAAAGCGCGGCAGACCTAGAAGAAGATGGAGAGATGCAGTAGAGGAGGACCTAAGAGAAAACCAAATCCGGAACTGGAAACAAAGAGCAAAAAATCGAACAGAATGGAAAGAGATTTTAAGGCTATGGGCTAAAAGGCCTGCATAAAGCTTCTTATATATATACCTATAAGCCGATTATAAAAATTGAAGCCTCATACCTACCTGAGATGCGCAAAGCTGCTTAATGACCATTACCGGTAAGGGTAATTAACTGTATTTGCTATTTTAAACAAAAAGTGACACACTGAGATTAGCCATATTATGACCATAAGTGTAATGACAACTTCGCGTCGAATCGACCCTGCGTCGAAAGGGCCAGTGTTGAATTACCTCCGGGTCGAAACGGCCGCGTCGAATGGCCGTTGTTGAATCGGCCGCGTCGAATTGTTCTAGACCGCTTACTTTTTATCTTATTTATAGAACCCCTTTTTAAATAAATAAAAAAAGTCTAAATCTTTAATATCTTTCTAACACATTGTTGCTTCCTAAGTTGATTAATTCCAAGCTTGTTTAAAGCCTCAACTCGTTCTCTTCCAAAAATTTTGCACTTTATTGTGTATCCTTCCTCACTATCTTAACTGAGTATTTTCAATCAAATAAAAATAGTTATAAAATTATAGTAAAGATCTCCTAAATTTTGTTCATTCTTTTAAGTAGTGTTCATTTCACAATATTTCGTTGACTTGGTACCTGTTTTAACCGCTCTTAAGGGATTACTAATAAAAGGTGGTTAATATTTCTTCGAACTTTGGCCGTAAACCGGTGAACTATTTACAGAAAGGTATTATTTATTTTTGTCCAGGAAGATATATTTTGGATTTTTTATTTTTCAGTTAAAATTTTAAATTATTATTACTGACCATCAATAGTAAATCATTAGTAAATGATTTTTGATTTTCTTAATTATCTTGGAAGAGAAAGTGGGAGTTTCGGGGTAATTTGTTTTTAAAATTCAAGTTTAGATTATCACGAAGATACGACAGCAGACCTTTTTGAAGATTGGTTTGAGAATTATTTATTGCCGAATATACCGGAAAAAAGTATAATTGTAATGGACAATGCAACTTATCATAGCCGTCAATTAAATAAAGTACCAAATAGCAACAACAATAAATGGGAAATTCAAGAGTATTTGTTAAAAAATGACCTTTATTTTGAAGAATCGTACACAAAACGTGATCTCTTACAAGTTGTAGCAGCGTTCGGTATTGAAAAAGAATACGTTTGTGATACTATTGCTAAAAATATGGGCCACACAGTGTTACGGCTTCCCCCATATTATTGCATGTTCAATCCTATAGAACACATGTGGCATCAGCTAAAATCCAAAGTTAGATCGGAAAACGTTTCACCCACATTAAACTCAAGTGTTATAGAGTTAATCAGAAATGTGACAAGTAATATTCCCATTGATAGCTGGAAAAATTCGATTCAGCATGTTATTAAGGTTGAAGGTACCTACAAATCGAAATGTTAATGTAACTGTAGCACCCTTAGTTATTAATTTAAATGAAGACGATAGTGATACTGAACTACATTTAGATTAAATAGTTGTAAATAATGTAGAATTAGTTCATTTGTTTAATTGCAATTAATAAATAAAGTTAAAATTTGTTTTTAAAAAATTTCGTGATTTTTTTTACAAAATAAATTTAAGTTTTAGTAAATGTTACTGAGTTTTATTTAAATCTATTTTGAAAACCGGATTCCGGATCTGTTAATGTTTACTGTACAGTGAGAAATTTATAACCTTTCATTACTAATCCCCTCAGGTAAGGTACCGAGTCAACGAATTATTGTGAAACGTACTTTACAAATTTTTGGTTACATACTAACTGCAGTCTAAATAAAAGGTTCAATTCAGGTATAAAAAAAATTGCCGAATTGCAGTCTAAATATTTTGGTAGCAGGTAGCACAGAAAGATAAATCAGTGGCGTGCGCTGCACGTTTATTAATTTCCTTATAATAATGCACACTTACTCCAAACAACATTATGTCGTACTAATTTTTTAAAAAAAGTCAGTTCATTTAATAAAACACGTTAAATTTAATATACCTACCATTTATTTCAAAATTTACAACATACATTTAATCAAATATTTTAATGGTTAATGTAACTAAAGGAAACACACTTTAAAAAATCTAATCTAGAAATTTTATTTTGTACATACTGTTCAATTTTTTGCTCAATAAACTTTTGTTTCATGGCTGTTTTTGTCCTTATACTACGTTTTTCTAATCTTACACAACTGTTTATTTTGGCATATGTATCTGTTTGCATCCCAATCAAACATTCTAGAAATTTATGAATATTTGGATGAGGTGTTTCACAATACTTTTTAAATACAGAGTGAAATGCCTCACAGTTATTGGTAGTTCTAGTAGTTGAAGCTGTTAAAGCAGCCCAAATTTGAGGTGGAAATGTTGCATCCTCAGATATGTATGTATTGACCAAGTAATCAGCCCAATTGCTCAATTTTTCATTTACGGGCATTATTGACATTAAGTCCTCCACAAAAGCATCCCCAACTTCTTCATGAGGCAAATATAGTAAACCAAAAACAAAATGAATCCATTTTCCAATTTCGGATTCATTGTTAGTGTAATCATTCGATAAACCTAGAGATTGAATTTTTCTCCACCAACTCTGTGTTAAATGAAACCGACAACCTATTATTTTACTATCTGAGAAAACTTCTTTAACACTATTATGAATAGCTGGTTCGAAATCGACAACTATGTGTTTTGGGTTTAAGTTAAAACCTAATTCTAAACATTTAGCTTTTACTAACCTAAATAAATTTGTATAAGATACCATAGTTAATAAACAGAATGCAACAGGTATATAGTTTCCGCTTACATAACAGTGAATGGTAAACAGTTGTAAAAAATGTTTGGCGCAGTTTTCAAATGTTCCATCCATATAAACACTTTCTTGATGTTCACATAGAAACGACAAGTTCTGAAAGCACGAAAAAATCACAACTTCTTGAACCATATCATTAACTAATAAAAAGTTTTCACCAATAGCCGTTTTCACTTCCATTTCGTTTAAAGATTCTTGTAAGGCTCGCCTTGTTTTAGAGAGCTTTGGGACCATTTTTCGTCGAGCGTTGTTTACATTTTTTCCGATCAGTTCAAAATCATTTGAACTTAATGTTATTAAAACATCAGAATCTTTATTTATTTCTTGGTGAATCAATTTCCTTGGTTTCGTTAACAAGTTTTCTGTAGCAGCTTGTTTAACTTTATTACTAAGTTTTTGTCTATTTAATAATTGAGGATTGTCACTATCATGATTATGTATTCTATTAAGTCTTGAATATGCTCCCCCTAGTAGATACAATTTCACATTGCAACCCCTTTTTGTGCAACTCCAACATTCTTCCTTAGTTTTTTTGAGAACTTTATATAAATAGAACTTATATTGTTGAACTATTAATAATTTTTTACCTCTTTCACTTATACTTTCCGTAATCTCCATCTCTTGGCACTTAATTAAAATAACTGAACTTTATTAAACTTCACAGGTGAATGAATAATAAAAACTAATAAAAGTTTGGACATTTCCGAGCTATTTATACAAATTCGAAAAATATATAACTTAAATGTCATCTAAAATGGTTTAAGGGATAATTTGGTTGTTTTGGATTAAAAATTATATACCTGTCTGACACACTTAATGATCTTGTGATTCCTGTGTTAACAATATTCTTATATAAAACGTATATCTAATATTTAAAAATTGTTAATAAAGAAAGTGTACAAAGATGGTTTAAGGGATAATTTGGTTGTTTTGGAGGCCGGATACGAAATGCCTCCCGAAAAAGGGTTTCTTACCTGTCGCTAAAAGGGTCACATACGAATTGCCTCCTAAGCTCTAAATAAATTACCAGCTTCTAATCTTTGTACGAAGGTGAGACGTTGCCAAACTTTCGTCCTTTTATAGAATTTCGTTAATAACTCAATATTAACCATTATTTTTTGGTTTTAATATTTTGATTATTTTGATCAAAAACATAAAGACATGATAAGTATTTTATACATTTATTAAAACAAATCATCAGCAGAAACTTACAAAATTACATAATATTATCATCGCAGAAAATTTAAAAACACCAATTTTTAAGAAAATTACGACTCAAACAATAAAATTCAGTCTGCAGACTGAACTATTCAATTTTATATACAAATCATCAGAAGAAATTTACAAACTTACAAATTATTTTTCCTAAATTTGTATGACACTAGTTTCACAAATTCTAATTTATTTATTGTACCTTCTCTTAATTGTAATATTTTTTCATTTACAAAATTGATTTTTGCTGTACTTTCCTCAACAATTCTTTTTGGTACCGAGACAGAATTTATTTTAATATAGGTATTTATTTGAAATTGTAAAATAATCTCAATAAAATTATTTATATTTGGATGAGGGCAGTAGAAAGACGAGTTATACTTGGAATGGAAACTTTCACATGGGTTTGTGGTTCTTTCTAAAGATGAAGAGTGCTCAGCCCAGAGATGTGGCGGAAATTTCGAATTTTCCGATATATAATTATCCACAAGATAATCACAAAACTGAGTGACCCTTTCATCGACTGGTTTAATTTCGGACAAATCTATTGCAAAAAAATCGCCAACTTCTTCAGGATCTAAGAATGATAGGCCAAAAATATATGACAGAAAATGGGTAATTTCACTTGAGTCAGCACCTTTTTTCTGGTATTCTGGAGCTAAGCCCAGTGCTTGAAGCTTTCTATACCAAGCCTGACCCAAATGAAAACGACATCCACGAAGATCTGCTTCAGGGAATGCCTTACGGATACCATTATGTATAGAAATTTCAAAGTCTGAAGTTATTACTTTAGGGGATACAGGGCAATTGAGTTTAATACATTCTTCTATGATATATTTAAACACGAGATAATAAGAAGATGACTTTTTATCTTCAAGTAAACAGAAGACGAGAGGAATATAATGTCCATTTTTTAAGCCATGTATAGTGAACAATTGGGTGAAAAAGCGAGGACAGTACTCAAAAGTTCCGTCGACATACCAATTGGAAACAGTCGAAAGAAAAGAAAGATTTGAAGAACAGGATAATATAACAATGTGATTATCTTTGTCATTTTTAATTATAAAATTTTCGTTCCTATTTGTAATAATCGAAGTTGAATCGATAGCAATATGAAATTCAGATATACTTTTAGGAAGTTTAATTAAAGAATTAGTTGTTCTAGCGTAATATAAATTCTGTCTCACCCTATAGATATCGTTGGTAGTAAATGTCTCTATATTCGTCTTCTTAAGTTCTTTACATATGAGCTTCATTGGTTTTTCGTTGATATCTTCCACGGCTGCTCTTTTTATCGAATTGCTTACGGCTTTCCTATTGGACACTTCGGCAGACAACTTCTCGTGATTGTGATCTAATATCGACTCAATTATCGAATTGTCACATCCCTGCGTTTTCACAAATGCTTTGCAGGTTTTCTTAGTACATGTCCATCGCTTTACCGTATCTTTGGCCAACATTTTTTGAAAACCGAATGTGAAACCATCAATTGATATTAAAGGTTTGCCCTTTTGACTCGAACACATCGTTGATTCCATTATTTCGAATATTATAACTTAATCCACTTAAACACAATTTGAACTTAAAATTGACAAACTGATACAAGCTTTAAATCGACAAAACTGAGACAAGAACTAATAAACTTGAAGTATTTATACAAAAATTCAGTGATCACATAATTATAGAAAGAATATTTATTATAAACAACTAATTACCAGATTTAGTAGGTGCAAACTACCCTATTCATGGAATAGATTAGAGATTAGAATCGTGTTAGATCAAAACAATTAGAATACTTAGTGTAGGTACATCGGCTTTATTTTTAATGGTAAACAATTTTATTTTCTAAACAAAAATGTACACTGATTAAGTAATCACATCATTATAGAAAGGATATTTATTATAAACAACTAATTACCAGATTTAGTAGGTGCAAACTACCCTATTCATGGAATAGATTAGAGATTAGAATCGTGTTAGATCAAAACAATTGGAATACTAAGTGTACTTCGGCTTTGTTTTTAATTGTAAACAATTTTATTTTCTAAACAAAAATGTCGTACTCTGAAATATTTTGTTAACAGATTTTATGTACAGTGCATAAGAATTAGAAAAATAAAAATAGATATATATTTACCTATTCAAATTATAATTTGGCAACATTGTGTCATTATACAAAGATTAAGCACACAAAATATTACCATAAATGATTAAGGACCCGGAGGCATTTCGATTGTACCCGGGAGGCATTTCATCTATGAAAATAGGTACCTGAAAAAACGGGAGGCATTTCGATAACACCGGTTTTGGATTAAAAATGATATACCTGTCTGACACACTTAATGATCTTGTAATTCCTGTGTTAATAATAAGCATATTTTAAAAATTACTTTTAATTTGAAATATAATAATATTTTTGTAATGATTGTAAATTTTATCAACTCAGAAATAGGTATATAAAAGATTTTAAAAATGATGTTTAAGGGACGCCTATGGATACATAAAATTATAACTATATTTGGACTGCAATTGGTATATTTTTGCACCTGACCGGTGACCCAAAATTTTAGACTGCAATTCGGCATTTCTAAAAATTTAGACTGCAGTTTACCGACACCGAAATTTTTTAACGATTTTTTTCTTCAAATTGGTTTAAAATGAACAACGTAATAAAAGGCGCCTTAAAGACTATCAATATATTGCATTATACAGTATATTAATTTTTCATGTTTTATTTTACTTTTTTCGATATCTGTTAAATCTTTGTAAAGATCTATTAACTTTCCTCTTTTTTAGATAAAAAATTTAAGTAATGCCCTAAAATTCTAAATCTTTAACATCTTTCTCTAATATTCTTTCTTCTTAAGTTAATCAACCACAAAATTTTTTGAAACCTCGACTCGCTCTCATTCAAAAACTAAACGCAGATTATGGTGTATCCTTCCTTAAAATATTATTTTCCATCAAATAAAAATAGTTAGAAAATTATTATTTGTAAAGATATCCTATATTTCATTGTATAAAATAAACAATGGCAAATAAAGCGCCTTTAAGGCTACTTACTGCATAATACACTTATTTCAATTGATCAATATAAATATATTAATTTAGATTACCTTTTCTAGCAGAAATCTATTATCTAGTGCTTCTTGTATAAATCTTCCAATTTCTTCTTTCGTTAGAATTTTCGACTTCTTTGGACGGTGGTATCCAACTGATTTGTTTTTTAAATATGGTATCAGTTTCGGAAATTTTGTGATATTTACATTTTCTTTGACATTCAACGTACTTTTTAGCATAGAATATACTGACGATAAAATTGAAGGTTTAAATTTTTTAATTTTATGTTCGAAGTATGCAAATAATACAGATTCGGACACTTTCTGAATTCTCTTGGAACTGCACCACACTTTGAATTCGGTATAGGCAACTTCGTACTTTCTTGATGATTTCTGGGGGATTAATTCTGAGACCGTAATTTATGCCGCTTCCAATACTTCTTCTGGTAAATTCTCGTTTTCACTTTCATTTCTAAGTATTTGTTTCTAATTAAACACTTTAGAACAATAAATTTATAACTCTGACACTATTCTTTATTACGTCGCTACGGTTGCGGTAGTATTTTGCTTCGCTAAAGCTCGGCGAAATAACTTCGCAAAAGAATGATTTCGCATTCTAGATACAAAAACAACTATTTTGAAGACCTGTAAATAGATAATACCCCACACGTAAGGATTTTATAAAAAAAGGGTGTGACAGTCAGTGGGACTGCCGGCAGAAGATATACTTCTATGCACAAGCCCGGATTGATAAATTTTTATGCGAATGATTTAGCAAAATCAGAAGAGGTAAATACTCTAGGCACCAAGTGCCGCGGAGACTTTCGATATCATGATATTCGTGTTCAGCGGCCCCAAAAACACCGAGTACATAAATTGAACTCATTTGGAATACTTACCGAGTTGTAATTTTTCTATCTATTGTCTGTTCGGAATGCACTTTTCGACTATTCTTAAAAACTCTGTTTATGTAGCCAAAAACCTTAAAAGCATAATGCAGGATATAATGCAACCATGTGACGGTAGTATGGACTACAATACAATACTCATTACTGAATATTATTATGTATATAAAATACTAAACTTTATATGTTTACTTCCGTGACAGAATTATAAAATAATCTGTCAAACACAATGTAATACGTCACTATGATATTTCAAAACATTAGCTTAGACTGTTTTTTGTATATCTATCTCTTTTCAATGTACTGAATATTTAAACGGTATTTAAAGGACTTATAGTTATGACTAAACATGTGTTTCTGTCTCTCTCTTACTCACACCATTACATATGTAATGATTTTTCCCATTTAATCCCAAACAAATCGAGTGCATGAATAGAAGTATAAAAATTGAATATCAATTGAATTGAGTATGCGAGAACCCCAACATTTATTTTTTTCTATTTTTGTGTAAAATCTTAAGGCGGTTCACAAAATACATCTAGTTATAGAGTTTCAACAGTACCATTCTTAAAGTTTCGAAAAAAGTGGCTGTGACAGACAGACAGACATATAACGAATCTATAAGAGTTCCGTTTGTTGTCATTTGGCTACAGAATCCTAATAATAAAGATCTTCTGTATATCATAAAATTTCAAATTCGTATTTATTTCACAAACGTAAAATAAGGCGCCTAAAAGGCTACATACTGCATAATACACTATATTGATTTCTTCTGTTGTATAATAAAAGAAGAACTTCATCAGTTCTACAGAAAATCACTATTTGGATTATTTCCAAATATAAAATAAAATCCGCAAAATGTTTATGTTGAAATAAAATTTATGTTTCTGTAATAGGATCATTATTTTCGTCGACCGTAATAACTGTAAAATTTGAGTTCGTTTAACCAAGATTAATGTTAAAAACTGTTTTAATTGACTTCGCAGTTTAATGCCTTTCTCACGATACCTGTTTGTTTTATATCTAAGTAGTTAAAAGTTTAATAGATCCGCCAGAATATTTTTCAGACACATATAAATCGTAGAGATATAAGTTATTAATTAAGGCAATATTTTACAGCTTCACAAAACAAGCTAAAATTTAATATCAAGAAGAAAAAACAGTAACACATACGAGGTGTAGTAAATTTTTCATTAAACAATTTTTTTATTTAGTTTATTCAAACAACAATGTTATCTATTTTTGAAGTGATAACTTCTTATGGGAGGGTAACTGATTTTTAGCGTAACGTGTTGAAAAAAGTGTGAGGTTTCAAGGGACACCCGGATGGAACGAAGTTCCTTTCGATTAATTAGTGAAGGAATTAGTAATTTGTAAACACAACAGAGTGTTTATACATACATAAGCATTTATTATTGTCTGTATAAAATCTCTACTTACCTAAGAGTTCGTTTCTTTTAACAAAAGTGTCCATTTATACAATAGGTACCAGAGCTTTAGATAACACATCTTTTTAGAATTACTTTTTATAATTTAAAACAGGAATTAACAATTCAATACAAAATTTTAAAATTAAAATATTTGACAGTAACTGACAGTTAAGGTAATTTGACGTAGGTACCTAAATAGTCAAGTTACGAACTATTTTTAAAATGTTTATGAATTTATTAATTTATAAAAACAGGATGAAATAAAATGTAATACTATTATAGTTAATTATTATTTTTTCTACAGTATTTTCTTTTTAATGTACATTTTCTTTTAATTTAAAATAGTGTCTTTTTAATTGTAATATATCTATCTATGAGAGAGAGGGAGAGAGAGTTATTTATTTTTTGGTCTGTGAGAGAGAGAGAAACATGCGTGTCGTGTCATAGTGTCGTGACAATTTTTGGTATGAATTTTTTTTGGCTAGCTCCTAGCGTCTGTTCGTAACGCGCGAAAGGGAACTTCGTTCCAAAAGCGTTTATCATAACGCGTTATTTATCGTTGTTGTTACACGCAGGCTCACTGAAACATAATAATAATAGAAATACGTAAATATTAATATTAATACAAATATCTTTATTTATTTATTTATTGAAGTGATAACGTCTAAGGCTGGGCGCAAACACTCGGTTTCTAATTCGGTTTCCGGATCGGGAATTCAGATTCTGAAACCTGAATGCTTCATTTACATACAAAATGTTCAACAAGGCGCACACGTCCTAACTATTTCCGAACGGAAAAAAACCCGACGTTCGTTTCGGAATTCATTCCATGTGTTTGGGTCGTAAGAACGAAAAAAAACCTAATAACGTCATTTTCTCTTCTTCTTTATATCTAGTGCCAGTAAAAGTGCAATAGCAATCAATTCATTGTCGTCGTCTAATAATGCTTTCACTGCAACGTCGCTATTTGTACTGACAGTATAAATTCCTAATACAAAAAAACTTATGTATGCGCTAGGCACACGGAATTCCGAATCTGAATTCCTGATCCGGAAACCGAATCAGGAAACCGAGCGTCTGCGCCCAGCTTTATGGGAGGGTAAACTGATTTTAGCGTCTCTCTCTCTCTCTCTCTCTCTCTCTCTATGCTTTTCCCAATGTAAGTTTTAAGTATATTTAAATTTACCGTATTGTACGGTATTAATCTGTCACTAAATACAATTCATTACTTTTTGGAACTAAGTTCCTTACGGCAGGCTTGGAGAAGATAGGGATTTTGCTGCGTGACTCAACTGAAAAAAATGTAATAGTAAAAACCGTAACGAAAAACCCGTTAAATGAGACGTGCATCAAATAAATTCTGGAAATTATTATACGTAGATGGTTCGGTGGTTCATTGGTAGAATGCTCGCCTGCCACGCAGGCGGCCAGGGTTCGCTTCCCGGCCGATGCAAATTGTTTTTGTATATATCTCTTAACTTTTACCTTTTTATGTTAAAGTAATATGAGATATAATTTTTAAAAATCTTGATAGTTGAAAGTAGTTTTGAAAGGTGAGAAAAAATAAAGCTCACCCTGAATTTTAAAGAAGCTTCTTTCTTAACGCCAAGATTTCACTGATTTTGATATATTGACCGTTAAATGAGACGTGCGCAGGCGTTACAGTTGTATACAAAAGCGAGTAGTGTTATGTGTCGATTCCATGGTGTAAGTATATACACTGACACTATGGTCGATTCTACATTAGCGAAAGGAACTTAGTTCCTACCTGGTGTCCCACGACACCATTTTAACTTGTTTTATTAATTATTAAATATTTATATCCATTTAATATCATAAAAATTAAGTTATTTTCTATATTTTCGTATATAAAACTAATTCAATCCCTTTTAATTATAATTTAAACGGTTCGGTCATCCTCGGCATCTATCGTGTCAGTTTTAGGAGAAGAAATGGAAATTAAATCAAATAGAAATAGGTAAATATTAATATTAATACAAATATCTTTATTTATTTATTTATTTATTTATTTATTTATTTATTTATTTATTTATTTATTTATTTATTTATTTATTTATTTATTTATTTATTTATTTATTTATTTATTTATTTATTTATTTATTTATTTATTTATTTATTTATTTATTTATTTATTTATTTATTTATTTATTTATTTATTTATTTATTTATTTATTTATTTATTTATTTATTTATTTATTTATTTATTTATTTATTTACTTACTCATTTATTCAAATAATTCGTTCATCTATGATTTAATGTCTTTTAATTATAATTTAATTCATTCTTAAAATGTTCGGGAATTCTCGTAACAGGTTGTCTAAGAAGAAATGACAGTCTGATTAATTTTAGCATAAAAAAGACGTGTTTTGGTGGTTTCATTTATGATAAATCTTATAAAAATTGATTATAAAGTGTGTTATTAATGTTATTATTGATAATAAGGATAAGAATTTAAGTTTTAAGTGTGTATTAAATAGCAATCAGGCCGTTCCACGTAAAGGGTGGTTGTATTGCGAATTACTACGCGACTGATTAGAAATTTCGAACTGTCATAGTAAAAATTTTTTGTATCGTAATTAGTGAAAGTTATAGTGATAACTTTTTTTTCAGAATTTTCAAAATAATTAAATTTATACACATTATCATATTAATGTAGATAAAATTTAAGTAATAGCCAAATTTTTCTCTCGATTTTTCTCAAGTTAAAAAATTTTAGTATTAAATAGTTCAACTTGGATTAGTTGAAGTTATCACTTCTGTCGCGCGTCCTGAGACGCACACGTTTTTTTTATAATAATAGTTTTATTTAAAATAAAATAATTTAATATGTTTAAAAAAATAGTTTGTTTATTACATTGATGTTGGTAAATTTGTGAAGTTCGTCAATAAACCATTTCTTTTTTAATCCAAAAATTCCTAACCAAATCTGACTAAATATAAAATTTAGGTTTTTATTTCTTATTTTTTCTTCTTTAGATACGTTATTATTATATTACATAACCAGTGCAGAAAGTGACACTTTTCACACAAGTAATGTACACTATTTTTCCTACAACCACGAGAAACTTTAATTGTTTTATGTGATTGTTTTATTTGTTACAGGTTCTACCATTCTAGTTTTATGATTTTAGTGTATACTACACTGCCGGACAAAATTGTTAGATCATTTAATAAATTCAAATTAAAATTTTGTTGACAATTTTTTACAGGTGAATTTTTTGAAGTTATACTTCTATTCATGCACTGGATTTGTGTGGGGTTAAATGGCAACAATCATTACATATGTAATGGTGTGAGTAAGAGAGAGACAGAAACACATATAAGGTATCAGTACATTGAAAAGAGATAGATATACAAAAAACAGTCTGAGCTAATGTTTTGGAATATCATAGTGACGTATTACATTGTGTTTGACAAATTATTTTATAATTCTGCCACGTAAGTAAACATATAAAGTTTAGTATTTTATATTAATAATATTAATCATAATATTCAGTAATAAGTATTGTATTTGTAGTCCATACTACCGTCACATGGTTGCATTATATTTTGCACTATGGGGTTTTGTAAACACTTTTTTTATACATTGATCGTTTTACTGTTTAGTTTTCGTGTTTGAAGTAAGGACACACATCAACTGGTCTTATTTTTCTAAGTATTCATTTAATTGAATACAGTGTAACGATAACACAGAAACACCGCGTCATCGTTTGTACTTGCCAACATTTCCACCATCTGTCCGAGGTGCGCGGCCAAGATACGACACGTCGTCAAGACTCGCGCAGACACATTCAGTAAATGGGAGCACCGTTCAGCTGGGATAAAAAGGCGATGCCATCGCGGCAGAAAGGAAGTTCGACTGAGAGTACTGATCTTAGAAGACTTTCAACCTGGGCTCTGGGTATTGACCAGTAGCCAACGACCTTCCCTGCCTTTGCAGCCGAGTATTGATCGGCTGTACCGTCCCGATCCTTGGGTATTGACCAAGGATTATCCTGCCCCGCAACTGAGTATTGATCAGTTGCACCGTTCCGATCCTTGGGTATTGACCAAGGGTTGTCCTACCCCGTAACCTAGTATTGATCGGTTATACCGTTCCGATCCTTGGATGTTGACCAAGGGCTGTCCCACCCCGTGACCGACTATTGATCGGTTCGAACCTACCCTAACTATCCTATACTAACCGGAATCTATATTAAATTTATTTATTTACAGGGAGTTGTACCAAATGTGAAAAACAGTATCATCCTGCTTGCTTAGTTCGTCTAAAAGGACAAAAGTGGTTGGTCAAAATTTAATCATCCGTCCATCATGTGCTGAAACTGAAAATGATGCCGACCATGCGTGGAACAATGTCGATGCTCTAAGAAGAGAGAACAGTTTAATGAACCAATTGCTCATCCAGATGATGGAAAATCACGACTTAATACATGGTAGACTGAACGATATGGAAGACCTGGTAGAAAAACTCTCCATAGAATTGAAATCATTACGTGACGAAAAGGTAAACAAGATAACAACCCCTTCTACCTCCTGTTCCTCACGCCATTGCTTGGTCATTGCCATCGGAGGCGCGCACGAACAAACCGAGCGCACGTAGGACGCGCTCTACGACTACGCAGGTTGAGGGTACGTCACACCAAACCGAGCTGAAGTTGGATACAGGTTGTGATCGTGCCCGCCAAACATATGGTCAAGTGGCCAGTCGTCCTGTAGCAACAGCAGAAACAGAAAATTTTAATAATCCTAACAGAAAAGAAGAAGACCTGGCCAATAACCAAGATGGGATTTTTCAGATTCAACTTCATCAAAAAAAAAAACGCCAACAATACAAAAAACGTCTGGGAAATGCGGAAGTATCCCAGGAAAATGAAATAAATGGCTTCTCGGGTGGAGAAAGAAGAGCTTGGATATATTTAAATTGTGTTAAAAGACAAGCAACTGAGGCTATGATAACAGATTACATAAAAAAAAGGTGGGTTTTGAAACTGAGAATATTTGCGTAAGGGAGATACTCACTGATCCAAACAAACTTAAATGCTTTGTTGTAACAGCACCGTTAAAGCGCAAGGATGAGCTATACGATCCAGATTTCTGGCTTCGGATGGTTGGCATTAAGAGATTTTAGGAAACACAGAGAATTTTTGCAAACTGCCGGTAATTTTTTATAAAAGGCTACATACCTCATTTACTACTTGTTGATAACAGCCAACCTGAAATTATTAGTCATAATACGAACATATTTAGCATATTTTATGTCAATATCTGCTCAATTAGAAACAAGATAGGCGTTCTGGAGGCCTTTCTCCATGATTATAATATAAAATACAGTACTATTTGTCTAGTCGAGCACTTTCTTTTAACAGAAGAACCTCGTCTCCAGAAAATGTTATGCAAATTTGATACAAAATGAGTGTGTACTCGGTACTAGGAGGTTTTTCAGGTCGCTGAACACGAATATCATATAATGATTTTGCTAAATCATTCGCATAAAAATTTATGAATCCGGGCGCGTGCATAGAAGTATAACTTCTGCCGATAGTACCACTTTACTGCCACACCCTTTTTTGTTGTTTAAATCTGCAATAATCTTTGTTTTCTACACTTTGTTTTCAATTCCATTCGTAGTCTTTTTACTTGTAATAAAACATAATCAGTTTGGATACTTTTCAGTCGTTGTCAGTATCAGTGTATTAAACGGTTTAAATGTGACTTTATTTGCCCTATTTTTTCTTAGAACTTGAAAGTAAATGTGCACGGTCGAGTAAAAAATGCATTATCGTTAGAAAATTGTGTTAGGGCTGTAACACTTTTGGAGAAAGGTCGTAGTCAGTGATATATCGCAGAAAGATTGGGTGTGGCCCAATCTGCAGTTTCGTATGTTTTAAAAAGACATAGGGAAAATGGGAATCATGAAAGAAGACCAGGTCAGGGTCGTAGACGCATTACCAATGCTGTCCAGGATCGCTACATGGTCCAACAAGTCCTTCGCAATCGGACATTAACAGCTCCTGAGTTGCAAAATATGGCTAGAGAGACTTATGGAATTTAAATAAGCTCAAGAACCGTTAGAAGACGCTTAAGGAAAAGAAACCTGACCCCACAGATTCCAGTTAAAGGGCCGCGTTTGACCGTAGAGCATCGGTCATTGCGAAAATGCATATCAATTGGGAACCGGCTGATTGGAGTCGAGTTTTGTTTACCGACGAGTCAATTTTTTCCCTTTGTCATTCAGATAGACGCGTACGAGTTTATTGAAGACCTGAAGAACGATACGCACAGTGCAGTTTCGTTGAAATAATTCGCCAAGGAGTGGCAGTGTTATGTTTTAAGGAGGCAGCTCTTTGGGAGGACGTACATAGCCAGTGACACTTCGAAGGGGCCATGTTAATGCTGTTCGGTATATTGTGGACATTCTTGAAGTGCATGTAGTGCCATATGCCGAAAACTTTGGTGTTGATTTCATTTTTATGCAAGATAATGTACGGCCGCACAAAGCTCGAATAACACAACATTTTCTTCGTCGTAAAAATATTAAGACTATGGATTGGCCAGCTAATAGTCCTGACTTAAAGCCCATCGAACATGTATGGGGCATGATAGGTAGGCGCTTCCAAATCCTCCGAACAACCTTGACTGGCATACTGTGGCCATTTCTGAGATTTGGAACAACATCGATCAAACAGATATAAGGAAACTTATTTTAAGCAAGAGGCGACTACTCTGTTTAAAAAACTGAATATTTATAAATAGGAATATGTTGGAAACAAAATTACAAATTCTCCGATACCTATTTATTCCGTACCTATAATGTGCCAATGTGTATAATTTTTGTCCGTTTGTGTTTTTATATTTATAGTAATAATATTTTTTTTATTTAAAAAAATTATTGACATTTATTTTTAAAATTTTAACAATAGATTGTAAAATCGTAAGTACATACAAGCACATGCTGTGAGGGTTTGTTAGGGTCGGTCATTTAGAGACCGCCCGCTGGGCCCAGGTAAAGGGTGACTTCAATGATCTTTAACCAAATTTTTGTCTCTTCTGTGCGCATATACTCTTTTTTACTACATTTAATGTGTAAAAAGTTGTGATGCTATAAAAAACTACAAATTATTGTTTTTTAACGTCTGTAAAGCTAGAAAGGTAAAGTCAGCAGAAAGACTCGTATTATATCTCAAAATTTAGTGCTCATTTAGTGCTAATTTAGTGCTGATAACAGATATTTGGTGCTGTGATAGGGGGACTAAAAATGAGAACACTGCTAACTTTTCATTAAGCTAGCAGTGTACCATTCGTGACCGCGCTAAAACGGAAACTGATAGAATTAAAAGACGTCACCATTTAGTGCTCAATTAGTGCTGCCAGTAGTGCAAAATATTTTTGAAAAATAATTTTTATTTTATTTTATTTTTCAAATCAACTACTGCTAGTATAACGACGCCAGCAGTCATGAGAGCTAGAAGAAAACTCTAAAACGTCCCCCTAATACAGCACCAAATATCTGTTATCAGCACCAAATTAGCACTAAATGAGCACTAAATTTTGAGATATAATACGAGTGATTCTACCGGCTTGACCTTTCTAGCTTTACAGACGTTGTTTTTTAAAACTAAATGGTTTTGGTTAGTTTTTTTTGTTAAACAAGCATTCTTTATTTAAATTATTTACTATGGCCAATTGTGCACAAGTACAGAAAACGTGTTTTAGCAGCCCGACGTTATTAGCTCCCCGAATGAGCAAAGCGAAGTAAAAAAACTGAAGCTAAAGGCAGCTTAAGCTTTTTTGCACGTGATGATATCACAAAAAATTACTATGAAACGATTTTTAGAAATGGCAAAAATTGTAAATATTAATCAAAAAGTGTGATATAATACGTATATAAATCGTTGCGTTAGGAGTTTTATTTCATACTGTTCGGTATATAACTTTATGTACTAATTTATTTGATCAATTTTGCTTCTCTTCTTTTTTTTTTAATTTTTCATATGCTGTCCAGATTTGTAAATTTTACTTTACCAACTAGTGCTTTATTGTTTAATTATTTAAAAAGATACCTCACACAGTCTCGTAATGCTATATTACTTTACGAGTGGAGTAAATTGCATATTACAGCGAGTGTGTTTGGCCCATAAGCGAGCTTGCGAGCGAAGGGGCTAAAGAAACGAGCTAAATATGCAATTTGTTCCTTGAGTGAAGTACTATGCTTTACCCACGACTTACCAAACGGTTTTGTATAAAACTAAAAATAACAAATATAAAATTTAAATTTTGGCATAAGTTGTCAAAAATATTCGATTTCGCAGACAGTTCTGTCTGAGAAATGTTTAATTCATTCACTTCTTATTTCAATCTCAGTAGACTATGCATTTTATTTCTTGGATTGGCACTTCAATTTGTTGGGTTGGTACCTACTGTCGAAATATTGACAGCACATTGTCAAAGGTAAAATTGTTGAAGATTCAATAACGAAATATTTTATGCTTTCTTAGATTCAATATACAATGCCAAAAAAAATAAGTACAGAAATTCACAACAGCATCGTTAGATGTTATGGTATGTTTAGGAAACAAGCTAACAGCTGTGAGAGTGTTTATTTAAATCAATTGGCCGAGGTTTTTCAAGTAAGTACGATTTTATGTGTATTTCTTTTAAATCAATGCTAGTCGCTAACATAAACTTATATATTTTGCATTAGATTAATTGAGAGAGGTTTTTGTAATGAATTTATAAATATGTATCACTTTTTTAAATAAAATTTATATTATTAAAAGAACACATAACCTTTTTTGACAGATATCATAATAAATTATATACAATGTTGTCAGATTTCAAATTTCGAAATTATACATTTTTGTAACTATAATTTAATTCAAAATTTTGTTAAATATTTTTAAATCTCTTAACTACCGTTGTGTAACTGAGGTATATTTTTTGAATCTAATTAATATGACAAACATTCTAAATGCTTAATTTTTTTAGATCAGTGTATCGAAAATACGGAAGATTATTAAAGAAGGATTGAAAAATAATGAGAAAGTCGCAGATAAAGGATGTAAAACTGATACATTTGAGAAGTTTATTTTAAAAAAAGACTTACAGCGACAGATTTGGATGTACCATGCTAAAACTGAACATTTTACTTTAGACAAACTTTTGACTGATGCTAAACAAAATTTTGATTTTAAAGGGGGACGTACGACACTATACAAACTTATAAAATTAATGGGATACAAATTTAAAAAAGTAAATGGACGACATATTTTATGTGAACAACGACACGTTAAAATTAGAAAGATCGCTTTCATTCGGAAATATAAACAACTAAAAAATCTTGCTGAGAGAGTTAGATTCGTGTACCTAGATGAAACATGGATCTATCAAAATGGTAGTTCAGTGCGTCAGTGGGTGCACGATTCTGACCTAAAAACTAATCCAGCTCGTGTAAAATCCGAAGGAAAGCGATTTACTATTTTACACGCAGGGACTGATACTGGATTTTTGAAAGGATGTGACTTGTTACTAGACTCTTCGAATACAGACCTTGACTATCACAAAAGTATGAATGGTGACCTTTTTAAAAACTGGGTTGTTAATCAACTCATTCCTGCTCTATCTGTATTTCAAGAAAAACGTGTGGTGGTCATGGACAACGTGCCATACCATTCAGTTCAAATTAACAAACCACCCTCTTTTTCAGCGAAAAAAGCAATGATGCAGGAATGGTTGATTAACAATAACATTAGGTTTGACACAAAAATGACAAAGAAACAACTGTACTCTATAATCTTACCTTATAAAACTGACGAAAAGACATATGTAGTGGATGAAATTTTAAAACAACGAGGACATGAAGTACTTCGACTACCACCATACCATTGTCACTACAATCCAATAGAACTAGCATGGGGGTTTACTAAGACATATTATAACAAACATATTACTTATCTTGACCAGGAAAGAGTTAAAAAAACTTGGACAGAAGCATTGACTAAATGTACACCAGACATGTGGCAAAATTTTTGTAGACATACAGACGAACTTATTTTGGCAGATTGGACTACTTACATGGGAAACTGCTCACATGACAATATTCCTCCTTTAATTATTTCATTGGAGGAATCAGATTCTGACGATTTCGATTTTGGATTTGATAGTGACTCTGATTCTTCCAGTGAAATAATGGAAGAGGATTGATCATACAAATACACCGACAACATTTACATGTTACATCTAAGTCTGCATCTGTATTTGTTTTTATTTGCTTTTATGTAATTTATTAAAATATTTTTTCATTGTATCGGTTTGAAATGTCTAACAAATCTTAATTTTTCTGAAAAATTTCTGTTATAAAGAACATTATTAAAACATCAGCATATTTAAGTCAAATGCGACACCACCTGGGGCGGACCAGGAAATCAAATTTTTACTGGAGTATAGTTTCCTCAATTAACCCATTGGATGTGAAATTTTATTATCCTACAGCCACTAATACAATAATGTTACACTACGATGCCATTTGGATGTAAAATAGAAGACTTTAAAAAAGATGGATACCTATAGACTTTGAGTACTGTGTTTTTATGTTAAACTCAAAACTGATGAAATAATTTTTTTTACCACTGCTTGAATAATTTAAAAGTTTTATTATACATTTGTAAAAAGGATCTTTTACTATTGCTTGAGTAATTTAAAAGTTGTATTAAACGTTTTTATTAATATATGTATATGTGCTACATTTTGAATTTTACTTATATTATTTATTTGTAATAAAATGTAAATATAAAAGTATATTTTTCTACAAGCATGCGTAAAACAACACTTTTCCGCACGCATTTTAATTCAGAAAATATCTCTTTCTCTTTTTTTATTAAATGAATATGTCCTTCAATAACCTTTTGGAAAATTATTGTATTATTACTTTTATGTTGTTGTACCTACTACATACAAATAGTAAAAAAAAGATTATTTTGCATAAAAATAGAGATTTTTAAAATGTTTGTTCTTAAAAAAATCATAATTTATTAAAACACCTCTGTAAACGTTACTCAAAGCAACAACAAACGTTAATTGTCACAAATTAAAATTTTGTTACATTGTTAGGAGTTGAAAATAAAATTTAAAAAATGAATAAAGTATCTTTTTTATGCTTGTAGAAAAAATATTGATCCTAATTCTTGCGGGAAAGTATAACTTTCCGCACTTGATAGGATAATAACTATTTTCGTTCTAGATCAATAATATAATATGATAATTGACTATAAACAGGGATCTGTTCTGTGCAAAGGAATGTGTTATTTTGAATATCAGTCAAAATTCATGTGAATTTAAATAGACCATTCTTGGATATTAATAGTACCTACTTGCAGCGAAAACTGACGTATCTACTTTAGTACCTATTCAATTTAATATTAAATACATTGACTTATTTTCGGCAAGTTTTAAATTTGGTTTGCAGATTTAATTACTTAAGATATTTGTAATGAATACACAGATTTTTATTGAAGACGTGACAACATCGTATTTACAATTAATAAGACCACAGAACAATATGAACAGACGTGTATTATACTGGGCGAATTTCATGTAACTAACAGAGCCTACTGAGATGGAAATAAAAAGTGAATGGCTTATAAATGTTAGTTTCATTTAATGAAAACTGTAGGTAACCAACATAATAATACAGGTTTCTATATACTTACTCCACTAGTTTAGTAAATGAAACTATAACACAACTCCTCAATAATTTGACACTTACTGACAGAGTTATAGGTTAAAAAATACGCAATTTACTTATGAGTCGTGGGTAAAATTTAATTACATGTAGTAAACAATAATATAACAAAAATAATTCATATACAACAAATTGAGTATGTTCCAAAACATGTGCATTTATTTTTTAATTGGAAATATTTCCAAGTATTTATCACGATAAGAGTTGTTTTTTTAGATAGTGGTTACTGCATTTGCTTAACATAGAGAGACCGAGGGAAATCAAGTTTGAATCCTGCGTCGGGTATCTTTTTAAATACTTAAATAATGGAACACTGTTAAGTTGGCGATAACGTACAATTGGTAGCAAGCAAAAACATCTTGATAACATCTAACTGCTAGCGCCCTCTATCCCATAAAAAAATAAAATAAACTGGTCTTGACCTCGTAAAACAATTAAAAAATAGGTTGCTGCTTGGACCAAACGTCAAAGGCCATTCATAAAAGTGGAGTTAGGTTCAAAATTTGAACTGGTACCGGCGTTGTATATATACTAGTGTCAAACTAAACTCATATCACATAGCATCTAAACGAGATATTCGAGGTGTGGCAGAAAAGTAATAGTTTAGAAACAACGCAATCGTCAATGAGAAAGATTTAGTTGGTAGTGTGACCAAAGATGAGCTATTCTTGGCCAGAGAAAGCTCAAATAAGCAAATTGATGATTAAACGAATGCTGACACACAAAGAATTTATTCTTCCAGAACAAACAGTTAATCAAGATTTATATAAAAAAGTCATTGAAAGATTCAGATAAAAGATCATTCGGATTGTATATAAATGAAGGTTTCATCATGACAACAATGCATGTCACATTGCTTTTTATCACCACAAAAGACATTCCTAAGGTTTTGCAATCTCCTATTTACCAATAAAGGTCAACAGCGGATCTGCTAGCACATGTAACTCATGTCTGGAGTGATGCCATCCTCCGCCATGGGGAGACTTAAGTAGTATCAACAGACATCCCAAAAGCATTTGATCAAGTGTGGCATGCAGCTCTCTTGAACAAACTGCCTTCATACGGACTCTTGCCAAACCTTTGCAGATGGATATCCAACTTTCTCTCCAACAGGCACATCCAAGTTGCCGTAGATGGACATTCCTCCAACCTCTACAAGATCAACGCTGGAGTTCCCCAAGGATCGGCTCTGGCTCCTACTTTATTCCTTTTACACATTAATGATCTACTAGAAGCCATTAATAACCCGATACACGGTTTTGGATTTGATAGCAACCTACACTGTAGCAAAGCGCACAATCGTCCCATATCCCTAGAGAGAGGACAGAAGATCCACAATCAAAATTTGGAATTGTAGAAGGGTTGGGAAGAAAGAATCTTGTAAATTTTAACGCTTCCAAGACAAAGACATGTTGCCTACCAACAAGAGGCAAACATACGACTCATCCATCACAATGAACGATCAGATACGGCGGCTCCGTCAAGGTTTACAGTTCTTGATGCAATACAGAGAAGAGCAGTTCGACTAATAAACGACAACAGTATAACCATTGTCCCACCAAACAGCAGTGTCTGATCTTTCACTGTTTTACCGATACCTAAACGGATTTTGCTTAGAAGAACTACGCTTTATAGTCCTCCATTTGCCAGACCAGCCAGAGCAACGCAACGTGCCAACTCCATGTACCCTTATACTGTTCAGTACTAGACATCAACATCGGATCGATTCCATGGTTCCTTTATCCCCAGGGTCTTTAGATTGTGGGACTCCTTCCCCACTCGTCCTAACTTGCATTCCTTTAAATCCCAAATTAATAAATTCTCTTCTGCCCCAATAGATGTTCTCGGTACATTTGTATTTAGGTCTATAACTACGAGTCTCCATGATTTTATCCTTTTTTCTACATTTCAAAAAAAAAAAATAGTGTATACACATGCTGATAATTCTACTAGTTAAAAACTTCTATTACAGTGAAGACAACGTCTTCATCAGTGTGTAGCTGTCCCAGGGATCTACTTTAAAGGGAATTACATTGGCTAATAAAACGACAGTGTCCATATTTCTACCACACTTATTAAGATAGGAACAGTACAAATGTCTGTCTGTAATTAATTTCACATAATTTGTGTTAATACTAAGAACAGTACGAAATAAAATATTTAAAGAACTGAACAGTACGCGTTAAGACCTTCTGGACTTGGCTCCTAATGTCGCCTCTTCCACAAAGGATTTTTTATACTATTATAGTATTTCCAAACATAGTGCGTTTATAGCTTAAATTGGCTTGCTTTTTAAAGATGTCATAAATCTATTTACCTGAAAGGTCTCTAGCATGGTTAACATTGGTGTGTACTGAAATATATGTGTATTAGAAACATTTTTGGTAAGTTAACATAGCATGCAATTAAGCTAAAAAAGAGCACATAGTTTTTTGTGAAAGTTGTGTGATGCAGTTATTGTAACCTGATTACGTTTACCGTATCTTGTAATTCTGTATCAGCGTTAAGGTTTACCCAATGCTTCTGGAGTCACCTTAAAGAATTCAAAAAACGAAACTGCCATTCAAGACGTTCACGATCTTTTTTGCATGAAAGATTTTTATTAAACAAGGCATAATCATTAAAATATTCTGTTACGACTACAACCTAAACTGTGCTGCTGATGAGCTTCCAGTTTACGAATCTAATCCAGGATGCCGAAAACCGGCTCTAAACTGTATTTTTTTTAATTTATCACCTAGTACGTAAACTAATTTAACATTCTGCTAAAAATTCTAGTCTAAAGACCAACTTGGGTTCTTTAGATCCCCAAAGGATTTTTGTTTTAACCTGAGTTAAACCATTCCTAAAAGAGGCTTATAAAGAAGTGTCAAGTGATTCAATAATTTTAAGAACAGACGACAGTCTGTTTATTGTGCGATTGGGATGCCTTTTACAGTGATTAGGAGATAAATATAGCGTTTGAATGTAAGATTGCTAACTAAACATTTTAAAATGTATAAGATAACGGTTTATATGATTGTTTTAAAAAAATTAAACATGAAGAAGTTTAGTAATACTAAATTGAAGTGTTGATGTTTCCCGGAGATATTGGATAAATTCAAAAGTTAACTTGACATTCTAATCGATTCCTGCTTTAAAATTTGATGTTCTGATAATGTTGTATTATTTTCCTTGCAATTTGTAAGAACATATCAGTTACTTAATATATGTATACTGAAGAGGAAGGAGGTCTGAGAGGACGTCCAATATGAGACCATCAAGGTTCAAGTGACACCAAGAGACAGCATGGAAAACAATTCTTTGGACCTTCTTTACCTTCCTAATTACATTTCATTCTTGTACTTCTGACTTTTATTGTTGACTTAAACACATGGTGTAACTTCAATACATTTTATAATCTCATTGGAACAGTTTTCTTATAACAAAGGAATCGTTCTATACTACATTCACTACATTATACAAAATAGAGTATGTTCTGAAAATCAAAAGGGTGATGTTGAGAAAGATGGGGACGATGAACTAAAGCTCTTTTTGAGGAATCACAAAGAAATAATTTTATATAACTTTAAGACAGCGAGTGCGCTCGAAGATGTTAACAAACAAACAACATGCAGTAGATAACATCTTCGAAAAATATTGCGTTATTAATTCTACCTGTTGAAATACAAACACATCTTTAAATATATCAAAAAGCCCTTTAACTAATTAACTATAGTACTATAGGAACAAAAGACACGGTTTGACATCAAGTTTTCTGGTCTATAAATTTTTATGTCAGAATATCAAATTTCAGACATGCCAGATATTAGAAAAGTTAAATGTCAAAACATAGAAATATTAACTAAAACAAAATGTCAAGTGTCAGAAATATCAAATGTTGAAAATGTCAAATATCATAAGTGTGAAATCTCAGAAATGTCAAATCTTAACAATTTAAATGTCAGAAATGTTAAATTAAAAATTAATGTCAGAAAAGATAATTGACATAAATGTCAAACATTTTAGGTCAGAAATATCAAATATTAAAGATGTCAAATTTCAAATTTCAGAAATAGTGAATGTCCAAAATATCAGAAATGGCAAGTATAAGGAATATTAAATTTTAGAAGTGTCAAATGTGTTTCAGCCAAGTCAAACGTTCCAAAATGTCGAATGTCAACTCTCAGAATTGTTAGATATTTGAAATATTAACTTTCAACTATCAAATGTCAAAAATGACAAATTTTAAATGTTAAATGTTAGATACCTTTCAAAACTTTGAGGTCAGAAATGTCAAATGTCAGAAATGTCCAATCTCAGAATTATTAACTGTCAAATGTAAGAGATGTTAACTGTTAAATTACAAAAAAATGGACTGTAACAATTTTAAATGTCAGAAATTTTAAATTTTTTGAAATTCAGACACGAGAAGTATAGTTTCACACACATATGTCACAATAGTAAAAGTAAAAAAATGGATTTAGCATCAGTAAAAATTAGCAATACTATCACTAGAATCATATTCCAAATCCATAGCTAAAGAAACAACGGAAATTTTTAGAAAACCAACAAAAAAAGAAATAACACTTTTAAAACACAAATTTTATCAATACGGTTCCTACTGCATAGCACACATTTTGATACGTGGCACTGTTGCATTTCGTAGTATGGAGCTCCCGAGCTTATTTTCTTTGCTTAAACCCTATTTCAACCTGATTAGTCTGAAAACGGATGTAGCTATGTAGGCGCTACCAGGCTGAAATGTAATACTTCTTAACGAGCAATTCTTATTGATATGGATTTTTCCTCGGAGACAATTCTTTCTGTAACTTTTCGGGAGTGGGAATATTCACCCAAAAAAAGTTGGCATAGAAGTATAATAATTGCCAATATTTGTTAAATGCTCCTAATTGCTCATCAATTGCTCAAGTATAATCTGCAATTGCTCACATTATTAATTAATTAATTAATTAGTTATTAACAAATGAAAATACAAATAATTTTTTCTCAATTACGCGAAGAGCATTCAACTTTTCCAATAAATCTTTTCTTTAATAAATTGCTCACAATTTGCTCAATTATAATCTGCAATGCTCACAATATTAATTAATTATTTAATTAGTTATTAACAAATGAAAATACAAATAATTTTTTCTTAACTACGCGAAGAGCATTCAACTTTTCTAATAAATTGCTCACAATTTGCTCAATTATAATCTGCAATTGCTCACATTATTAATTAATTATTTAATTAGTTATTAACAAATAAAAATACAAATAATTTTTTCTCAATTACGCGAGGAGCATTAAACTTTTCTAATAAATATTTTTTTTAATAAATTGCTCACAATTTGCTCAATTATAATCTGCAATTGCTCACATCATTAATTAATTATTTAATCAGTTATTAACAAATGAAAATACAAATCATTTTTTCTCAATTACGCGAAGAGCATTCAACTTTTCTAATAAATCTTTTCTTTAATAAATTGCTCACAATTTGCTCAATTATAATCTGCAATTGCTCACATTATTTATTAATTATTTAATTAGTTATTAACAAATGAAAATACAAATCATTTTGTTCTCAATTACGCTTAGAGCATTAAACTTTTCTAATAAATCTTTTCTTTAATAAATTGCTCACAATTTGCTCAATTATAATCTGCAGTTGCTCACATTATTAATTAATTATTTAATTAGTTATTAACAAATGAAAATACAAATCACTTTTCTCAATTACGCTAAGAGCATTCAGCTTTTCTAATAAATCTTTTCTTTAATAAATTGCTAACAATTTGCTCATCTTATTTTCAACCCAAGGTCTCATTAAATTTCTTTTTTCTTCAAGCGTATAATAATAACTATATTACTTTTTGCAACACAGACCGTAGAAATATCCCATTATTTTACTAGTACAAAAATGAATTTTCATTATTGTACTAATAAAATAATGGGGCGTTGTAATCAAGTAGGTAGGAACTGTCATTTTTAAACTTATTTAATTTGACGTTTGTCTGTTTTGAAAATTTTGTGAAAAATGTCTCAAGAATTGCAATGTACGCCTCCGGAATAGGGTACCGGACAGTAATCGAAAAAAAATCTAAGATGTGTTTTAAAATAAAGTTTGTTATACAACAATATCACTCAATAAAGATTTTTAAGAAATAACAATGATTTATATTTTTAAATCAATAAATAAAGTTGCGTAAATTATCTGTGACGTGTAAGAACCCAAACGCCAATCACAGTGCGTAACGTCATATGTAGGTAGCCATAACTAAACAGCACTGCTTTGTATGTTATTTCGCGTTTTTCTACGATTTATTTGCATTTTTCTAAAAATATTTAATTGTAATTAGTTACGAATTGAAGGACTATAGTTATAACCAGAAGTTGTCGTAAGTGCTTAAAGCCTTCTGTTAAGTTTTTATTATGGAACAAGGTTATACAAAAGCCGAAAATAGAAATCTCCCAAAAGTTAATGGTCAGCAGTTTCTTTGTCACTAATTCCGACTTTTGTTCTGCCGAATTTAGAAATATGAAAACATTTGTGTAAGTATTTCAATCTCTTTTTTTTTATCTTAACCATAAAAATGATTAAAGAAATAGGTAAGTAAAACATAACCTATAACACCTACATTACATACACACTAAATATGATTATTTGTATTATGGGCTGTGTAATAACACTCTAGGTACAGTACTTACATCAAAGTGATATTCACAAAAGTAAATTGGTGAAGTAACAGACTTTTCATCGCACTTTCGTCTTGCTAGGTCTAACCATTTCTTTCGTATGTCTGGTTTTCGAGGTACATCAATAAAAAATTTATTTGGAGTAGTTACTGATGTATTTCCACATCGAGGTACAACACACCAACGATATCTTTTTCGGTCCATGATGATTAAGAAACACAAAATACTTACTTTATCCAAGCACTGATCACTTGTTATATGGCTCGTAGTTTGTTTACCTCCATATGACGTCACGCGATCTGAATTGACATAAAGTGCTGTTTTCGCGGCAATTTTAAATAAATTATGTTTTTGACGTTTTTAAGTACTCCAGAGGATTTATTTAATTAAAATATTATTGTTTATGGCTATATATATGAATAAAGATTATTTTTAAACACTATTTGAAAAGTTGTCCGGTTCCCTATTAGTTGAAATAGCTAATTCCAGTATTGAAACTCTAATTCCAACGAAGTCGCGTAAACTGTATGATTTTGCATACGAAAAATTTCTAAAATGGTGCAATGAATATAATGTACAGCAATACACGGAAAACGTTATGCTTGCATACTTCACGAATTTGTCCAGAAAGTTTAAAAGTTCTACTCTATGGGCACAGTATTCAATGATTAAAAGTCAATTAAACATTAAACATAATGTTAAAATAGAAAAATATAGCAAATTAATTGCATTTATAAAGCGCCAAGGGGAAAATTATACACCGAAAAAATCAAAAGTATTAACACAAGATCAATTTGATAAATTTCTCAAGGATGCACCAAATAATGTTTATTTAGCAACAAAGGTAGGTACTTTCTTATTTCTTTTTAATCATTATTACGTTTATTAAACCGTTGACAGTGATATCTACTAGCAGATCAATATTTAACTTGACAGCAAATATTACCTCATTTCCTACTTATAACATTTAATGACGGTAGCTCAGTGGCAGAGCTTTTGTCTTCGGTCGCAAAGGTCAGCGGTTCTAATCCCGGTGCTACCAGCTTTTTTTTTTATTTATTTCAACGTTTGTTTTAGGTTATATTAATATTTGGAGTCACAGGAGCCCTTAGATGCGATGAACTTGTTAATTTAAAGTCTAGCGAAATCCAAGATTTGGGAAATTTAATTTTGGTTAAAATCATAAACACAAAAAACAAAAAACAACGGTCGTTTACTATAATTGGCGATTTTTATTTGAATTTGGTAAGACAGTATACGGCTCTTCGTCCGGATGATATTGGCCTGCAGCGATTTTTTATTAAATACCAGAATGGTAAATGTCACCGTGTGGTAATGGGTATCCACAAAATATCAAACGTACCAAAAGACGTTGCTACGTTTTTGAAATTAACAAATCCTCATGAATATACAGGACATTGCCTTCGGAGGACTTCCGCAACTATTTTAGTTGACAACGGAGGTGATATTACCGCTTTAAAGCGGCATGGTGGATGGAAATCCACCAGTGTTGCTGAAGGGTACTTAGAGGATTCCATTTCCAGTAAAACACAAACTGCACAAAAAATACTTAATTGGCAAGAACAACCAAGTAATAGTTCTGGAATCGCTGACATAATAATCGACAATCAACTTACTAATAATATGATGTATACCAATGACAAAATTGTAAATGTCGAAGCTGAAAGCGGTGGCAGTGGCTTAAATTTAAACAACTGCAGTATACAAAACTGCACATTTAATATTACTGTTAATAAATAGGTAACACTTTATGTAATTTTTCGTTTGTATTAATTAAATAGTTGAGATATAAACAAAGCCTTCTATATTTTTTATAAAATGCATATTATTATTACGCTTGAAGAAAAAATAGTATATGTTACTCGGAGCAGAAGGCCCATTATATGTTTCGCCCAGTTTGCACAGCCTCGGCTAGCGCCTCGGCAGTGCAAGAATCTGGGCTCAACAATAATGTTGGCCTTCTACTCCTAGTAACATAATATACTATTATTTATTTTTAATTAATTAAAAATAATTATTGCTATTTAAAAGGGTGATGGGTGATGTGACATTAGCAGAAGATTTCTTGTGCGCATGCACATTCCAACATTTCAATTCAACAATTCAGGGACGTCGAATTAATACCTACCAAATGCTCACTTAAAAGTAATGATAATTTGTATTATTTAATTATCATTTTTACTAATTATGTTGTCCTTGTCCTTGTTTGTTGTATGGCTCTGCTACTCGGCAATCGCCAGCTCGATTTGATAGTGACTACAATGCTGACTGGCTCTAGAGTCTAGACCATATTGCAGCCACTTCTTCTTCTTTTGTTTGTGGACTCAGCTACCTAGCCTAATCGGCCCAGCCTAGGTAGCTGAGGCCACAAACAGAAAAAGAAGGGTCTTAAAAGATAAGTTATTAAAATGTAAACAATAAATAAATATTAATAACATATATAAATTGTGTATGCCATGCGCAATGATTTTATTCATGCGCATGCGCACAAGAAATCTTCTGCTAGTGTCACGTCACCCATCACCGTTTCAAATAGCAATAATTATTTTTAATTAATTAAAAATAAATAAAAGAAATTTAATGAGACTTATGTTGAAAATAATATGAGCAAATTGTGAGCAATTTATTAAAGAAAAGATTTATTAGCAAAGCTGACTGCTCTTAGCGAAATTAAGAAAAAATGATTTGTATTTTCATTTGTTAATAACTAATTAAATAATTAATTAATAATGTGAGCAATTCCAGAATATAATTGAGCAAATTGTGAGCAATTTATTAGAAAAGTTGAATAATCTTTGCGTAATTGAGAAAAAATGATTTGTATTTTAATTTGTTAATAACTAATTAAATAATTAATTAATAATGTGAGCAATTGCAGATTATAATTGAGCAAATTGTGAGCAATTTATTAAAGAAAAGATTTATTAGAAAACTTAAATGCTCTTGGCGTAATTGAGAAAAAAATATTTGTATTTTTATTTGTTAATAACTAATTAAATAATTAATTAATGATGTGAGCAATTGCAGATTATAATTGAGCAAATTGTGAGCAATTTATTAAAGAAAAGATTTATCAGAAAAGTTTAATGCTCTTCGCGTAATTGAGAAAAAATGATTTGTATTTTCATTTGTTAATAACTAATTAAATAATTAATTAATAATGTGAGCAATTCCAGAATATAATTGAGCAAATTGTGAGCAATTTATTAGAAAAGTTGAATAATCTTTGCATAATTGAGAAAAAATGATTTGTATTTTAATTTGTTAATAACTAATTAAATAATTAATTAATAATGTGAGCAATTGCAGATTATAATTGAGCAAATTGTGAGCAATTTATTAAAGAAAAGATTTATTAGAAAACTTAAATGTTCTTGGCGTAATTGAGAAAAAAATATTTGTATTTTTATTTGTTAATAACTAATTAAATAATTAATTAATGATGTGAGCAATTGCAGATTATAATTGAGCAAATTGTGAGCAATTTATTAAAGAAAAGATTTATCAGAAAAGTTTAATGCTCTTCGCGTAATTGAGAAAAAATGATTTGTATTTTCATTTGTTAATAACTAATTAAATAATTAATTAATAATGTGAGCAATTCCAGAATATAATTGAGCAAATTGTGAGCAATTTATTAGAAAAGTTGAATAATCTTTGCGTAATTGAGAAAAAATGATTTGTATTTTCATTTGTTAATAACTAATTAAATAATTAATTAATAATGTGAGCAATTGCAGATTATAATTGAGCAAATTGTGAGCAATTTATTAAAGGAAAGATTTATTATAAAAGTTGAGAAAGTTGAGAAAAAATTATTTGTATTTTTATTTGTTAATAACTAATTAAATAATTAATTAATAATGTGAGCAATTGCAGATTATAATTGAGCAATTGATGAGCAATTAGGAGCATTTAAGAAATATTGGCAATTATTATACTTCTATGCCAACTTTTTTTGGGTGGAATATTCCTTAATGGAATCGTTTGCTAGTTTTAGATTTGAGTTTTTGTTAGATAGGTTTATGTTAATTTTTAGTTTGTATTGTGATAGAGTTTATTGATTAAATTGTAATAAATTACCTTATAAAAAATGTCTTAAGATGATGATGTAATGTAATTAGAATATATATAAATTTTATCAAAGGTTATAAAGTTTAAATTTTAAATTAAAATAAAAAGAAAACTAAATAATAAAACAATATCAATCACAAGAAATAACTAAAACACAAAAAGCAGGAGTAAAAAGAAGAAGCTAGAGATAGAAAGTATAGGAGCTCAGAGAAGATATCAAGTAGAGCAGTAGAAAATAGAGTAATGGAAAGAAGCTCTGCCACAGGAAGAAAAAATTTAATTATGTTTTGATATATTTTTTTGTAAAAGAAACTGATTGCCTTGAGTGCAGAATCTACAACCCGGAAATTAAATTATGATTGATTGGAAAGGGTTCTTAAGGGGGAATTCTAAATCAATATCAATAAATATAAATAGATATGTTGTGACTGTTAAAATATAATAAAAATAACTTATTCTTGTGAATTGCACTCGATTATTATCACGGCTAAATAAAGAAATCGTAATGATGATGACTTTCCAGAAGGCCATGTCGACCTGATTGCCCCCATTGTACTCGCGTGGAGCAGAACGAGAAAATGCTTTCCTTAGTTAAGGTTGTGCCAGAAGTCCGGAGGAGCATTAAGAAAACGATCCCGTTCTGAAAAAGTTTCGAGAATAGAAAAGAATGGACCGTCGTCCGTTGTGAAGAGATATATCCTCATCCTCTTCTGCTTTAAAAGCATACACATTGGACCCAATGGAAAAACTTTGGACGATGGGCTCCTTAAAAGAATTGTGCAAAACTCTGAGGAAGGAATTGAAGAATTGAAGAAAGCTGTTTTGGAATTACATTTAGACATTTAGTCCAAGGGAGAATTTTTTGAGAGCAAGCTGTTTCAAGAAGTTTGTCAAACATGGGAATCCATAAAACTAGAACTACAGCGATATACCCTCAGTCTGATGGAATGATGAAATGAATGAATCGGATTATAAGCAACTTTCTGTCAAAAGTGGTGTTAAAGCGATTGGGATCGACATATTCCTAATGGCAATTCAATCGGCCAAACACCTGCGAAGGTCCTGTTCGGTAGAGAAATGATTCTACCACGTGACTTAGTGTTTAGTTGTAAACCTGGTGAAGAAGTGGCCTGTGAAGAATATGTCGCCGATCTTCAGAATCGAATGGAGAATATACACAAGCTGGTGCGTGGGAAACTTCAATTATCTAGTGATCGGATGAAGAGGTAATAGAACACGCGGACAATTGAAAAGTATTTTCAAGTTGAAAATTTAGTTTGGCTACATGACTCTCAACGGCGTCGAGGCATTTGTCCCAAAGAAGAAGAAGTGGGAAGGTCCATACACTATCAAGAAAAAGATTAACGATGTCATTTATCGGATTGTGAAAATTCCAAGAGGGAAACACGTCGTGGTCCATCATGATCGGTTGGCGCTTTACCAGGGAAACCAGTGGAAATATGCAGTAGCTTCAAAAAGATAGTTTGGCTAGCTCAGGGTGTGTGTGGAATTCCAATTTTTGCTAGTAGGTAACAATTAGGTTAGATCATGTTTATCGAAAATACTAGGATATTCGTTTTTACTATATAAGGGGATTTATTAGAAGTTAAGGGGAGTTTCAATAGTTCATTGTAAAACTGTTTAGACGTTTTCCAGCAGAGTTATTGTGTATCTGTGAATTTTGGTGTATACATTGTGTTGTCTTCCTAAGTGTTTCAATACTCACTAATACCAAATGCAGGGGTAAATTAGTGAATAAAGAAACTACATCCATATTAATGATTTCGTATTTTTCTGTGAATTTAAAATTATTGATGAAACTGCTAAATAGAAATGAGACTTTTATAAAAAATCCAGTGTCAAAATTATATGAGTTAGTTACGATTTCTATTAGAAATTTGGATAGTTTACTGTTAGGAGGATCAATAGCAGAAATAATTGGTCTCATGGATAAAATCAGTTTGTGTATCTTCGAAAGGGGATAGAATCTGGATACCATCGAATTGTAAATTGCCAAGTTGGATACTAATTCTTTAGAAACAAAACCCTTGTTTTTTAATTGGGAAACAATTTTGTTTGTTTTTTGGTGTAATGGAGAAGCAGGATTATTATTTGATTTAGAGTAGTATTTTTTACCATTTAATAAAAATAAGCTTTTTTCTTCGTATTATTATTTGTATATTAGTAATGTCCTATTACCTTTGTCACTTTTAACTAATACAATTCAGGGTGAATTTATAAAAAAGTGTTTGCTTTTTTTTCATGCACATTATTTAAGAAATGTTATTCGAACCATCTAACTTGATGTAATTTGTAATTATATTCGTACATCTTGTTCTAAGGTTGTCTTAAAACTATTATCAAAATTGGTTAAAATATCCTCAATATCTGGCCAACAATAAAGGTATTAAGATATACTAATATCTTTTAATCTAGGTAACAAACAAAATTTAGGACCTATTGCTAATAGTTTTTTAACACAGTCAAATTTCTAATCCATTTTTCTTCAAATTTAAAACTTTTAAAATTATCAATTATTAAAACTTCAAACTTCTTTAAATTATTTATTAAATATCATAAAACTTTTTATTATAAAAATTGTTTTGTCTATGACAAAAATTACACAGGTCAACAAAAAAAAATTTTTTTTGAGACTGTTATTTATTGAACATTTTCTGATTATATGCATCAAAAAGTAAACAGAAAACTCAATAATAAAGAATAAACTTGTATTTTTTATCATGAAAACTAAATATATGGAGTTTTCACAGCTTTTTTGCAGACTAGTTGCATTTAAAAGGCAAGGGAGGGGTGCGGGGAGACTTTGGGTGTAAAGCGGAAGTAAAAGAGTGGCAGTATACGCGTTCCAAATAAATTCCCATCTCTTCCTCCGGCTTATTCTGTAACACTCAAAGAAAATTGCGAGTGCGTTAAAAGAATTATTCAGCTTTTAATATATGAAGAGTATGCTTGGCCAGTGATGGGGGATTTTAAAATAGTTGGTTTTCTAGTGGGAATGCAAAGCAGGTACACTAAATATCCGTGTTATCTTTGTTTATGGAACAGTCGAGTCGAATCACTTCACTACTAGCAACACTCATTGCCTCAACGTAACGGGTTTCAAATCGGCCAACATAATGTCAAAAGTAAACCAATTGTGGAGCCTAATCGTGTTGTAATGTCTCCATTGCACATAAAATTAGGTATCGTGAAGCAGTTTGTGAAGGATCTTCCTCAAGTCTGACAAGAGCGTGTTTCTAATATACTTGATAGCTTCAAAGTTATGGGTTATATATAAAGTGCACATGCTACATGCACACTTGGATAAATTCAAAGATAACTTGAATGAATATTCAGAAGAGCAGTGGGAACGCTTCCACCAAGATATAACCTTTAAAAAACGATATTAGGTTCAATATAATGAAAACATGATGGGTGACTACCAGGGTGATTTTTATGACTTTTTTTTCGGTCCCATTTTGAAATTTTGTTGGAAATGCAAAAAAAATCCCTGAAAGTTTTGGCCCTTAATATTAATTTTAAGTCCTCGACCAAGACGTGTGAAAGTTTCCTATTGAAAATACACGGAAAATCTTATTTGTATTTTTGTGTTTATTTATGTTATTCCATAAAATGAATATCAATAAAAATAAAAAATTAACACTGTCCTTTTTTAAATGCTATAGAATTTGAGAAATCGAGTTTTTGAAATTTAGCCTTTTCATTCTATTAGTCACAAAAGCAAACATTTTGTGAAAAAAATATTTCTTCTTTTTTTAGTCAATCATAAGTAATCAAATCAGAGGTACAGAACTTAGACACAAAAATCTTGTTGACCGCTGTTTTTCCTCTGGTGTGGTCTATCAAGTGGTTTAAGTTTACTATTTCATTTTAAATATATTTAGGAAAGAGACGATGTTTTCTACATTTTAATACAAAAATATTCTGTTCTTCAAAGACGACAACATGTTGGTTAACTTTATCCACAGGTTAAGTAATCCTACAGCGAAAGGAGTATATTCATTATATTATAGTCCATTTGTTTGGAGTTGGCAGCCAAGAAAAGTCATTAAATCGTAAAATGTTGTAAACAAGACCCTAAATCAGTAGCGCACGTACTTATTTATATCGGTATTAAGAAATTTTCTTTAATCATCATATTTTAATCTTGTTAGGTAAGGGATAAGTAGTCATAATACGATATTTAGAATATTTTGTAAGTGCTTTTTGCATTAATTTATATTAAAAACTTCGGTTCTACGGTCATGGGATCTATTCAGCTACCTGTTGTGACAATATTATCTACAGATACACCTGCGACCTATAAAATCAATTGTGTCCCCCTTTTCTTGCTATATTTCTGATGATTCCTCAGACTTATAGCAGCTCTCCTAGTCCTATCTTCCTTAGAAAGTTTAGGATATCATTGGGTTTTAAATTAGGTAGTTCTTCCCTTTCTATTTCGTATGACCCTAGGTATTTGACCCTAGAATTACTTAATGCCATGCATTCTGAAAGTATATGTATTGAGGTTTCATCCTCTACCTCACAGAATCTGCAGTTTGCTTCATCTACTAATCCTAGTTTCTTCATATGTCCTCTTAATCGACAGTGACCGGTTAGTATTCCTGTTATAATTCGGAGGTTTTTCTTACTCAGGTTAAGACAGCTGTGAGATCTCTTCTGGGTATAGTTTCCCAGGAGCGTCTTCGATTGTCTTAGTCCGTCTAGATCATTCCAGTACTTGGATTTTTCGCTATCCATTTTTTTCTTTAGTTTTTCTAAGATTGTACTACTGCTGATCCCACAGGATGGTTTTGGTCCCAGGTATGGGGTTTCGGCTCCTTTTTTTGCCAGCTTGTCTGCTGCTTCATTTCCTTCTATTCCTACGTGTCCTGGAACCCATAGGAGGGTAACAGTGTTATTCTGTCCTAGTTCATTTAATTTGCCTAGGCATTCCCAGACCATCTTTGAATTTTCTGTCTACGATAGTTCCTTTCAATGTTAAATTCTATACATCTTTCGATGGCACAAATTTCCGCTTGAAAGATGCTTGGGTACGTACCCAAGCTTTCTGAGTATTTGGTTCTAGGTCCAAACACCCCCGCTCCTGTTCCTTTATCTGTCTTGGAGCCGTCCGTGTACCATTTTATGGCGTTTTGGCTTAGCCCCAATATGGTGTTTTCGTCCCATTCAGATTTGCATCCCAGTTTAGTGGTAAATTTCCTTACAAAGTTAAATTTCTTTGGCATGTCATCTTGGGGCATTTCCCAAGTTTGATCAAGTTGAAGTGATTGAGGTTTTTCCTTGATTATTCCTTCTTTGAATATGCAGTGGCGAGAGATTTAGTATTACTTCCATTGCAGCAGTGGGACATGTTCTCATTGCTCCAGTGATACATGCACAGGCTAGTCTCTGAATCTTTGAGAGGTTTGTCCTCGTAGTGATCAGATTAGCTCTCGTGTCCCAAGCTACTGCTGCTCCATATAGGTCTCACTATTGCTGTGTACATCCATTGCAAAGTCTTTGGGTTACAGCCCCAATTTTTCCCAGCAATGTTTCTGCACACCATGAAGGTTTTTTTAGCTTTGTGCATTATTTCGTTTTCGTGTTTGTTCCAGAGTAACTTGTTATCTAGGATTAGCCCTAGATATTTGACCTCTGTCTTCCACTCAACGGTATTTCCACCTATTTTTATAGTTTTTAGTTTAGGTTTCTTTTTCCTTGTAAAGGCTACTAGGCTATCTAGGGTTAGTTAATCCCTAATTACAGGGTGCACTTTTTGAAAAATAACAACTATGACTATGTTTCAATAGAAATGTATACTACTTTTGCATGAACCACCCTTGCTTGGGCTTTGAAGGATTTGCATTTATAATGAATTCACTGTGCTGCCAACTGCAAACAAATAGACTTTATCAGTCACAACATCCTCATCGATTCAAAGTTAACTTAGTCTAAAAAATCCTAAAGAATATAATACATAAACTTTCACAAATAGCTCTAAGATAATTAAAATACTCTAAATATATATTATAAATAATAAAATAAATACATTAGTAACTAATTGTACAGAAAGTAGGCCGAGGTTTTCTGTGGTTTCCCTCGACCCAAGTTCGACCTGTCTCAGTCTAGAAATAGGCTGTTGCAGGAAGAACTTGCTAAATGGTCTTTCTTAAACAGGATAAAGTTGCCACGGACAACTCCTATAATAAAAAGCAGGAAACAGTAAACTGTAGCACTACCCTGAAAAGGACACTAAGTCCTATAGCAGGGTTTAGGGAAATAAAATATATTACTTATTTAATTCTAAGAAATAATTTGTAAGCTAAACAATAAAACATTTTTAAATTTGAAAAAAAAATAAATTTGAATTTAAGGTTTAATACATAATAGTTATTTATGATATGAGTGTTAAAAGTAAGGTTTTATTTTGTGAGTGAAAACGTTTGTGAAATGAGCGGAGCGAATTGAACAATTTCACGAACAAAATAAAATCACTTTTAACACAAATACCATACAATGTTTTTTGTACAACTTCCCTATTTTGATAATGAAACGAGCGAATTTGCAATGACAATAAATTCAAAATGCATTTTAGTATTCAAATAATCAAAAGATTGTTGTGAATGGCAAACGTTGCCAACGTTATGATTACTAACAAATGAGAAAAGACGCTGTCATTTGAATTTCATTCCTGTCCAGTTTTCGTCTTGGGTTTTTAACTGCTTAATATGTTTGTCGAGAGTCCAATTATTAATAAAAGTGACGATTTGGTTGTTCCTCTGGATATTGAAGAGTCTGCAAGAAGAGCAAATCTGGAACTCTTACCTAAAAAATCTGTTCAGCAGTACGATATTGCATATAACAATTTCCTGGCCTGGTGTAAATTGAAAAATGTAGAAGGGAACTTCAGTGAAACTGTTTTCCTGGCATACTTAGAAGAAAAATCAAAAATATGGAGTTCATCAACTATGTGGAGCAAATTTTCAATGATAAAGTCAAGCGCCCTTTTTAAAAATGGTGTGGATGTTAGTAAATATTTTAAGGTAATTGCATATTTAAAACGGAAAAGTGAAGGGTATCGTCCCAAAAAATCGAAAATTCTTACTCGTGAACAAATTGAAAAGTTTATAAAGGAGGCACCAGATGAGAAATACTTGATGATTAAGGTTGCAACTATTTTCGGATTATTTGGAGCCTGTCGGCGTGAAGAATTGTGTAATTTATCAGTGGAAGACATCGAAATAACAAATAAATCATTGGTTATACAACTTCCAAATACAAAAACGAAAGTCAGTCGTTCTTTCAGTATTATTGGAAAGTATGTCGACTATTTTCATAAGTACTTTGCACTGCGCCCTTCTTACATTAAACATCGTCGTTTTTTCCTGAAATACATTGATAATAAATGCACTGCCAATCCAGCTGGTATTAATACATTTGGGAAAATTCCATCTATTGTTGCCGAATTCCTTAAACTGCCAGAACCAAAGCAATATACAGGACACTGTTTTCGACGATCCTCCGCTTCATTGCTAGCAGAATCAGGAGCAAATATTACGGATATAAAAAACATGGTGGATGGAAGTCTACGACGGTAGCCGAGGGCTATGTTGATCATTCCATTGCATATAGAAATGTCATTGCTGAAAGAATTCTCCCAACCTCAACAGATTCTGGATCATCATCATCATCATCATCATCATCCAATATTGTACTTCCGGTTTCTACAAGTACTGATGGTGCTGAGGATTCTAATGTGTTGCGAAGCTCCCTAACGTCACAGGGCATTAGTGTTAGTAATTGTTCTAGTTTTACGATTAATATTAATGTTTATAAGTAATGATTGTTAAATATTGATAATAAAAATTTGCAATTGCTGAATTTTTCTCATCTGATTTCATCATAAGAAAATGGAGTGCTAATAAGCACAATTTACAAAAAGAACTTTTTATAATAGAAAGTTTTGTACTGATTTATAGGTCATACTTTGTGTCATCTCAACAATGCACAGCATCCCTGATTTTGCAAAAATATTAAGTCATACAACGCTGTGATTGATCATAGAGAAGATTGTTTCCTTGTTAACAAAATCAAGGGTAGTTGTATCTAAAAACTTTCTAAAACAGTTTATTTTATTACCAGTTAAAATAATAATTACTGTTTTCACATGTAAGAACAAAAAAAAAGAAAAAAAAACTTCTCTGTCGCGTAATCGATCCCATTATGATAACATAACAGAACTGTCACAAGTGGACTGATCTGTCGCCTAACCAACTACGCTACGAACGATTTATTTAATAACTTTCAAAATAATATTATCTATACACAACTTAGATCATGTTTAATATCAATTCGGTATAAATTTCGAAATCTATGTATATGCCTAAACACACTTGAAACATGCATTGTCATCCAGTTCTTAGCTATCCTGAATATTTCAGAGCTCTAGGTAGTCGGGAAATAGGTTTAAATTCGATTACAAATTCCACGGAATGACACAGAGACACAGAACACGGCGAAAATATAAAAAAAACTGTCTAATATTTTTAACACTAGTGTTAAAAGTATTTTTAACACGCTGCTATGTAAACAATCGTTTTTAACATTGTTTGCTATCATTAAAAGTGTCACTTTTAATGACAGTTGTACAAAAATTAATTTTTAGCATTTCTAATTGCAAGAAGATACCAAAAATTTAAATTAACAGCGATCTTAAGATTGACTTCCCATAAAAGTGATATAAAGAAGAATGTTAAATCATGTTCCCTGGTATAAATGAGGATCACATGTTTAATTTCCAACATACAAAAGTTTTGGAAAGAGAAGCTAATTTACGTAATCGTGAATTCAAAGAAATGGTGTATATATTAAAGTCTCATTGTATTAACAAAAGATCTGACATCAATAAATAATCTAAGTAAATTTTTCGAAACCTTGACAGACCTCCAGAAGTTTTCTTAATTTAGCCCTGATAATACTTGACTGCAATTCCATATATATCTGATTTTCGGAAATGTCACCAACGATATTCATGAAATTTAGTTTTCAGGGGGTTTCAGCTAGGTTTCCTTTTTAGAAAACGTCGTTATATCAGTGTTTCTCTGTGTTTACAGGTAGAGAAAAAATGGTACAATAAATTGAAAAATATGCCTCTTTTTGGTATCTTAACATTACTTCCAAAACACGATTTACAAATAAAAACTTAATGTTGAGTTTAAACAGATGAAGAATGTTCTTTAAAAATAATGTTTCACTCTGGTAGGGCTTACATACATTCGTTTTCAAAATAATCAGGTTGACACGAGGTTTAAGCAAAAAAAATCGACTCGGTGTTCTACTGTGCAATAAGAACTAACTTTAAATAATAAACGCACTATATTAATAAGAGGGTGAATAGGATTGGATTTACTAGCCAAAAAGTACAGACTAAAACACAACTTACTTTATAATTATAAATATCCGATTGGTTATTTAAATTGATAGGAACACTTATAGGAGCGACACTTTTGCAACCACAACAGTTACACATTTTTTTGTTTTTTATCACTGACCTCACAAGCAAAAAAAGTTAATAAATAGTTTTTATTTTGATAACGTTCATTTCCGTAAGGATTGTCAATATACAGCTCGTCATAGAACAAGAAAAAAAATCTAAATTACTTAACAGCAAGTTCGACTTGACTCACGCTCTGTCAGGAAAATTTTTGGCCAATTTTCAAGTTCATAGGATTTATATAACACTTAATAAATAATTTGGCACTTAGCCCTATTAAAAAATTATTTTTTCAATTACTTTATTTATATGTTAAATACACATTGATGAAATTTTGACATTAAGTAAATAAGTATCGATGAAAGAATTATTATTAATACATTTAGAGATGATATGAAAATAAACAAAGTTTTAATGTATTTTTTTTTAAATAAATTAAAAGCACTACTGTGTTTAGACATAACATTAACAATGTTAATGTTCACTTTTGATCTACTTTTTTTTTAATTTAAATTTGTTTTTTAAAATACCGACACATTTTAAACAATATTTCTTAACGATAATAGAATACGTCTTTTTTGTATATTTAATTGGTCGCGGCGACGCTTCATATAGAACCTGACAATTTCGACTGGGAGTTAGTTCATAATATTTCTCAACTGTTTTTGCCCACACTAGCTAAATACTTTTATAAGTATATATAGCATTTAAATTAGATAATTTTATTTATGTGAATACGGTTAGTTAACTATTAACCAGTCAAATTGTGTTTATATCACGCGTTTTGTCACTTGACAAATGGTCAAGTGATTTAAGCACATGTTATTTACTTTTAATAAATGTTAAGGTTGGAAATATATTTTTTCTGAAACCGCTTGGAAATGTCTAGTTTCTCGGATCAAATTCGCAAAATACACTATTCTTGTATTTCAGTCCGTTGCTGGGCAACGAACTTTTCCGTACTGTACGGGAATATTTTTTTTAATCCTCCGTCCAGAAACAATACTATTAATTACTTCAAAATCGTCCGGAAAATGGCATTTTCCGGCCTAGGCCGGCAAAGTAGCTTTTAGATTATCTAAAGAGATGGCGCTATGAGTTTAAATTTTAAGTCATCAAAAATACATAATGAATATTACAAATTTTAATTAAATTTATTTAAAAACTGCGTATAATATACTAAACTTACTTACCTATAACTTTTTCTAAAGATAAGCAGGATTCTAATTTACATTTAATTACTCTTACAACTTGTATTTTAAAATTTGACATTTATGTCAATTTATGAACATCTTTATATAAACATCTAATCTTGTATGTCACAAAGTAAAAAGTTTTTAAACTTGTTGTGTTTGCAACATATGTTAATACACTAATAACTGCTGAATCTAAACACGTATATTAATTATTAAACAAGTTATTACACAATACACAACAACACAACTATAATATAAACATCCAATGTCGCGCTTATATCTGTCGGCTCTCTTCTAGTCAGTGGCCTTAGTTCAGGTAGCACAAGCAGTCAAGTCTTGAACATAACAGAACTTTTGAAAATATTAAAAATTAGTCGGACCGAAAAAAAGGGTGTGTTACACGTCCGGAAAATGTTTTGCAAGTGCTCGTATTGTTTCGCCTCGGTGCTACGCACCTCGGCTACACAACTTTACTCGCTCTTGCAAAATGTCATTTTCCGTCCTTGTGTCACAAATAACTATTTTGGTCCTCCGTCCAGAAACAATACTATTAATTATAAATACTATAAATGACATTTTCCGGCCTAGGCCGGCAAAGTAGCTTTTAGATTATCTAAAGAGATGGCGCTATGAGTTTAAATTTTAAGTCATCAAAAATACATAATGAATAATAAAAATTTTAATTAAATTTATTTAAAAACAGCGTATAATATACTAAACTTACCTATAACTTTTTCTAAAGGTAAACAGGATTCTAATTTACATTTAATTTCTCTCACAACTTGTATTATAAAATTTGACATTTATGTCAATTTACAACTACTTATTATTCGATTATGAAAATAGTTCATTGTCTCTGCTATTTTTATATAAAATTATTAGATAATAATGTTAATATTTTCAATATAACAATTTTTACTGTGCTGCTTATTAGCACAGTATTTGTATGTATAAAAATTAAGGATCTTGAAATCGATTATCAGAAAATCATTCCTTATTACTAATTCTTTTAATCGTGCAATAGATGTCAATAAACATCTAATCTTGTATGTCACAAAGTAAAAAGTTTTTGAACTTGTTGTGTTTGCAACATATGTTAATTAAAACACTAATAACTGCTGAACACGTATATTAAGTATCAAACAAGTTATTATACAACTATAATATTAACATCCAATGTGGCGCTTATATCTACCCGAAGATCACGTCATACCAGCTGACAGTCTGTCGGCTGTCTTCTAGTCACTGGTCTTACTTTAGGTAGCACAAGCGGTCAACTCTTAAACATAACAGAACTTTTCAAAATATTATAAATTAGTCGGACCAAAAAATAGTGTGTTACACGTCCGGAAAATGTTTTGCAAGTGCTCGTATTGTTTCGCCTCGGTGCTACGCACCTCGGCTACACAACTTTACTCGCTCTTGCAAAATGTCATTTTCCGTCCTTGTTTCACAAATAACTATTCCGTACCTGTGTACGGGAATGATCCATAAAAGATTTATAAGCAAATTCATATTTTGCGCTTAGATTTTATTTGGCAATAAATTTAAAACATTAGTAGCAGTGTTTAGTAACTCTGGAGGCGTTTTGCACCTCTGGACATCATCGTCACTGTCCATTTTAAATATAATTTAAAATTTTAAATATAATTTAAAATATTTTAAGCAATATGTAACTAACCGAACTGACACTTTTGTGACACTAAAAAACAATGATTAACAAACAATGTCAACGAAATGGTTTCTTAGAAAATACGATGATAATAAAAAACAGTTATGCATATATAAAACTTTCTTAGTTTACGATTATATTTAATGCGATTTCAGAAAAAATAGTATGTGTATCTCGTAGTAAAAGCACATTCCCGGAGTCCAATGTTTGTTGACCTCGGCTATACGCCTCGGAGAACAATTTACAATGTCGTCCGGGAATGTATCGCTTTTCCTACTACAATATACTATTTTTTTATAAAATTATAAGATGCTTTCAGTTTTTATCACGAAATAAGCATTACTTTTAACGTAAATCCGTTTAAATGTTAAATTATGTTTTTCTTGTAATGAATCCCGGCTTTAGGTAACTTCAACGCTTAAATAGACTCAAATAAGCAAAAAATGTTTTTTTTTAATGAGAGCAACTAACTGATTTATCGACAATAAAGCTACTTAAGTAGGTAAAGTTTGAGGTTAAAACGAGAAAATCAATTATTTATTTATGTTACTGATAAAACAGTTGAATTTTTAAATTAATAGTAAAAAATGTCTAAAAGATCTATGAACAAACGGCTTATAAACAAAATAATGCTGTCTTAGTGCAGCCTTGGAGGTAATTCTAGACCTTGCACCTCCATTTTCATGTAAAAAGGAATGCTCTGGAAAGTGCCTATGCCTATAGGTTAACAAACACTAAGTATCTGAAATACAGCAATATTATAGGTTGGGATTCTAAGGGTCAGAACAACCCAATCCATGAAGATGCCTAAAGACATTATGTCTCCCAACGAGATTTTAAACTCACCCTAAATATTAGTATTAACCCAAAAACGAAATCGCTCAAAGTACAAAAGAAGCCCTCACTTATTGTACTGATGGGTCTAAAACAAAAGGATTAGATATAGGGTTTACAGGTCCTAATGTTAGGGACTCAATACGATCTTTTAACAGGAGCTATTAACAATAGACTTATGTGCTCAAGATGTACTAAAATACGTTTTAACTGCAGTCAGAATATTTATAGCCTTCGATAGCCAACCTGCTTTAAAGGCTGCCAGTTTCGAATCGAAAACAGCATGGATCTGCAAACAGTCTCTTCAGCTACTGGCTAAACACAATAAAGTATTTTTGCTGCGGGTACTCAAGCATAAAGAGACTGTTGCAACCGATTGCTGATAGTCTCGCAAAAGAAATAGCGAGACATTAAACTTTCTTGGCACCTCAAAATGCACCATTATGGATGAAGTTCTTAATTGGAAAAAAATCTCAGTGCATCCTACTAAAAAATACTCCAGGCCAAAGACAAGAAAAAAGGTCTTCACTGCGCTACTCTAAATTACTCTTAAAACTTCAAAAATCTGACTTGTAATCGCAGAAATTCTCACAGGACACTGTTCACTGAGGTAGCATCTATGTAAAATGGATAGAAACATAAAGGTCGGTGAGTAAGCAAATGAAACGACTGAATACATTATATGTAGCTATTGACCAACGACAAATATCTGGGAAAGGTCTTCTTAGAGCCTGAACAGGTTACAAACGTACATTCTAAACGGAAAATAGACTGAATTATAAGTATAGACCTTAGAAGCTACTAAATAGATGTAAAGTATCCACCAAAGATCTTTTAGGTCGAAGTGTGATAAGTTCACTTGGACCAATCTATCCCATAATCTACACTCTACAAAAACTGGAATGTACACGAATTCGAGGAGAAATACAAAAAAGTGAGTTAGTAAAATTTTGAACAAAAGGAAATAAAAGAAGAGCAAGAAAGAATAATAAAGAAAAAAATATGTAAGTAGCCAAAAAAATAATTGGCATAACACATAGCAGAAACATAAATAACTAATTTAACAATTAATGCAACAAAACAATGGAAAAGAAGAACACAATCAGACTAATATGACAGAACCTCACCTAGGGAATAGTGCAAAAACCCTTGACATCTGTCAACGACATAGTATTTACGCCACTGCTGCCAAGTCTTTATTTTAGTCCAAGCAACCACTTCTTTTTAAAATTTTTGGCGAAGTAGAGGGTGCTTTCAGACAATTCTTATTATTTTTACCACTAAATTTAAATTCTCAAATTACGCCGCTATTGTTTAAAGAAATAGATAACGCTTGCTGCCAACCGTCAGCAGTTAAGACCCTTAAATCGTTTTTTTTTTGCTATTTTATACGATATAAATGACTCTGTCAACTGTCATCATGTGCCGCCATATGATAAAATTTTTTAAATTTTTCTATGAAGTAAATATTAAAATGTTCATATAAACAATAAATAACATGAGCAAAATTAATGAAACAATGGGAAACCCAATTCAAAATGTTAGCATTACAAACAAAAATTACTAAAATATTAGATAGCTAATTTCATGGTGTCGGTTTATCGTGACGGTTATCCTCATCATTTTTCCGTTACGCGCCAGAATAAGTATAACTTTAATAAATGCAGGTGTTCTCGAATAGGCTCAGACTTGTTGCAAATTAATTAGTCTGATAAAAACACAGTCAGTAAAATAATTTACAAATGACTTCGACTTTTAATTGAAATCACAACAAAGTACCGCAGAGAAAAGGGATAAAAAAGCCGGAACCCTCTAGCTATATGGTACACACTTCCTAAACACTAGGACTAGTGATTGTGTTCCACCAACAGCAACTGGAACTAATAAATGCAAAAGATAAATCAAACTTAAACAAAAAAACTAATTAAGTCATAAATATAACGGACTTAAGAGTAACTCCAGTTCAGACAGCTGAGATTTTATACCTACATTAGATTCAAGTAAAAAAAGCGGCTGAACTGAATTTTGACATAATATTATTTTAACAATAATGAATGTTCGCATTTAAATATGAACCCGATTGTTCTTCCTACGCAATTCTAACAAAGCAGCTCAATAATGAATACAAATGAAAATGATCTCGACAGCAAGGGAAATAGCCGGTATATAAATCTTTATCGGACATTTAGATGGTATAAAACAGCTATAAAAATATTTATGTGTACAATAGTGTACATAACTACACAGAATAGATAAATAAGCAATCTGTTATATTTAAAAAACGCATTATTCGAAAGACAACAATTTCGAATTTTCATTACCTATTTTATTTAACGATGTCTTATATAGAAATTTAATAATAGAACGGATTAAACTGTCGTTGAAACTTAATATGGGTCTTCCGACTAGCGTTTCACTTGAAATTTCGTTGTCACTGTTTTCTCTTAACAGAAAAAGACATGTTATTATACCTCGAGGCCCAATTCTCTGTCAGTGACATCATTAAAAGAGACAATTTAAAAATTGACATCCAATTCCCCATTCCAGCCATAAAACTTATTCACTCATATCTTTCCAACAGAATTATCCAAGTCAAGGTTGGAAATATAATCTCCGATCCATTCACCCCCCTTTCAGGAAATCCACAAGGACCAATTCTAGCCCCAACTTTATATAACATCTACGCTAGCGATATTCCTCCTCTGGAAAATATCCAGTTCTACGCCGATGACACGGCCTTTTACACCTCCGCATCGTCGACTTAATCCTTAACCCTTAATCGAAAAACTCAAAGACTGCTGGATCAATTCTCCAACTGGTGCAGCAGATGGAGAGTAGCTCTAAATCCAAACAAAACCCAAACCACCATCTTTAGACATCATAACCTCAGTCGACGAGAAAATCTCTCTTTCGACTATATCTACCTCTCACTATAGGAGGAATAGCTCGTCCCTCAGAATCGGGTGACCTACTTGGGTGTTCGATTTACTCAAACACTCTGGTGGGATGCCGATGTTGAGCTTACACTCAACAAAATAAGAAGACGAGCGTCCCTCCTAGGTGCTCTGGGCGGTAGAATCGGATGAAGTGACACCAAAACCCTCTTACCCACATATAAAACCTTTATCAGACCTCTTGTCGATTACAAGGTGGTGCCATACTCTGCTATTCTTCGCAGCCACAGAAAGAGCGATCTTACGGAAAGTGAAAAACCTACTCTACCTCTATCTAAGCCATCTTGTCTACAATAACACAAAAATTCTGCCTTTCTATCCTTGTTTTCAGACGCTCCAACATCGTTATGTCGTCCGGTCTGCAGGGTACTAACACCGTAGCCCAGAGCACCCACCATACACACGGGAATGGAGGACTCCAAAGAAGATACAGAGTTCCAAAAAAGAAGATCCCCCTTCCTAACCTTAGACTCCTCCAATCCGTAGTAGACTTGGACCTTCCTGAAGACCTGGAAACCCTGCTGGATGAAACCCCCCTTTCCTACCGCTAGATAGTGCTCCAACCCCACACTGGATACTGGAAAAAAATGGGCCCTTGGCGAAGGTTTCTGTGGTTCCCTTCGTTCTTGCCAAATGGAAGAGCTCCACGAAAGAGGTGACACGCCACACCGTCAATCTCCCAACACCACATTGTATCACGTGGGTCACACTTCCACATACACCTACACTTACACCAACGAAAAATGAGTTTTTAGGCACGTTCAAGCACCATAGAGGGATGAAGAGCAGTTAGAAGATCCAACTTCACAGGAATTGCAAATAGGAAGATTTGTGGGAGCGGGGCCGACGACAGACAGATACTAACTCCTTTCCAACACCCCATTCATCCATCTCCTGAAAAGGACGTAAGTCCTACAACAGGGTTCCTTTACATACCAAATTCCTTAAAACTATCACACTTATCTTCCTAACTATATAAGTACTCTTAACTTAAATCACTTGTGCTTATTTAAATTCAACTATGATTACTTGCAAACATTGTGTTATCTTCATCACTTAAAATTAGTTGTTATTTTTTTATGTAATTATTTTATTTTTCTGTAAACATTGAATGAAACTATATTAAAATCTTAATTGTAGTTCTAGATATATATTTACTTGATTTAGATAAGACTAGCTAACCCGGCAGACTTCGTACCGCAAATCATTTATGTCATTCTTCCATTTTTCGTTTTTTCAATTTATTTTGATTTTATCGTTTTCATCATATTTTCTTGTTAGTTATTAGGTTTATACTATTTTTGTTTTCGTTATATTTTGTAGTTTATTGATAAAATATATTAGATGCATCACAATACTTAATTTAGTAAGAATCTCTTGTTTAAATATAAGTGATATTAACTGCGTCACCTTCCGGTGGCATCACAATACTTAAGTAAGGATTGCTCGTTTAAATATATGTGATATTAACTGCGCCACCTTACGGTGGCGTGATTGAAGTAATCAAATAAGTAGTGGTTGCTCGTTTAATGGAAGCGCCATCTGGTGGTAACTTCCATTAATACGAATATCATATTCATATTAACCATTAAAAATACAGCATCCTACTGATTTTCACGACAATCGGTTGAACAGGACAGAAGTTGTTACTCTGCAGCGCCACCCCAAACCTTCTCCGTGGAAAAATACATATGCATACCAATTTTCATGACATACGGTTGAACGGGGCAGAAGTTGCTACTCTGCAGCGCCACCCAGTGGCGAGTGGCATCAATGAGCATATTATACAAACCTTCTCCTTGGAAAAATACATCTACATGCCAATTTTCATGACGATCGGTTGAACGGGGCAGAAGTTGCTACTTTGCAGCGCCACCTGGTGCCGAGTGGCATCAATGTGCATAGCATATTCGTTATCTCCGAGGAAAAATACATATGCATACCAATTTTCATGACAATCGGTTAAACGGGGCAGAAGTTGCCACTTTGCAGCGCCACCTGTTGGCGAGTGAGATCAATGAGCATATCATATAAACCTTCCCTGTGGAAAAGTACATATATATACCAATTTTCATAATAATCGGTCCAGTAGTTTTTGAGTTCATCGATTTCGTACATAAAAACACATCCTTTTTTATATATATAGATACATATATATATATATATATATATATATATATATATATATTCCTGGACGGTCAACACTTACCAACTTACTTCATTGTGTTAATGACTGGACATCACTCTTGAATAATCGACAACCTATTGACATAGTATACTTAGATTTTTCCAAGGCTTTCGACCGAGTTCCCAAGCAAAGACTCCTGTACAAGTTAGAACATTTTGGAATTCGAGGAAGTTTAAAACAATGGATCGAAAGCTTTCTTACCTATCGTTTTTACAAGATTCGAGTTGGCGACGCTTTTTCTCAAGAAAGACCAGTTAAAAGTGGAGTTCCACAGGGCTCAGTACTGGGCCCCCTGCTGTTTACGGTTTACACGAGTGATCTACAATTCGACGTATCTAGTACAATATCGCATTACGCTGATGACTCCAAAATATACGGGGATCCAACTACAAGTCATCAGTCTATCCAACATGACTTGGCCTCAATACATCAGTGGTCCTCAGAGTGGTTACTTCCATTAAACACTGAAAAATGTGTAGTGCTTCATGTCGGCAAAAATAATCCACATACTCCTTATTATATTGATGGCCAACTTTTAACAACAGTGACGTCTCACAATGATCTAGGTGTTTTCGTGTACAGTGAACTATCGTGGTCGGATCACGTGCTTTCAGTGTCTAAACGTGCAAATACCAGACTTTATATGATCAGCAAGTGTTTTTCAAAAGTTTCCTTTCAATCTTTTTGTAAATTGTATACCACCCATGTTAGACCTGTTCTTGAATATGCTGGTCCAGCTTGGTATCCGGATTTAATTCGCGACAGAACATTACTGGAAAACTTACAACGGAAAGCCACCAGATTTACTTTAGGTCGTGTAAGACCCTCATATGAAGAAAGGCTATCCATGGCCAATCTTACCACCTTTGAGCTGCTTCGGTTGTGGGGCGATCTAATTGTAGCTTTTCGAATATTAAAATATAACTTTGGTAATCTAAGTACAACTTTTACCCTAAACACAGATACAAGACTAAGAGGACACCAGTTTAAGCTGAAGAAGGAAAATGTAACTGCTAGATCAAGACAAAACTTTTTACCCAATTTTTTATGCCTGGAATAATTTAGATCAAGAAATTATCTCTTCGCCAAGTGTCAATATTTTTAAAAACAGATTAGATCGTTGCGCAATATTTAATATTTAACAGTCTCTTATTAATTTTTGAGTTTAATCATTCCTTAAAGAACTTTTGTATTTTTGTGAAATTAATTTCTATTTTTTCTTTCTATCTTTTATTAATATGTCTATTAGTAGGTTGTTTTTTTTGTAATGTATTTTCTGTATTTTTGGGCAAAATAGGAGCCTAGCTCCTCTGCCCTTAACAATATGTAATAATAATAATAATAATACTTATCAATTTTCATGGCAATCGGTTGAACGGGGCAGAAGTTGCTACTCTGCAGCGCCACCTGGTGGCGAGTGGCATCAATGAGCATAGCATATTCGTTTTCTCCGTGAAAAAATACATATACATACCAATTTTCATGACAATCGATTAAACAGAGCAGAAGTTGCTACTCTGCAGCGCCACCTGTTGGCGAGTGGCATCAATGAGCATAGCATATTCGTTTTCTCCGTGAAAAAATACATATACATACCACTTTTCATGACAATCGGTTGAACGGGGCAGAAGTTGCTACTTTGCAGCGCCACCTGGTAGCGAGTGGCATCAATGAGCATATCATATAAACCTTCTCCGTGGAAAAATAGATATATATACCAATTTTCATAATAATCGGTCCGGTAGTTTTTGAGTTCATCGATTTCGTACATAAAAACACATCCTTTTATATATATATATATATATATATATATATATATATATATATATATATATAGATAAATCGCTTCTATTAACGAAAAGAAACTAATTTTAATAAGTTTCGTATAAAAATGTTAATTGTCGAAAAAATAATCGCGTGAAACAAAATTAAATTAAAATTATGGCTCAACTCCAAGATGGAAGTCGCGTGAAATGTCAGAATTTTTCAAGGATTACAGACACAAGTATTGAATTGCTATTTGAGTATTTAGAATAAACAAACTTCACATATATGCGAATTAAACAAAGAATATTTTTAAAAGCCGGTACCATGTACTTTAAACAAACAAAGCAGATACAATTACAGGAGAATTTACAGAATAAACTGTAGTAGTAGTAATTTAATGTTCAAACAGCACCAACATTTGAACATAAGCTTACTTCTGTAAAGAACCTAGTGATTCTTCTTCTTCTATATATCTGACAGTTGTCAACTACATAGTGTTGCCAACTTTACTTTTGCAAATGGTCTGTGACTTTTGATCCAAGTAGCCATTTCTTCTCTTTTCGAATGTCCTCAGACATTTAATCTAAGCAACCAATTATTCTTTTTTCAAAATGTTAGTTGGTAGAAAGAATAAAAAAATTATAGCATGGTTCTCCACTGATGGGATTAAGAAAAAACCGCACGTCTGAGATTCAATCAGGAAATAGTAAAAAAACATGTACGGTTAATTACTTTAGTCATTGTAGTCACTCAATGAAGTTATGAAAAGGTAATTTTAAATAAATCAGGAAAAAAATTGGATTAGAACCAAAAATTCAAAAGTTATTATCCAGTCTTATCCAGTCATAGTTTGAGCTTTAAATTATACACGAACTATTTCAAGTTTGCTTGAAAAGCAGAAAGTTCGAAACCTAAGCTTCAAAATCCCAAAAAGTCTTAAATTCTCGTGTTTAATGTTTTTCTCAAACTTACTCCGATTCGGATATAAGCATGGCTTATAATCGATGTCCGTATGAATCGGTGATTCATTTGAAACAGGAATGGACCGTTAAGTTGTAAACTGTATTTTCAAAGTAAATTTAAAGTTAGCTTTAGATCGTGGCGACTGAGAACAAGACAGAAATATCAAAAAGAAAAAGATACGTGACGGTCTCTTAATTTTAAGAAATGGAGAATATCTGTGCAAACTTTGACCTGTGTAAAAATATTAAATGAGAATTCGTGGAATCTGCAGGAAAATGTTACAAGATTATTAAGATTTTCTATGATTATCGACAAAATTCTTATAAACGTTGAGAAAAACTATAAATACACAACTAATTTTAGTAAAAACACTAAAGGGTGTTTTCTGATTAAACTGTACCATTTAAGATCTAAGATTATCTAAAATCCTGCATTTGGTCGCAAATCATTTTAACGGCTAATTTTGACCATTTATGTGGTAGTTAACTTTGGAACTTGTTAATCTTCAGCATAATCTGATTCGCAAGATCGATCTGATATTTTCACTACTAAAATAATGGGAAGATAATGGATTTTTCAAACCAGTATTTGTATTATAAATAACAAAGATTATAGACATGCCGAACACAGGAATCTTGTAATTAACATAATAGTAAATGAAAAAAACATAGAACAAATACACAAATTCATGTTGCTGATCCAGATATCCAGCTAAGACACAGAAAACAGTACGCCAGTACAACATTCCTGAAGATCAAATCCTTTTTTTTTGTAATAAAAATGATACCTGTTGGCAAAATACTGTTTTATTATACGAAATGGACATTAAAAGTTAACTGCATGAAAAGAATCGAGGACTGTGAGATTTTGAATTTTCGATGAATTCCTTGGACCGATACAGTTCCAAAATAGGGTTTTCTAAAGAGAACATGCAGAAAACATAACATATGTTGTTAAGCATAGTAAAAAGAATGAAATTGTATATTTTTGAAGTAAAACTTCTTTAGGCGCGACTAGGGGTAACTCAGTAATTCTAACGAACGTGACGTCATATTCTACTGTAACGCAAAAAACCTGATACAAAAAACCTAACACGATTCCGCCTACTATATTAAATAAAAGTCCAATTTAAATCCAACTCCAGCTGAGATCGGTAGTGGTTTCTCTACTGGCAAATTGTGCCCAGCTCAGCCGTAGAGGGTAAGTACCAAAATAAAGTGAGTGCGCCACCGATTTGTACGATTAAAATCGGAAACCCCTGATGTTCCAGGCACTACTTCACCCACTGGAGATAATTAAATAAATTTTGAATATTAAACAGCTCTAATTGAATTACACAAGAAAGAAAGCGACGATAAAGTGAGCAAAATAAAACAAAATCTCAACTAGACCCTTCTTTAATAGAAATATTAAGAATTACAAAACTGTCAAGCCTCGTGCTTGACAACGCTATTGATATTTATATAAAAAAAGAATATATGAATAATATTAAAAGAGAATTTTATCCCAAAATGTGTGATCACACGCAATATAAAAAAAATATAAACAAGAAAAATAGATCTTAACTAAAACTATAGTTGCGCCTTAAATCTAATTACCTTATCTGATAATCTAGATACAATTCCTCGTCGTCCTAGGCTTCTCCAATACTTAGGCCAGTACCAAATTCAAGCTTGTTCCCAGAACCAATAGGCTTGCACCAATCACAACTAACTTAAGCTCGACTAAGTATCAGGTCAGCAATCAAAACTCAACCAAAAACTAGGACTTAAACCCTTAACTAGGATTTATACCTGTATCTAGGATTGCAGCCTATAACTAGGACCCTATTAAGATAGGGTTGTTTTATTCCTTTAAACTCGTGACACCCCTGGCTGGTAAACGGGTGGAACAATATTCTCGTTGCTAATTGCACCAATCGGGAATTCTACCACAATTTACCGTCTGAACGGTTTTAAATTACCAAATTTCCCTACTGTCTGCACTATGGGTTACCACAGAAGATTTCCTAAATATCCCTTCACGAAGAATTTTTCCAACGAATCCACCAAAATACGGAAAATCTCACTCCAATAATATTTGTTAGGAAAAACTGAGGTTTAATTTCGTAAATCCAAAATTAATTGTCTCCGATGAACAGAGATTACAACTTAAACCCAGAAAATCTTTTCACTGCCACGTTCTCAAGACAAGGGCTGGTAATAGAAAGAAACGATTGTTACATATCCACGTTCACGGAATTTGACACACGTCGAAATAAGGAGTGGCCTCTACTACTATAGGGACAATAACCGTAGGATTTACGAACAAACAGTGGTCGTTAGATACGCCTAATCTTATTATTTATCAAGATATCAATAAAAATCTCAACATTACCTAATTCCTCGTTCATTTTCAATTTTATTAAGCAAGATAGAAATATAACGGAACACTGACTGTAGAACACTATACGTCGAGTTATCGACAAAAGAAGAGAAATAGTACCTCGGCCGGGTAAAAATAAAAACATAACCACAAGGATTCATAAACTGAATTTTAATAAATGTACTTCTAAAAATAATTCCAGCGATATCAGGAATAATTTATAGCCAGAATAATAAATAATAGCTGGCGATTAACTATAATCGATCTAAATCAACTGGTTCCAGACTCCAGTAAACCTTTAGTAATGACGGATTTATAAGGTAAGAATTTAGTTATTCTAGAGCGAATTTGACCCGTGACAGCTGACCTGTGAAATTGACAGCTTGTCAACCAAAATACATTGTTGGTGAATAGTTTTACACCTAAAATTTGTGTATAAAGTGTTTGTTTTAAATATGAATAAACAAAGTGGATTTGTTAATGAAGAAAGTGATGAAAAAATATTGAATAAAAATGAGTGAGTACTTTATATGCATACATTTTATTTTCCTGTGAATCGTTTAAAAAATCAATATTGAAATATCTACAAAGAATAAAAGATATAAAGTTATTTGTACAGAAAATTAATGCACTATAAAGTCTATCTATAAATGTATTGAAATTTCCAGATGGGGATCTATAAATATTTAATATACAACAGGTGGTTTGAAGTATTTTAAAAGAGATACTGGAGATTTCAGTATCTACTTCAAGTGATAAATTAGTCAAAAAATCGTGTTTCTTAATTTCTATGGAAGATTTTGTCAAAATTAGTACACCGCCATGTGATTTATTAGTTCTATTGAAGTAACAGTAACAGAGTAATTATTAAATCGTAAGTAGCCGATATTGTCATTATTGGACCATTTTTCGGATAGACATATATGTCTGGTTCATATTGCTTTATGATTAGGTCTATTCTATTAGTTTTGTTAGAAATTGATTGATAGTTAACATTTAAAATACGGAAGAAATTATCAGATTTCTCATGGTTTTAACACACACAGTTCTTTATGTTTCTACTGACTTCCTTGCGATACGTACGTCAAAACTTTTGATTAGCTAACCTAACCGTTAATTTCTGTCAAAAATTTTTTAACCGTGAAAGTGAAATTAATGAATTTTAGATAAATTACAAAACAAAATAGTTGTCACTTGAATAAAATGGCGGATTCTAAAGAGTATTTTACTTTTTCATCAATAAATAATAATAATAAACGAAAAAATCAAAAACCTGTAACTACTTGTTAATAAACATATTTTGAATTTGAATTTATTTTGCGATGATACGTACGACAAATAAGTTTTACTTCAATCGCGCGTAAAGGTTAGACGCACACTCTTTTTTTTTTGACATGTTCAAGAAATTAGAAGTGTGAGCTTCCTCGTATAATAATCTTGATTAAAAAATTTCATGGATTGGATCGAAATGAACGTCCAAATCTTTATTTTATAGGCACCCACACCTCAAACTACCTAAAGCGAAAGATTTATTACTCCGTGCCGATTGCGAAAACACTATAACAGCGGAGGTGAAACCAAAATTTGCAATTATTATCGGCAATCTTGGATAGAAAAAAGTACTAGAAGAAGAGGTAAAACTTGTATTACCCAAAATTTTTACATAAAAATTGTGCGCGGACAATTGTAGTTAAAAAATGTAAGCATGATTCAAATTGAAGTGCAACTCATTTTGTGAAAAGTAGAAAACAAACAAGACTAGTTTTTTTTGGTAGTAATGTTAAACATTCAATTGCACTGTACAAACTACCTTCCAAACTATTTTAGGACGAAATAAACACTTCTATTAGGCCTAACCAAATTAAATTGTGACTTAAATAAATACAAAGGGGGCCGAATAGCCCAGGTAGCTAAGGCCTCAAACAGAGAAGAAGAAGAAATAAATACAAAATTTTAAGAGAGGTTTGCTTTATATATATACTAGCTGACCCGGCGGACTTCGTACCGCAAATCATTTATGTCATTCTTTAATTTTTCGTTTTTTCAATTTATTTTGATTTTATCGTTTTCATCATATTTTCTCGTAAGTTATCAGGTTTATACTTTTTTTTTGTTATATTTTGTAGTTTATCGATAAAATATATTAGATGATAACAATACTTAATTTAGTAAGAATTTCTCGTTTAAAAATAAGTGATATTAACTGCGCCACCTTCCGGTGGCGTCACAATACATAAGTAAGGATTGCTCGTTTAAATATATGTGATATTAACTGCGCCACCTTACGGTGGCGTGATATAAAGTAATCAAATAAGTAGTGGTTGCTCGTTTAATGGAAGCGCCTTTTGATAGTAACTTCCAATAATACGAATATCATACTCATCTTACCCATTAAAAATACATCATCATACTGATTTTCATGACAATCGGTTGAACGGGGCGGAAGTCGATACTTTACAGCGCCGCTTGATAGCGAGTTACATCAATGGGCATAGCATATAAAGCTTCTCCGTGGATAAATACATGTACATACCAATTTTAATATTGATCGGTCAAATAGTTTCTGAGTCTATCGATTTCATACATACACACATCCTTTTTTATATATATAAATAGAAGATAAGGATTGCTCGTTTAAATATATGTGATATAAACTGCGCCACCTTACGGTGGCGTGATATCAAGTAATCAAATAAGTAATGGTTGCTCGTTTAGTGGAAGCAACATCTGGTGGTAACTTATATTAATACGAATATCACATTCATATTAACCATTAAAAATACAGCATCCTACTGATTTTCATGACAATCAGTTGAACAGGGCAGAAGTTGTCACTCTGCAGCGCCACCTGGTGGCGAGTGGCATCAATGGGCATATCATACAAACCGTGAAAAAATACATATACATACCAATTTTCATGACAATCGGTTGAACGGGGCAGAAGTTATTTATCACTCTGCAGCGCCACCTAGTGGCGAGTTACATCAATGTGCAAAGCATATTCGTTTTCTCCGTGAAAAAATACATATACCTATCAATTTTCATGACAATCGGTTGAACGGGGCAGAAGTTGCTACTCTGCAGCGCCACCTGGTGGCGAGTGGCATCAATGTGCATAGCATATTCGTTTTCTCCGTGAAAAAATACATATACATACCAATTTTCATGACAATCGGTTGAACAGGACAAAAGTTGCTACTCTGCAGCGCCACCTGGTGGCGAGTGGCATTAATGAGCATAGCATATTCGTTTTCTCCGTGAAAAAAAACATATACATACCAATTTTCATGACAATCGGTTGAACGGGACAGAAGTTGCTACTTTGCAGCGCCACCTGGTGGCGAGTGACATCAATGAGCATATCATACAAACCTACTCTGTGGAAAAATACATACGCATACCAATTTTCATGACAATCGGTTGAACGGGACAGAAGTTGCTACTCTGCAGTGCCACCTGGTGGCGAGTGGCATCAATGAGCATATCATATAAACCTTCTCCGTGCAAAAATACATATATATACCAATTTTCATAATAATCGGTCCAGTAGTTTTTGAGTCCATAAATTTCTTACATAAAAACACATCATTTTTTATATATATAGATTTCTTGTGTTCGTGTGTATATGACTGAACTGCTTCTAAACGCCTGGTCCGATTTTGACGAAATTTTTTGTGTGTGTTCAAGGAAATTCGAGAATGGTTTAGATTCACAATTTGGCCCACTGGAAAATGTTTTTTTAATTAATTTTTTACTTATTTGTGTATTTCAACAGTAAAGTGACAATATTTCCTAAGAGACATTTATTGTTTAGTTTTACGAATTCCTAATAGATGACAGTTTAACTTAATTGAAGTAACTGTATACACCTTTGACATGTAGGTTAAATAGACACCCGGTAGATGGTACTGTATTTTGATTTCTAGATTATTCAACACTTAGGTTGTGACAAAACCCAATAGATAGTGCTGAATTTCGATTCATAAATAAATAGATAAACGAAAAATTAAAAGAAAGTGGAAAATTAAAAACAGAAAAAATGCGGAAAAAATAAAGCCAAAAAATAACTTTCTAAATCAAATAATATAACGCCACCCTAATATCTCATATATTTAACCGAGCAATTACTACTAAATCAACTACTAGGACGCCACCGTAAGGTGGCGCAGTTATTATCTCATATATTTAAACGATAAATTCTCACTAAATCAAGTACTATGAATCTAATATAAAAAATCATTGCAAACTTTCGAGATATATTCGTTTTGTGTCGTCAGTGCATAGTGGTGCCAAATTTGTATTTTATTTAATAATAATAAATTCAAAAATCAAATATAATAAAAAACTCTTGAAATTGTATATTCGGTAGTGAAATTTACCCAACAGGAGGCAAAAAATGGAGCAATTTTAATAGATTTAAAAAAAGTTTACCCGCGAGTTACAGAATTACAGGTAAATATGCTTTATAAAAAGCTTTTAGTCAAAGGTGATTTATCACTGTGTATATTATCCAACCAAAATCTTCGTAAATCGAATTTTTTTTTGCTTGAATCCCATTTTAATCAGAATAATCTAATAAAAAGTCATCCTAGTAAAGCGTACATATGTTCGTTGTCAGACTAATCAGGTTGAAACAGGGTTGAAGCAAAAAAAATCTACTCTAATACGTTGCGAGTGTTCTGATGCACAATCGATTCTCGTACTAATTGGTGATTGGTTAATACAAGGATAGAGTTTAAATAAAAGCTTTTTTTTAAAACCGGCCAAAAATTAATACTTTCCGGTTTATTTTTAGGTCAGAAAATCTCATTTTGTTGGACAAGACCAGAAAATAAAAATGAGTCCGGTAACAGCTTTTACCGGATTCATTTTTATTTACTTTCCTTCTATGGTAACCGAGTTTTGTATATATTTAAAACTATAAAATAACTTGACATATTTTGACGTTTAGTTGAAATTTATTATAAAATGGATATTTAAAATGATGCATTTGATTGTGAATTAATGGAAATTATACCAGATGAAATTGTTAAGGGGGCCACCCAAGCAACGTTTGTTAAAAAAAAAAAATTAAAATTAGTTCTTGTTATAAAAATTTAAACTAAATAATAAGAAGTTTATGGTACAAAAATGCCTGTTTAAAAAAAATATTATACGAAATACGTCCCAAAAGTGCTTTTACTGGATTCGCAGGTTTGCAGGGCTCGCCTTGGCTCGCTCTGCATTTTGCCTACTCGTCCAGTAAAAGACCACTTTCGGGACTTGTTACGTAAACTACTATTTTCAAACAAGTTTTTTGCTTTTAATTTATTTTTTACTTTTTAAAGTCTCTGGCTAGCTTTCTGTCTGTAAATCTCATTCAAAGTATCATTGTTGCAAGCATGTTCCTCCATATTGGATTAAAAATAACGTCATATTATTTTTCAAGTTACACATAAAAGTACATCAAAAATAACTATTACGCCATCTTGCATGGTCCGCCATATTGGAATCAGAATGACTTCACATTATTTTTCGAGTTACTCTCAACGAGCCCTTTCAGATGATACCCACATTGTAGAAGTACATTAAAAATAATTATTCCGCCATCTTGCATGGTATGTATGCCATATTGGATTTAGAATGATATCATACAAATTATCGTGAATTGTCATTCAAACTAAACGTGTACCTATACAAAATTTCAGCTCAATCGGTTGAAGATATCTACTTTAAAATTGACTTCAAAGTAATACATACATTGCAAGTAAAATAACAGCTTTTAATTAAAAAATATACACTTACCTCTTCTTCTTCTATACACTGTGCTTCTAAAGGAAATAGTGGTCTCTGTGGTGCACAGCTAGGACCTTTTGCAAGGTAGTACGCAGAAGCTGCAGCAACTCCTGTTAAAGCTAGTGCTCCTGCACCCCCTCCTATGTATAGGAGACATCTCTCCATATTTTCTACTGAAAATAAAAACAAAAATTTTACAAAATACTATTCAGTAAATTAACTATCTATTAATCAAATTTATATCTATGCATATTGTTAATATTTGCATAATACCCAAATTCAAATATGAACTTAAATTATTATACATTTATTCATACACCGCCATTCATGATACGTATATATTTAAACAAATAGAAAAAAAATGATAATAGCATAATGTCCGTGTAATAAATATAGTTTCAAAAAACTTAAAAACACGCTTTTAATGCACATGGAACTAAAAAAATAAAAATCATTTTTAAAATAAACTTAAAACAACAATGTCGCGAATTTTTTTTCTGGCGTGGACGGGATATGAAATCTCAATCGGTGAATCCGGCGGACGACGTTAGCGAAGACCCGCGCATCAGCCCGCTCAGCCAACCAACGCACTGAAAGTGGTGGGACATACTAACAGTAATAAGCCACAAGTTCTTACTCCAACGAAGAGTTACATACCCAGTTAATAAAAGCAAGTATTGAACTGCCTTCAAAAAAAAAAAGAGAAAAATACACTAGAAAGCCAGAAATAAAATCTTTATTTCTCAAAAAAATTGGAAGCAACTAGGCATCTGATTTCGATTTCCTTGAAGTTTATACCTTTGTAAAAGATTTAAATTACTAACATTCGGAATTTAGATTTAATAACTAAGATTAAAATAGAGGGTAATTTGCCACAATTCGTGACCCATATGCGTGCCACTTCTTACTTACCCTCCATTATACATATCGCAGATAAAAAAAGAAAATAAAATGTAAAACTAAACGAACTATTTCATTGTTATAAAATTTTATATTTATGTAAACAAAAGCAACCTCTTTTATCACAAACCATAATAAAACTGATTGACTTAGATTAAAAAAAGGTTAAAAAATATTTAAAAAAGTCACAAAAGAACTTTATCGATTATTTTGAGATATCTATCTCTCATGGGATTTTTGACATTTTTAGAAAGTATACAAACAAGAATATATTAAATGATATAAAGGAGAAATTGAAAAAATGTCATATCCAGCAGGACTCGGAGGGGGTTCGAGTCCTGCTGGATAAAAAACATTTTAGGGGTTGGTGTCCTTTGCTTACTGTGGTCGTCCGGAGTAAATTGGACATTATCCATAGGAAGCTATTTTTGCTGGAATCTCTTCAGGATGTGCCCAATATCGATAATCACGATATGCGTCAGTCGTATTCCTGTGTTAAATTTTTTATATAACAAAATCTGAAAAAAATTGAAATTTTTTCATTTTTTTGCTCCTATTTTTGTGTATAATTCGGAAAGTATAGGTACACTAGAAAAAAAATTATAATAAGATAAAAGTTTCGTTATTTAATTTTACACAATATTTCTTTAGTTACAATTTAAAAATTTAATGTTAATTATTGAAAAAATAGCAATAATTGGAAAAAAAGGGTGTGGCAGTCAGTGAGAAGTTATACTTCTATGCACGCGCCCGGATTCATAAATTTTAATGAGAATGATTTAGCAAAATCATTATATGATATTCGTATTCAGCGACCTCAAAAACCTCCTAGTACCGAGTACACACTCATTTTGTATCAAATTTGCATAACATTTCCTGGAGACGAGGTCCGTCTTAAGTACCAGGTGTTTCGAACACCACCGCAATTATCATATTCGTATTCAGCGACCCAAAAAACAGCCGAGTTCCAAGTGTAATTTTGTACAGAATTTACATAAAACATCAGGAGAAGAGGTAAATACTCTAGGCACCAAGTGCCGCGGAGACTTTCGACATCATGATATTCGTGTTCAGCGACCCCAAAAACCCTGAGTACATAAATTGAACCCATTTGGAATCCTTACCGAGTTGTAATTTTTCTATCTATTGTCTGTTCGGAATGTACTTTTCGACTCTTCTTAACAACTCTGTTTATGTAGCCAACAACCTCAAAAGCATAGTGCAGGATATACTGCAACCATGTGACGGTAGTATGGACTACAATACAATACTCATTACTGAATATTATTTGGTTTTTGTATATCTATCTCTTTTCAATGTGGTAAATATTTCATCTTTGTTTTTACCGACCAATATACCTTATATGTGTTTCTGTATCTCTCTTACTCACAACATTACATATGTGATGATTTTTCCCATTTAACCCCACACAAATCAAATGCATGAATAGAAGTATAACTTCAAAAATACAAAAGTTTATTCTTCAATTGGTTTCGACCCAATAAACTTGACTTACAACCTCCATACTCCGCCTAGAAAAACTATTTAATATGATTAATACTTGTGCTAAATTTCGTTAGGATGTCGGATAGTTTTAGCAGAGTAATTTCGCAAATAATTACTAGAAAAAAATCGCAAACTTTTAAATTCATACTTGGCTCTACATAAGGCTCTCAGATAGTCGCCAGTTTCTGTACGTACAAAGGAAGGATCAAACTTTCAAACGCATTTTTTATAATTCACGTTCACAAAGTTTCTATTTCGACACTAAAAACAGTATCGAAATAGATTCATTGTAGCACTGTTTTTGGTAACTTTTTGTTTTACACAATTGGTTGCACTGCACTGATTGTCAACGAAAGAGTTCAGGTGGTAAATCAAGAAGTATGTTGTAGTAAATTATTAACTACATTATCAGCGATATTGCGAAATTCAGAATATTTTATACAAATTTGACAAACATTCAAATTTAAAATCATTAAAACTGTCAAGTGTCAAAAGTGTCAAGATTGCCAACATAAATAAATATTTAGAAAAACTCTTCATTTTATTTATTTTTTTAAACTTTTAAAAGTTCATTATAAAAAGTAGTATGTAACACTCGAATTACAATGACGGTTTGTACTACTCGTTCTTTGCGAAACTCACCGCTTCGGTTCGTTTCACAAACTGCACTCGTACTACGAAACCTGTCATTGTAACACTTGTATTACAATATACTATTGTAAAATTAAAATCGGTCCACAAAGAGAGCCTAGATTTTTTTAGGCTTATAAAGAATTTGAATAACTTTACGAGTTGCAAACATATTAATTTGAAAATGTATACACTTAAAGAACATTAAAAGACGAAATTTGTTTTTCTAGTAGGCTGGATTGCAAAATTATTAAGCAAAAACTATCCGACAGATCTTAACGAAATTTAGCACATGTGTTAATCATATTAAAAAGTTTTTCTAGGCGGAGTATGAAGGCTTGCGAGTCAAGTTTAGAGTGTCGAAAACAATTAAACTTCATTTTTATTTTATGCTATTTTTACATCAAATTTTCAAATTTTACTAACGAAATATTGTGTAAAATAAATATAGTTTAAAAAAACTAAACACGCTTTTATAGCATATGAAACTAACAAGTAAAAAAATAAATGTAATTAAGGAAAACAAAAAAGCATGTTTCTGAAAAACATCGAACTAAAAAGTTAAAAATAACTTTCAAAATAAAATTAAAACAAAAATAAATGAAAAATACTAGTATTATTGTGAAAAAAGCGTGGGCGCTGCATACCATATGTTTCGAATGTCAAGCGCCCACGCTTTTTTCACAATAATACTAGTATTTTTCATTTATTTTTGTTTTAATTTTATTTTGAAAGTTATTTTTAACTTTTTAGTTCGATTTTTTCAGAAACATGCTTTTTAGTTTTCCTTAATTACATTTATTTTTTTTTGTTAGTTAAAAATGCTATAAAAGCGTGTTTTTTAGTTTTTTTAAACTATATTTATTTTTTACTTTTTAGTCCAATTTATTTTATTTCAATAGATTCGTTAATTTGCTGTGACGATTACAAGACCCTCACTCAATCATTATTCGTTTATTTAGTTGGAAATGCTTTGAAAGCGTGTTTTTTTGATTTCTCAAATTATATTTATTGTATTCATATTGTTGATGATTAAACATATTGTTACAATCACTTGGAAAAAAAAATTATTATTGTGAAATCTAAAGAATTGTTAGATTAATTCTAAGACAATTTCATTCATATTGTTTATAATTACAGTGAAACCTCTATTTACGGACACCTCTTAATATCGGACAACTCTATATATCGGACAAATAGCCATATTAAAAAAGGTTTACTAAGGTATTTTATGTATTAATTCCCTCTATATAATGGGCCCTCTACATAATGGACGCGGACAGATAACTGTATACTTAAATAATGCTATTTCATTGAAATGGACCTCCTTTTATCGGACAGGTACCTATAAAAATTTGTTTATTGAAATTACACTAAATTGTATTAAATATTGTATTCAAAATTTTATTGAAATGGTTACAGAACAATTGTGTTTCATTGAATTTCGACCCCCTGCTATCAGACAGGTACAGAGATTTATTTTAATATTTACCCTAAATTGTCATTGAAATCATCTTTTAAATATCTAATGGATGTATTTTATTGTTTAGTTTTATATACTATTGGATGATATTAAAATCAAATTAAACAGTGATGCACAATAAGTTTTTGTATAAATTTTTATCTACTTTATGCAGAAAGTGTAATTGTTGATTAGCAGTTTACTGTTGATCAGTTGTTGTACTTAGATTATTTGATATGAAAGGTTAAAAAAACCAACGTTTAAGTTTATATGAAAAAATTGAAACTTTGGTTTCAGATTTTTTTTTAAATTTAAGTCTGTGTATGTATTATGTATGTATATATATGAAACTATTTTAGATATTTATACTTCTGTAAATTGCATAAATAAATATCTTCATATTTCTATCAAAACAGTTTTAATAGAATACATTCCATACCATAATTTTCAAATATTGTTAGAATGAACTCTAAAATTTTAAAAATTGTTAGCTATGTATATATATCGATCCTAAGTTGGAATGGAATGAAAATATATATTTTACATAAGAAAACTATGAATTTTAACACTTATTTTATATGAAATTCGAAATATTTTATTCCAAGTACATATACCTAAGTAGATATATATTGTTCTGATCACACCTCCTAATAATGGACACCTCCATATAGTGGACAGAAACTAATTCCCCGGAGGTGTCCAGTATTGGGAGGGTTTACTGTAAACGTATTCCGGAGAGGGAGCCTGAAAAACGGCTACAAGGCCGAAGGAAGGCAGCAGGCGCACAAATTACCCACTCCCGGCACGGGGAGGTAGTGACTAAAAAATAACGATACGGGACTCATCCGAGGCAGCAGCCGCGGAGTGGAAAATTACAAACAAACAAACATACATACATACATACACACAGGTAAAGTTAATAAAAGCGTGTTAATTAAATAACGAAACTTTTAACTTGCTATAATTTGTTCTCTGGGAGCTATATTTTCCGAATTATACACGAAAATAGGAGCAAAAAAATGAAAAAATTTTAATTTTTTTTCAGATTTTGTTAAATAAAAAATTTAGCACAGGGTTAACGACTGGCGTATATCGTGATTATCGATATTGGGCAGGCAAGTACTGAAGGTATTCTAGCAAAAAATAGCTCCCTATTGAAAATGTTCATTATGGTCTGCATTTCGACAGATACCGGACTGGTATAAATTACATCTTTAATAACAGAATTTCAGAGATAAAATTTGCTAAAATCAACAAATAATATTATCACGTAATCCGCCATTCAAAATATAAAAAAATATATATCAACATTTAACATTTGTTTAACTCACCTGATAAATATTTTGTGTACCTACAATATTTGTGTTGTTTATATAAAATGAATGATTAAAATATTTTAGTTGCACACTATAAACTACACGTAGTCACAAAATTGTCCTTATTTATAAAACTATAAACATAATCAATGGTCGTTTCCATCGATTCTTTAATTTTCTACATCATTAAAGTATACGGTGATATTTGAATTATTAAGATGTAAAAACGTTGACGATGATAACGTTTAAATTATTAAACACATCAAAAGAATTTGCTGGAAAAAGTGTATCGATTTGATATTTAATAAATATAATCTATAAGTTAATAGTTCCTACACTTGTGAAAACAATGAACTATTAAATTTTATCAATAAATGTTTTTTATTATTTAAATTAAATGTTTTATATGAAACATACATTAAAATTGTGTTATTGCAGCTGTTATTTCCTCTTTTTTCCTAACATTCTAATATAGGCCAGCGGCAAGGTGTTTAAAGGGTGCAAAATAAATAAATTAACTTGCATTTTTGGTCAATTTTAAGAACAGGTCTAAATAGTGTACATCAGTGCGACTGAAAAAATGTTTGGGATATCTTTTGGTGGTCGAAAAACCTTTTTACGATTTACTACAATTTTTATGATTATGTTTTTGAAGTTATACTTCTATTCGTGCGCCCAGCGTTAAAAATTTGTATCGGATTAAATCGGCAAAATCATTAAATTACGTTATATATATATAATGGCGAGAGTAAGAGAGAGACAGAAACACATAAAGGTAAAAACACAGATGAAATATTTGCCACATGTTATTATTCGTAACTATAGTTCCGTTTAAACATTCAGTACATTGAAAAGTGAGATATACAAAACATTGTTTGAGCTTATGTTTTAGTATCAAAGTGACGTATCACATTGTTTTTGACAGATTAATTTATTATTCTGTCACGTAAGTATACATATTAGGTTTAATATTAATGATATTATTGATAATATTCAGTGATAAGAATTGTATTGTAGTCTATAGTACCGTCCCATGGTTGCAGTATAGGTTATATTATATCCTGCACTATGCTTTTGAGGTTGTTGGCAACATAAACAGAGTTTTTAAGAAATTGATTTCAGTTAACCTTTTGGGAAATCATAATGTATTTTATGAATATTCTTTCATTATTTTCACAAAATTATTATAAATATTCTATCATTCATCGCATTAAATATGCGTAAAGGTTACTGCTTCGGGAATTTTCGAGTTTAACTTTTTATGAATTGCCTGAATTGGCATGATTACCTAGTGCAAGGGATCAACAAATACGTGACTTCTACTTAAAGTTTCGCTATTTAATGCTATTTTTTATATCACTCTTTCTTCGACCTTTTTCTATTAAAGCGTCTCCCTTACCTTGTTGCCAACTTATACGCTAGTCAAAATATTTGATACTGCACACGACAGCGGCACTGTATTAATCTTATACTTTATACAGTTATACATACGATATACGCAATACATATTTTTAGATTTTGATCAAAAAGTAATATTTTGTAAAATACTATTGGAAAGATGAAGAGTATTATATTTTTTTTTGACTGTTCATTGCATTTTAACCTATAAAATGGACATGATAGTTTGGATTTATAGTATAGTAGGTCCATGTTTCAAGCATATAATAATTTTGCTAAATCATTCCTATACAAATTTCTAAACCCGGGCGTGTGCATAGAAGTATAACTTTTATTGGCAGTCCACTGACTGCAACACCCGTTTTTTTTTTAATTAATATTCTACGATTTTTACATTTTTCACTAGTTTCAACGATCTTTTACGATTGCTAACGATTTTTTGACAAATGTCTAACAGTTATGAAGAATTTCTATCATTTTTACGCTTTTCTACGGTTATTTAAGTTTCTCGCTGATTTTTATGGTTCATTATAAGATGTACAACATATTTTACAGCTAAACAGATATAACTGCAACCGTCACGATTTGACACGACCGGACACGAGAGACGTTGGTTGATGCGGTGATGCCTAATCGAATATTATTTTAGAGGTATTGAACTGTAATATTAATACTACATAGTTACTGTAATGAGTTTATAATTATACCTATTTATCTTCAGTGCATTAATATCAAAATAATTAGTCATACTCATTAAAATGAACTTAAATGAATGGAAGTCTATAAAATCAGAAAGATAAATTCAACACACAATAACTACATCACGATTTACGAAGTTATCTGACAACGTAGCAAACGCACTAGAATTGAAATACAATGTTAAGTATACGGATGTTTACGCATCGGGCGCTTGAATGCAACTGACTCTCGGCTCCTCCCTCTATCGATGAATTGACCTTGAAAGTTGCAGTTGTATCTGTTGAGCTGTACGATTTTTTGTTTTTAATTGTAATATAGAATTTCCGATTTTCTAAGGATTATTTATGGGTTGCTAAGATTTTTTACGATTTCCTACGTTTTTTCGGTTATTAAATATTATTTACATTAGGTACTTAGACATCCCCTTACCACAAATGAAAAATGCAGTTATCGTTAATTTTTCTCGATTTTAAACCCTTTTTTGATACCAGACCTCTGGCCTAATAACATACTAAGATAATTTTTATATTAGTCAGTGGTGAATAAAACCTACAAATGAGATTTCTAGAGTGTTATTAATAATTTTTTTTTATATTAAAATTTTTCTACAATCTGGTCTAAGACCAATGAGTAGCTTTTTTCTTATTCCTAATATACTAATCAGCTAAATATAAGAGTCACCCTTTGATGTCTTCTTAGTTTCTACTGTTTTACATAGGGCACATTATTCTTGCGCACTATCACTTTGCTTTTCTTTTGCACTGCACTGCACTACACTAACTCATGAGGTTTGGTCCTCTTCAGTCTTCTTTTCTGATTTGTGTGATCCAGGAGCTGTATTGCCTCGATGTTCTTATGTTGGTGAAGTCTTCCTTCATGGTTTCTTGCAGCTTTTTGGGCTTCTTTATCTACATACCCTTAGGTCCCTATGGAGATCTTCATTACGAATATACCAGGGTGCATTGACAATGCCCCTTAACACTTTATTTTGAAAGGTTTGTATTATTTTAATATTACTGTTTTTGGTACACCCCCATAGTTGTATTCCATACGTCCAGATCGGTTTTAGAGTTTGCTTGTATAGGAGAAGCTTATTATGTGTTGACATTGCCGAATATTTACCCAGAAGCCAATACATTTTTTTATATCTATAGCCTAGTTCTTCACGTTTCTTTTTCACATGAGCTTTCCATCGAAGCTTAGCGTCTAGTGTTAAGCCAAGATATTTGGCAGTGTTCGCATATGGGATTTGTTGTCCATTCATATATATATTGGTATATATTCTATCCTCCTATTAGTAAAGTCTACATGAGTTGATTTACTTTCATTTAGTTTGATCTTCCACTTTTCTGTCCATTGTTTAAATTTATCAATTGCATTTTGTAGTATACTATTTGTTTCTATGTTGTGTTTGCCAACTGCCAAGAGGGCTGTATCATCAGCAAATGTAGCTACAGTATTTTCATCTAACTCTGGTAGGTCACAAGTGTAGAGAAGGTACAGGACCGGACCCAAAACGCTACCCTGTGGAACCCCAGCTTTTATTTCTTTAAGATCTGCCTAAAACCGAACTGATAGTTTGGAATTAGGTTTTTTCTTTCTATAATTGGTTGTATTCGTTTGAGGAGTAACCTTTCAAATAACTTAGAAATAGTAGGTAGCAACGAAATTGGTCTATAAGAAGTGACCAGATGAGGTGGCTTACCTGCTTTTGGGATCATTACTATTTAATAATGAAATTAATTTTTGACATATCCTGCTTGGGATATCCAGAACGCAAATATAAAAGTTCACTGCTACATTCAGGATATCGAACACAGCCACTGAATCGCTAAGATGTGTGAACTGGGAAAAAATGAAAGAACGGCCAAGGAGCCAAACGATGAAATGAATTATTTTCTATGTTAATTACGTTAATTTAAGTGGCATCGGTGGCAGTGATTATTTTTCTTCATTAGAGTAATTCGGATTGTTGGAAGAATTTGGTTATAAAAATGATTTTCGTAGAAAAATATGGTTTAATCCTTATGAACATGTATTTGTATTGTTAAATCAAGGTTTTTTGGTGAAAAAAAAATTTTGTTGTTTTCAAAATTTTATAGTTAACCTGTTTATGTAAATTTTTTTAGTGGTCTTGTACGTTACAAAAAATAGGTTTTAAAAAAATGGTTTCTGAAAGCATAGCTCCCTTATGGCAGGTTACGCACAGAGCACATCGATCGTTGAGACGTATGAACGCCAAAAAACTAAAAGAACGATTTTTTACTTTAATTGGGTTAATTTAAATAAAGATAATCTTTAAACAAATTATTGGTAGAATAAAACGATAAAACAAGTTGAACGATCAAAAGAGCCAAACGAAATAGTTTATTTTTTAATTTAATGAACTTAATTTAGGTAAGGATAATGCTTCTTTTTTGAGTACATAAATATAATTTAATCTCTATAAACATTTGCATTTGTATCGTTAAACCAAGTTTTTTTGGTAAAATAATCGATGATGGTTATATTAAAATTTTTTAAAAACAAACAAACGTAAATTTAGCGTTTCATGCGAAATTTATTACAGGCGATCTACGTTATAAAAGATCAATTATTTTGGATAAAAAAAATAACTTTTGGGAAGCATAGTTTTCTTATGGTAGGTTTACCACAAAGCGGTTGAATTGCTGAGACTTATGAACTCCAAAAAAATAAAAGAACAATCTAATACGTCCAATGATTCGAGCCAAACAATTTTACATTAACTGAGTCAATTTAGGTGGCAATGATTCTTATTTTTTTTTTTAAATTCAGATTGTTGTAAAACAAGTTTATAAAAATTGACTTATAGAGATAAATATTGTTAATATGTATGAAAATACCTAATAATGAAAACTGAAAGAACAATCGAACGAGCCTAACGATCCACACCGATCGATCAAATGGTTAATTTTTTAGCTTAATTGTTTCATGTAAGTGAGTAATTTTTTTTTAAGAATTTCGAATATGGCTTGAATGTGGTTAAGAAAATGTTTTTTTTTATAAAAAATAAACGATCCAACGATTTTTACGAATATTTTTATTTGAGTTTTTGAGCTTATTAGGATTTTTGTAATTCAATTCAGTTTATTATAAGGTGCTCATTTGAGCTACAAATATAATGACACTGAAGCTGTGCTCAGGGATGGTTACTTACAAAACTAACTTACATACTAATTGAAAATAGTGATCATTTATGTCTCCCTAAAAAATACATTCCTCTTATCATACTACATTAGTAGTTTAGTAAATGTTAGAAAAGAAGTGATGTTTTGTAACGTTCGTTTTTGGGCCGGAATCCACCTGACTATATTTGGTATTTATTTTAAGTTTTATCGCGTCGTCGTGGAGGGTGACGGTCAAATTATTTTCTTCGTCAGCTTATTAGTTCGATTCGTTCATTTTCACTCCATTTCTTCACCAAACTAGAAACATTATTTGAATACTTTGGCCTTCGTTTAAAGTTATTGCCAAATCAAGAAGGGTCTTAGTAGGAATTATTTTGTAACCTCTTTTTTCTCAAGATGTTAAATGCTTGTTTTAGAGAGGTTAACCCGTGCGAACGGCACTCAGGGGTAGGAGGAGAGCGAGCGTGGATTCGAACGAGCTAGATGATACAGTGTTGGAAAGATATAAAGGGATATACTTGCTAGAAGATTAAAGTTAAAATTAGAAAGTAATAAGTCAGATGTACAAGCAAAAAAGATAATAGACATATAAAATACCAACAATTTAAATATGATAACATACAGTTAAACACCTTAGTGTTTAAACATACAGAGAACTAATACTACACATTCAATAACAGCTAAGTAATATTGTATTGTTATTTTTTGTGTACCCAATTAAGCAAAATGTGAAATAAAAAATATTAAAGTGTGATAAAATGTTATATCAAAAAAATACTAAATCACCTTTAGCTTAAAATTTTACTCGAGTAAAAAAATGGTGTACCATATACCAGTTTAAGTTTAGAAATTTAACTTATGAGAGATATTGAGAGATACAAAAATTTATCAATAAAATGCGTTACAAAAAAACTGCGTTAGACCCTGCACACCGCTTTCACTGAAAATTTAATCGTGTATTCGGTAGGCTTTTCCGATGTTTCACGTAACGATTAAAGATTTTCACACTGAGGTCTGTAGATAAATACCGGCTTTTCAAAAAAAAAACAGGTTACACTATGGAGTTTACGGTCACTACTTATGTTAATTCTCCACACGCTGATATTTATTATGTAGATGACAATTAAATCCTTACTCCAAAGAAATAAATGGTACTCGTTTTTTCTTGTAGTACAGCAATAGTAATAAATCAAAAAAACTTACAGTTTGGCTCCTAGGTAGTATAATTAAATTAGGTACACGCCCAATTTCGGTAATGCGGCAAACTTCGGATACTCATCAGTAATTATCGACATCTTTTCATCAGAACTATTAACCATCACTAATAAACTGACTTTAACTTAATTAGAAACGTTCAAAAGACTTTTTAAGCGTCTCAAGATAAAAAAACCGCCAAAACTGTAATTATCGTTAACAGAGCACTTGTTAATCTCAATGCTTCTCCCTGACTGACTCGAAAAATCCGTTAAGAAGACTATCTAGCGTATGCACCTAGGTCATATGATGGGAGCGTGAAATTTGATTGGACGATTATGTCATAAGATCTACTTGTTTGCGCGGATGTTTCTCCACAACGGTACAACTGAAAGATTTGACTCTGCATAGCAACAAAAACCGTTAGGGTTGTAATTCTGGACGTAGCATCTAATAAGTCGAGAATACAGGGCGGTAATAAGTAAGAAAGAATTAATGATTAAAAAGAAATTTTTTATCATTCTGGTTTTTTAAGAATGCTACAATTTTCAATTCAATTAAGAATCGCTGATAGCCGTCAACCATTTTGATACCTAACCAAAGAAGTCGTCACAAAGGAAAAACCATCCCGGGATAGTTTATTAAAGAAGATTCTTTTTTAAGAAAAGTCCTGGCCACCCTTGATTGAAAGTAGGAAAGAATAATTGAGGACAGATAGTCAATGAAGATAAGAAAATAAATAAATTAATATTTTTTTAAAAAATTTCTTAACTTTAAATTGATATAATAAATCTAACTGAAACTGGTTTGTGCGTTTTTATTTGTTTGTCTTTACTTGGCGCCCTGAATTTATGTTTTGGAAAGAATTATTAATAACACTCAGAAGGAAGCCACGAACCCAAGAGCTAGCCTAGGGTAAATTAGGGTTACAGTTTCCATAAAATAATTCATAATTTTTTTCTTGCATATTTTATTTTTACATTGCAGTGTTTTATAATTATTTGGCAGAATGTTAAAGTATTTAGTCGCTGTATAGATACTGTTTTTCTTTGATAATGTGAAATCATACATTGAGATGCTCAGCTGCTTATTTCTTGTAATGGTTTTGCTATTGCAAAATTCTAATTTTCGTTTTTCATCATGAAATGCAATACATTTAGATACATAGAGCTACTTAATGGTAGGGATTTTTCCATTTTTGAGTATTTTGATAAATTTATCTTGCAATTTCACAATTGGTTCAATATGAGACATATGCATAATATACTGTTACTAATAATTTTATTGGGAAATATTTTAATTTAAATATTACTAGCGGACCCGGCGAACTTCGCATCGCCTAACACTAATCTTTTTTCCATTTTTTTTTACGATTAATTTATTGTATTTTTTATCATATTTTCTCGTTAGTTACCAGTTTGTACTATTATTTATAGTACTTTATAATTTATCGGTTAGGTATGTTATATATTAACTGCGCCACCTGACGGTGGCGTCATAGTTCTGAGGTAAGTAAGTTTTGCTCTTTTAAATATATGAGATATCAACTGCGCCACCTTAGGGTAGCGTCATAATGATTAATTTCGTAATAAACGTGTCTGATCGCTGCAAAATTCAAAGTGCTATAAGGAAAATCGCGGCATCCGTTGCCGCCGCCCCTGCCGGCCAGTACCACCGCTAGCGCTACGTCCCGCAATTTTAAATCTGCAATATCTTCGAAAATATTCATTTAAATCATGTGCTGTCAAGGACCATATAGATCTATATTAAATCAACAATGTATTTAAGCTATTTAATTGGATAAGGATTAATGCTGTATTGGTTAAAATCGCTTCGAAAATTAGCTGTGTTATGTTATTGTGGGATATCCATAAAAGATAGACATATACCATCGCAAAGTTTTCTGTAGACCTTTTCAATGTGTACAAATAATTAGTACATATTTTGATAAATCTTGTAGGGTTCAGCCTGCGTTTGCAATGTAAGCGGAAAAAAATTGATAATTAACGACATCACATTAGAAACCTCAAAAATAACAGTATTTCTCCACTACTTAATGGATGTTATGCGTAGTTTTAAAGATTTAAGCATACAAAGGGAAATAGGGACAGAAAAAGCGACTTTGTTTTATACTATGTATATTGATATTGATGTAGAGAAGGTATCTAATTGTTTTTACCAACCACTGAATATGGAAATCCCATTTAAGATTAAAGTCTATGTAAATACCAAGATATTTAACAATAGTTAACTTTTCTAATTTTTTATTATTTATATAAATATCAACTGTTTCAGGGAGACTATCAACATAACTGCCAAATGTAATAAATGTTGTCTTTTTGACATTTAATGTTAATTTATTTTTTACAAACCATAATTGCAGTGCCCTCAAGTATAAAGTTTATTTTACTCTCTGCTGTAGCCCATGTTTTTCCCGTACTTAAAACACTAGTGTCATCAGCAAAAGCATATATTATATTGGACAACTTAGGAAGATATCATTTATATATAACAGAAATAGTAACGGTCCCAATACTGTTCTTTGTGGAACACCTATATTAATTTCTTTGAATTGATTAGTTACATTATTGACTCTTACACATTGCTCTTTATCAGTCAAATAACTTTTAAGAAGTTTTAAAGCACATCCTCTAATACCGTATATATTTTATTTTTATTTTATTACCTTTAGTTTACCTATAGTTTCTAAAGATTTATAACTTTTTTACGATTTTCTACGGTTTTTTAAGATTCTTAATATTTTACAATAGTTTACGGTTCTTAACGATTTGTCAAGATCCCCAACGAATTGTACTATTATTTAAATTTATAACGATTTTTTTTGTTAACTTTTAAGAATTCCAAAATTTTTATAATTTTCTACTGTTTTTGTATGATTTTTACATTTTTATACGTTGTTCTGTAATTTTTTAAATTTTTTACCATTTTTACAATATTTCAAAATTGCTACGATTTATGTGATTTTTAAGTAAAGATAATTATTTTTTTAAAAAATTGGATTGTTGGTAAAATAGTAGTAAAAATTGATTTTTATATAAAAATAAACGATACAACAAGCCGAACAATCAAACAAGTCGGACAATAAAAAGAGCCAAATCATCCAACGAACCGAACGATTAAACGAGCCGAACGGTAAAATGAGCCAAACAATTAAAAGAGTCTCACCATCCAACAAACAGAACGATTAAACGAGCCAAACAATCAAAAAGTCGAACGATGAAACGAGTCAAACCATCAAACGAGCGAAACAATCAAACGAACTGAACGATAAAACGGACCGAACGAGAAAACGAGCCAGGCAATTAAAAGAGCCAAACAATCCAACAAACCGAACCATAAAACGAGCCAGGCAATTAAAAAGTCGAACGATGAAACGAGTCTAACCATCAAACGAGCGAAACAATCAAACGAACTGAACGATAAAACGGACCGAACAAGAAAACAAGCCAGGCAATTAAAAGAGCCAAACAATCCAACAAACCGAACGATAAAACGAGCCAGACAATACAAAGAGCCAAACGATAAAATGAGCCAAAAAAACAGACAAAGCATCCAACAAACAGAACGGTTAAATGAGCCAAAGACTCAAACGATAAAACTAGCCAAACAATTAAAGAGCCAAACCATCCAACAAACTTAACGATTAAACGAGCCGAACGATGAAACGAGTCAAACAATCAAAAGGCACAAACCATCAAATTGACCGAACGATTAAACGAGCGAACAATCAACCGAACAAAACGATAAAACAAGCCGAACTATAAAACGAGCCAAAAAATCACATAAACCGAACTATAAAACGAGCCGAACCATAAAATGAGTCGCGAGTTATACCTAATATAACAAGCTATGTTTCTCTACGGAATGGGACGATTCAGCGCCGCCGTTTCATCGCGGCCGTTTCATCTCCGCCGTTTCATCGCCGGCCATTTCATCGCCGGCCGTTTCATCTCCTGCCGTTTCAACGCCAGCTGTTTCATCGCCGTTTTAGTTTAATGAAATTAAAATATTTTTTTGATAGGATGAGCAAAAGTGATAAACATATACATATTAAATTCTTGTAAAATATAAGGTCTTAAAAACATTTAAAATTATTTTGTTTTTGCTCACTAGTTAATTTAACTGTAATATGCATTTAACGATAAAGCCTTTTTTCTTCTTAGAACAACGCTCTAGGTATTAGAATTACGGATATTCCGAAAATTAAGACGACCATACGAACTATGTACTTAAGAAGACTATAGAACTATGACATAAAATATTTTTTCCAAATTTGGAGTTTAAATTACCCCATCGCTCATGTAAAGGACTATATAATGTTAAGCATTAGTAATGTGAAATTATTATTTCTTCGTTATAATTAAAAACCTTCACATATCTTAATTTTTTAGCGTTGCGTTCATAAATTTTCATCGCCGCTTTATAAAAATGCAATTTAAGTATTTTACTTACAGAAACGATTAGTGATTGTTTTTTTTTTAATCTGCACTATTATGGAGTACATGACACTACTAAGAACAGGGTTGTTAAAATTTAAAAATACTAAATTTAAATGGTTGTTACTTGAGTACTTTTGCGAAAAAAAAAAACAGCAATAACCTAGACCTGACGATAAAACGGGCGGCGATGAAACGGCCGGCGATGAACTGGGTCTGGCGATGAAACGGCGGCGATAAAACGGCGGCGCTGAAACAGCGGCGATGAAATGTCCTAGACCGGTTTCTCTACCAGGGTCATTCCTATCTCTCGGTTTTTAAATAATGTTAATTAGTGTAAAAAAACTTAAATTGGTTAAACTATTTTATATATTAAAAGCTTTGATTTTCAATAAAATTTGATTCACACTATATTTATATTAGAAGTAAATGCACATGTTACATCTACAAAAAACGTCATAAAAACGACGTGGGTTAAAGTCTCGTATAAAAATAAATCTCTAACGTCATGCATCAATTTCCAAATTGATAAAAGGTATAAAAGCTCTAAAAGTAGAGATTATAAACAAAATATCAAAATATTATTTAAATGAAAACTTACAATTTTCAATGGAACATCATTGGCGGATTTTCAATAATATAAACGCGAGATTCACTAAAAACACGTTTTAGTTTTTAAGATACGTACAGGTAGATATTTTTAGAATCAGTACAAGCCCAATGGCAAAGATTAAGATATACCATGCAATTTTACTCTGATAGATAAACTTAGACGGAAAATAAAACCAAATTGCATTGGATTTTACGGACTTAACGCTTTGTTTATTTTTATTTTCTCATTACAATGTAAATTGGGTATACAAAGTGCAGCTTTAAATAGAGTATTTTTTACATAATAAAAAAGTTTCAAAATTTATTAATAGAATATTATAATACTAAATGTATTGAGATTTTCACAATTTTTATTTAATGTATGACGCGTTTCACTATCTTATAGCTTCTTCAGATACATTTAAACTTACAAAGTTATGGTAAAAATAAAATGAAATAATGGCATGACATAATGACATAATGATGGTCGAAAGACATTGTATAAATAAACTGAAATAAAACAAATGTACTACAAATTGCAATAAGGACAAAGTTAATAATAATAAATTTTTACGATAGTAGTAATATATACAGGATTAGTACATAGACCTTTGTGTAAAAAAAAGTGTGAGGTGTCAAGGGACACCCGGATGGAACGAAGTTCCTTTCGATTAATTAGTGAAGGAATTAGTAATTTGTAAACACAACAGAGTGTTTACACATACATAAGCATTTATTATTGTCTGTATAAAATCTCTACTTACCTAAGAGTTCGTTTCTTTTAACAAAAGTGTCCATTTATACAATACCAGAGCTTTAGATAACACATCTTTTTAGAATTACTTTTTATAATTTAAAACAGGAATTAACAATTCAATACATAATTTTAAAATTAAAATATTTGACAGTAACTGACAGTTAAGGTAATTTGACGTAGGTACCTAAATAGTCAAGTTACGAACTATTTTTAAAATGTTTATGAATTTATTAATTTATAAAAACAGGATGAAATAAAATATAATACTATTATAGGTAATTATTATTTTTTCTACAGTATTTTCTTTTTAATGTACATTTTCTTTTAATTTAAAATAGTGTTTTTTTAATTGTAATATATCTATCTATGAGAGAGAGGGAGAGAGAGTTATTTATTTTTTGGTCTGTGAGAGAGAGAAACATGCGTGTGTCGTTTCATAGTGTCGTGACAACTTTTGGTATGAATTTTTTTTGGCTAGCTCCTAGCGTCAGTCGTAACTGTTCGTAACGCGCGAAAGGGAACTTCGTTCCAATAAATTTAATAACGGTGAATTATTTAATTCTGTTTGATCATTCAGTAATGTATCAGAGTGTTTACGTTTATTAATTTCTAGACTTTCTAATAAATTTAATTTAAAACCTTTATTTTCTTGGTGTAAAATATCAAAATTATTATTAAAGTTATGGTTTCAGAAATTATATGATTTGAGTATGTAGAATCAGTTTTTTTTATTTAGGAAGCTTCTGTTATGTGCTGTAATACGCTTTTTAAAAGTTCTACCTGTTTGTCCTATATATACTTTATTACAAGAACCACAACTAAGTTTATATACACCCGATTTTTGATCTTTTGAATTTTAAGTTTTATTGTTCTTAATGTATTTCCCTATTGTATTATTGGTTTTATATGAAATCGTAAAATTTTGTTTCATTAAAAAAGATTTTAATTTAGTATTACTTTTACCTAGCTATGTTAAACTTTTGTATTGTTTAGTTTTTTTTATGTACGGATAAACTTCCTGGATGGCCTGTTTATAAGCTTTTTTAGAAATAATGTTGTCAATTAATTTGTGGTCGTAGCCATTATTAACTGCTATTTGTTTGATAATCAAATATTCTTTATTATAATTATTTTCAGTTAAAGGTGTATTCAATAATCTATGGATCATACTATTATATGCTGCGTGTTTATGTTGAATTTTTTTTTTTTTATGGTCAAGCACAAGCACTGCAGGAAAAATCCTTTAAGGCGCTCCGAGAGCGGTGCGTGTGCGAAGAAAGCGATTCACGTTGTTCTTGAATCGTTGAAGGTTATATTCGGTGGGAAATACGGCCTCAGAAAGGCCGTTCCACAAAGAGGATGTCCTCCAGAAGAAAGAGTTCTTAAACAATGATGTTCGAGGAGTATTAAGTTGAACCACATAGGGATGGGCGGAAGTGGTTTGTCGTGTATTTCTGCTATGAATTGCTCTAGGTGGAATCAAGCGGGCAATGTCAGTAGAACACTTGCCATGGAAATATTTGTAAAAGAGGGTCAAATCACCAACCTGTCTTCGATGTTCTAAGCTGTCGAGGTTCTTGGTTAGCTCGTGGTCACCGATCAGGCGAATGGCTCTCCTTTGGATGGAATCCAACAACCGAAGGGTATGCTTCGGTGCAGAACTCCAGACATGAGAGCAGTATTGCAGTGATGGTCGAATCTGGGCTTTGTAGAGTGTCAAAAGTTGTTGAAGGGAAGGGTGATGATGAGATCTAGCATTCAGATATCTATTAGTGTGTATAGGTTTTCTGTATACTGTGTAATCAATTGTAAGGTCATTGTTTCTTGTAATAAGTAGGTCCAGAAAAGGCAATTGGCCATTCTCTTCAACTTCTAACGTGAACTGTATTCGGTGGTGGATGTTGTTTAGTTCATCAAGGAAATTGTCCAGATTGGGTCTTCCATGAGGCCATATGATAAAGATGTCGTCCACGTAGCGTTTCCAAAAGGTTGGCTTCATTTTAGCTTTACTTAGTGCATTGGTTTCGAAGTACTTCATGTACTTCATGCTTTTTGGTACGGAAAAGTACACCGAGTTTCTGAGAAGCTGTCCTGGCGATTGTTACCACGTGATTATGCCAAGACATATCTCCTCCCAGATTGACACCCAGTAAGTTAATAGACGAAGCCAGTGGAATTGCGTGTCCTGCCATGACTATATCTGGTTCTGCAATGTTAACCTTCTTAGAGAAAACTGCTGCCTGGGTTTTTTTAGCGTTAAATTCGACTTGGTTACTGTCACCCCAAGACAAAATTTCTTCCAGGTCTTTATTGAGTCGTGATACTTCATGCTGTCTGCGAAGATGTGCGTCAGCAGCCGATGTTCGAGAATTCAACGTAAACGATGAGATAAGTGTGCTGTCGTCAGCAAAGCTATAAATTGGATTTTCTGTCTTCGCTAGAAGGTCGTTAATGTATAGTAAGAAGAGGGTTGGGGATAATATGGACCCCTGAGGAACACCAGCATTGATGGTAAAGGTGTCCGAGAGAAACCAGTCAATCGCCACTTGCAGAGAACGGTCCTGAAGAAAGCTAGAAAGCCATGAACAGAATCGACCGGGCATACCGTAGGATCGCAGTTTACTTAGGAGCCCCTCGTGCCAGACACGATCAAATGCTTTAGAAATGTCTAGTGCAATAGCCCGGGACTCCCCATGATGTTCCACTGCGTTGCTCCAAAGATGGGTGACATATGCTAGGAGGTCTCCTGTTGATCTGAACTTACGAAAGCCGTACTGATGGTCGCTGATAATATTAAGGCCCTCTAGGTACTTTAGAAGTTGTTGGTTAATAGCTTTCTCCATCACTTTTGATATAACTGAAAGCAATGCGACAGGTCGATAGTTGTTTGGCATGGTTTTCTTGCCTTTCTTTGGTATAGGCTGAACTCTTGCCTTCTTCCAGCAAGATGGAAATATTCCTTTTTTGTAGGATAGGTTAAAAAGTCTACAAAATATTGGTGTTAGCTCATCAGCGCATTCCTTGAGCACTATAATAGGAATTTCATCTGGACCAGAAGCCTTCCTGACATCGAGCCCTTTAAGAATTCGTTTGACAGGACGCTGACGGAATACGATATCAGTCATTTCCGATTGAACTGCTGGAATGTTCGGTGGTGTTTTTCCCTGAAAGTTTACGTTGGAATGAGAAGAAAATAGTTCTGCCAGTAAGTTCGCTTTATCTCCGGCTGTGGTTGCTATTGTGCCGTCGGAACGTGTTAGAGGTGGAATGTTTGATTTGGTAAAATTTTGACTGACGGCCTTAGCGACTGACCAAAAAGACCTAGATCCGTTAGGACTGGCAAGAAGTTTGTTTTTAATCCCCGTGTTATGCGTCTCTTTGCTTTGATCTATCGTTTGCTTACACTGGTTTCGAGCAGTAACAAGGGTGGTGCGATTCTCAGCCGTTGGATTTTTACGCCACTGTCGGTAAGCTAGATTTTTAGATCTGACTGCGCGCTCGCAGTTTTTGCTAAACCAGGGCTTGCCGTTAGAAGGGCGCTTATTGGAATAAGGAATAAAGGCTTCCATGCCAGTTAGAATGACATCGGAGACCTCTTGAGCACAAACGGATGGATCATCAGAAGAAAAGCACACGTTCAGCCAAGGAAAAGTGTGAAAATGGTTCTTCAGGTCATCCCACCTGGCTGATCTGTAATGCCAAATCTTGCGAGGTTTAGGAGGCTGCTCAGAACAAATTGGTAGCTCGCTTAGTGTTGAAATAAGTTTGTGATCGGAAGATCCTAGCGGAGACTGAACGGAGATAGTGTATAGGTCTGGGTTTGATGTCAAAAAAAGATCCAACAGACTAGCAAAATCACCATCTCGGTCTGGTATCCGCGTTGGTTCTTCTACGAGTTGAGTTAAGCCAGAACTGATCGCGAATGATTCTGCCTCACGGCCTTGTTCATCCTTGGTATTTAAGTATTTAAGCCAGTTGACATTATGGACGTTAAAGTCTCCAAAGATAGCGACTTCGGCATTTGGATGGTTGGTTTGCAAGAAGTCGATTGTGTTGGCTAGTGATGAGAAAAGGGCTCTGTATTGGGTGTCGCTTGGAGGACGGTAAAGGCAATTGAATTGGATGAATAGAAGTATTGTGGATAGTTATATCTGTATGGGACGGTTTATGAAATATAGAAAATTCATGTTTTTTATTTACTCTATTAATTGTTAAATCCAAGAAGTTTATGCTATTTTCGTCTTCTAATTCTATAGTGAAATTAATTTTAGGATATATATTATTAATGAACTCAAGAAAACTATTTAATTATCTGTTTGTACCTGTAAAACACGCAATAATATCATCTACATACCGATACCAATATATGAAATTTGGTGACAGATTATGTTTGTGTATAATATTTTCAATGTTGTTCATAAATATTTCGGCTAACAAGGGACTTAAGGGATTTCCCATAATTAGGCCTTCTTTGCAAATATAAGCATTGTTATTGAATTCAAAATAATTTTGTTTTAAACAAACTGAAAGTATTGATAAGATTTCTTCTTTTATTACGGGATTGACAAAATTACTAGTTAGAAGATTTTCTATTAATTTAATGGTATCTTGAGGAGGTATACTTGGAAATAAATTTTAAACATCAAATGAAACTAGTTTTGAATTATTTGGTAGTGTTAAATCTTTTATATTATTTATTAACTCACTTGAATTCTTAATGATAAATTTAGGAAATCCCTTAAGTCCCTTGTTAGCCGAAATATTTATGGACAACATTGAAAATATTATACACAAACATAATCTGTCACCAAATTTCATATATTGGTATCGGTATGTAGATGATATTATTGCGTGTTTTACAGGTACAAACAGACAATTAAATAGTTTTCTTGAGTTTATTAATAATATACATCCTAAAATTAATTTCACTATAGAATTAGAAGATGAAAATAGCATAAACTTCTTGGATTTAACAATTAATAGAGTAAATAAAAAACATGAATTTTCTATATTTCATAAACCGTCCCATACAGATATAACTATCCACAATACTTCTATTCATTCAATTCAACATAAACACGCAGCATATAATAGTATGATCCATAGATTATTGAATACACCTTTAACTGAAAATAATTATAATAAAGAATATTTGATTACCAAACAAATAGCAGTTAATAATGGCTACGACCACAAATTAATTGACAACATTATTTCTAAAAAAGCTTATAAACAGGCCATCCAGAAAGTTTATCGGTACATAAAAGAAACTAAACAATACAAAAGCTTAACATATCTAGGTAAAAGTAGTACTAAATTAAAATCTTTTCTAATGAAACAAAATTTTACGATTTCATATAAAACCAATAATACAATAGGGAAATACATTAAGAACAATAAAACTAAAAATTCAAAAGATGAAAAATCGGGTGTATATAAACTTAGTTGTGGTTCTTGTAATAAAGTATATATAGGACAAACAGGTAGAACTTTTAAAAAGCGTATTACAGAACATAACAGAAGCTTCCTTAATAAAAAAACTGATTCTACATACTCAAATCATCTAATTTCTGAAAACCATGACTTTAATAATAATTTTGATATTTTACACCAACAAAATAAAGGTTTTAAATTAAATTTATTAGAAAGTCTAGAAATTAATAAACGTAAACACTCTGATACATTACTGAATGATCAAACAGAATTAAATAATTCACCGTTATTAAATTTATTTACACAAAGGTCTATGTACTAATCCTGTATATATTACTACTATCGTAAAAATTTATTATTATTAACTTTGTCCTTATTGCAATTTGTAGTACATTTGTTTTATTTCAGTTTATTTATACAATGTCTTTCGACCATCATTATGTCATGCCATTATTTCATTTTATTTTTACCATAACTTTGTAAGTTTAAATGTATCTGAAGAAGCTATAAGATAGTGAAACGCGTCATACATTAAATAAAAATTGTGAAAATCTCAATACATTTAGTATTTTAATATTCTTTGAATATGGATTTTCATCAAGTAACGACTAAGAATATTCAATTTATTAATAGCCAAAAAATTATTACTTTTTTTATGAGCAGATACTTCATACAAAATTTATGAGACTAATCGAATTTTATATAAAAATAAATCTATTTAAAAGTCAATTTATTATTTTACTGTATAATCGTATTGAAATTTTACTAATTTATACTTCAACAACTGAACTGTTTTGAATTTTTTTTTTTTTGTTATTAAGCGTCCGGACTATTTTGGATAGGAATCAATTGGAGTAAAGTTCTGGTTTAGTCGGTTCTTACAAATTTACGTACAATTGAAATTGCACTAATATTTTGAAATTTATAACGTTTTTAGGTTGTTTTTAAACAAATTCTTCAAAATATTTTCGTAGGATATTAAAATAGGTATTGGATTTTTTTTCGGCTCTTTTCTCACTTTTCTTTACATCATTGTTGCTTTTAACGGCTTTTTAAAAAATATTTCTGTACAAAGTAAACAGAGTATGATTTTTAGACAAGAAATTAAACGAGTTTTAAAAATTTTTCAGTAGCCAAAAAAATTTGTAACATAATTATTATTTTTTAAATAGATAATACATTGTTATAGAAAATTTATACTGGTAAGATAGTGTCGAAATTCATAAAAAATATATTATATTTAAAAGTCAATTTAATATTTTGAAATATTTTATTGAAACTTTACAAATATGTATATAGTTAATTAAGCAACTGAACTGTGTTGAATAGGTATATTTTTTTTTGTTTTGTTTAGCGTCTGGACTATTTTGGGTAGGAATCAATTGGACTAGAGTTCTGGTTTAGTCGGTTCTAACAAATTAACGTATGTTATTGAAATTCTATTTTATTATTATTTTGGAATTTGGAACGTTTTTAGGTTGTTTTTAAAATATTTTTGTGGGATATTAAAATCTTGTTACTTTTTTCAGTATTTTTTAGTTCCTATTTCACTTTTCTTTGCATCATTGTTGCCTTTAACGTCTTTTTAAACATCTTAGTCATTAATATTTTTTTAGAAAGTTTTTATATTTTCGCCGTCTTCTTTGTCTCTCTGTCATTCCGTGGAATTTTGTAATCGAATTTAAACCCGACTACCTAGAGCTCTAAAATTTTCAGGATAGCTAAGAACTGGATGACAATGCATGTTTCAAGTGTGTTTAGGCATATACATAGATTTCGAAATTTATACTGAATTGTTATTAAATTAAATATGTATACATATTATCATTTTGAAAGACTTCATATAAGCTTGCGGTGGCCTATTTGGATAAGCGGTTGATTGTGACAATTCTGTTGGGTTATCGTAATAGGATCGATCTCGCAAGAGAGTTTTTTCTTTTTTTTTTGTTCTTACATAAAAAACTTTTTTTTATAAATTGTGCTTATTTTATATGATTTCATTGTTCACAAAAATATGTTAAATGGTGTTTTTTAACGAATGAGCGAAAATTTATAAGACTAGTGTCAAAATTCATGGAAAAATATATATTTAAAAGTAAATTTCATATTTTACTTATTCCTAGTTCAGCAACAGAACTGTGTTGAATTAATTTTTTATATATATTTTTTTTTGTTTAGCATCCGGACTATTTTGGGTGGGAATCATTTGGACTAAGTTCTGGTTTAGTCAGTTCTTACAAATTTACGTATATAACTGAAATTCTAATTTATTTTGGAATTTATAACGTTTTTAAGTTGTTTTTTAATATATTCGTTAAAATATTTTCGTGGGATATAAAAATATACTTTATCAATTTATCAAGATTCTTAACGATTTTTTAAAATTCTATACGATTTTAATGATTTTCTAAGAATTCTTACGATTTTCACATTTTTATGAGATTCTCAAAGATTTTTTTTTCGAATGTATCGTTTTTTATTTTGTTTGTAAGTACGTAAATCAGTATTATTTTAATTTTTATTTAACTTACTTTTTACGGTTTTTTTAATTTGCGATTTTTTTACAATGAATTTTACGATTTTTTAAAATTGCTACAATTTTCAATTTTTTTTTATTTTCTTTAAATCTTTTAAGGTTCTCTAGATTTTCATGATTTTGTTGAAATTATCTACGATTTTTTATTACTTTGTACGATTTTTTTACAATTTTTAAGATTTCCCAAGATTTTTTTAGATTTTCTTCAGTTTTTAAACTAAACTATTTTTTTTTATTTTTGTGTGTCTTTTTCACTTTTCTCTACATTATTCCTACTTTTGTCATGTTTTTGTTTTAAATTTATGATTTTTTTTAATATTTACAAAGTTCTACGTTTAACTATTTTTTTTATATATTTATATTTTTTGGTTTTTAAAAATCCCTTTTTTATATTAAACTAGCTGACCCGGCGGACTTCGTACCGCAAATCATTTATGTCATTCTTCCATTTTTCGTTTTTTTAATTTATTTTGATTTTATCGTTTTCATCATATTTTCTCGGTTTATACCATTTTTTTTTTTCGTTTTTTTTTTTGTAGTTTATCGATAAAATATATTAGATGCATAACAATACTTAATTTAGTAAGAATTTCTCGTTTAAATATAAGTGATATTAACTGCGCCACCTTTCGGTGGCGTCACAATACTTACATAAGGATTGCTCGTTTAAATATATGTGAGATTAACTGCGCCACCTTATGGTGGCGTGATATAAAGAAATCAAATAAGTAGTGGTTGCTCGTTTAATGGAAGCGCCATCTGGTGCTAACTTCCATTAATACGAATATCATATTCATCTTACCCATTAAAAATACATCATCATACTGATTCTCATGACAATCGGTTAAACGGGGCGGAAGTCGATACTTTACAGCGCCGCTTGCTACCGAGTTACATCAATGGGCATAGCATATAAAGCTTCTCCGTGGAAAAATACAGGTACATACCAATTTTAATATTGATCGGTCAAATAGTTTCTGAGTCTATCGATTTCATACATACAAACATCCTTTTTTATATATATAAATAGATAAGGATTGCTCGTTTAAATATATGTGATATTAACTGCGCCACCTTACGGTGGCGTGATATAAAGTAATCAAATAAGTAGTGGTTGCTCGTTTAATGGAAGCAACATCTGGTGGTAACTTCCATTAATACGAATTTATCACATTCATATTAACCATTAAAAATACAGCATCGTACTGATTTTCATGACAATCGGTTGAACAGGGCAGAAGTTGTTACTCTACAGGGCCACCTGGTGGTGAGTGGCATCAATGAGCATATCATACAAACCTTCTCCGTGGAAAAATACATATGGATACCAATTTTCATGACAATCGGTTAAACGGGGCAGAAGTTATCACTCTGCAGCGCCACCTGGTGGCGAGTTACATCAATGTGCATAGCATATTCGTTTTCTCCGTAAAAAAATACATATACCTACCAATTTTCATGACTATCGGTTGAACGGGGCAGAAGTTGCTACTTTGCAGCGCCACCTGGTGGCGAGTGGCATCAATGGGCATAGCATATTCGTTTTCTCCGTGAAAAAATAACTATACATACCAATTTTCATGACAATCGGTTGAACGGGACAGAAGTTGCTACTTTGCAGCGCCACCTGGTGGCGAGTGGCATCAATGAGCATATCATATAAACCTTCTCCGTGGAAAAATACATATATATATACCAATTTTCATAATAATCGGTCCAGTAGTTTTTGAGTTCATTGATTTCAAACATAAAAACACATCCTTTTTTATATATATACTAGCTGACCCGGCGGACTTTGTACCGCAAATCATTTACGTCATTCTTCCATTTTTCGTTTTTTAATTTATTTTGATTTTATCGTTTTCATCATATTTTCTCGTTAGTTATTTTTTATTCTATTTTTTTTTCGTTATATTTTTTAGTTTATCGATAAAATATATTAGATGCATCACAATACTTAATTTAGTAAGAATTTCTCGTTTAAATATAAGTGATATTAACTGCGCCACCTTCCGGTGGCGTCACAAGACTTAAGTAAGGATTGCTCGTTTAAATATGTGTGATATTAACAGCGCCACCTTACGGTGGCGAGATATAAAGTAATCAAATAAGTAGTGGTTGCTCGCTTAATGCAAGCGCCATCTGGTGGTAACTTCCATTAATATCATATTCATATTAACCATTAAAAATACAGCATCATACTGATTTTCTTGACAATCGGTTGAACAGGGCAGAAGTTGTTACTCTGCAGCGCAACTTGGTGGCGAGTGGCATCAATGAGCATATCATACAAACCTTTGCCGTGAAAAAATACATATGGATACCAATTTTCATGACAATCGGTTAAACGGGGCAGAAGTTATCACTCTGCAGCGCCACCTGGTGGCGAGTTACATCAATGTGCATAGCATATTCGTTTTCTCCGTAAAAAAATACATATACCTACCAATTTTCATGACTATCGGTTGAACGGGGCAGAAGTTGCTACTTTGCAGCGCCACCTGGTGGCGAGTGGCATCAATGGGCATAGCATATTCGTTTTCTCCGTGAAAAAATAACTATACATACCAATTTTCATGACAATCGGTTGAACGGGACAGAAGTTGCTACTTTGCAGCGCCACCTGGTGGCGAGTGGCATCAATGAGCATATCATATAAACCTTCTCCGTGGAAAAATACATATATATATACCAATTTTCATAATAATCGGTCCAGTAGTTTTTGAGTTCATTGATTTCAAACATAAAAACACATCCTTTTTTATATATATACTAGCTGACCCGGCGGACTTTGTACCGCAAATCATTTACGTCATTCTTCCATTTTTCGTTTTTTAATTTATTTTGATTTTATCGTTTTCATCATATTTTCTCGTTAGTTATTTTTTATTCTATTTTTTTTTCGTTATATTTTTTAGTTTATCGATAAAATATATTAGATGCATCACAATACTTAATTTAGTAAGAATTTCTCGTTTAAATATAAGTGATATTAACTGCGCCACCTTCCGGTGGCGTCACAAGACTTAAGTAAGGATTGCTCGTTTAAATATGTGTGATATTAACAGCGCCACCTTACGGTGGCGAGATATAAAGTAATCAAATAAGTAGTGGTTGCTCGCTTAATGCAAGCGCCATCTGGTGGTAACTTCCATTAATATCATATTCATATTAACCATTAAAAATACAGCATCATACTGATTTTCTTGACAATCGGTTGAACAGGGCAGAAGTTGTTACTCTGCAGCGCAACTTGGTGGCGAGTGGCATCAATGAGCATATCATACAAACCTTTGCCGTGAAAAAATACATATGCATACCAATTTTCATGACAATCGGTTGAACAGGGCAGAAGTCGCTAGTTTGCAGCGCCACCTGGTGGCGAGTGGCATCAATGGGCATAGCATATTTGTTTTCTCCGTGAAAAAATACATATACATACCAATTTTCATGACAATCGGTTAAACGGGGCAGAAGTTGCTACTTTGCAGCGCCACCTGGTGTCGAGTGGCACCAATGGGCATAGCATATCCGTTTTCTACGTGAAAAAAATACATATACATACCAATTTTCATGACAATCGGTTGAACGGGGCAGAAGTTGCTGCTTTGCAGCGCCACCTGGTGGTGAGTGGCATCAATGAGCATATCATATAAACCTTCTCCGTGGCAAAATACATATATATACCAATTTTCATAATAATCGGTCCAGTGGTTTTTGAGTTCATCGATTTCGTACATAAAAACACATCCTTTTTTATATATATAGATATAGATAATAACTGCGCCACCTTACGGTGGCGTTATACTATTTGATTTAGAAAGGTATTTTTTTGGTTTATCTTTTCACTTTTTCTGTTTTTAATTTTCCACTTTCTTTTAGTTTTTCGTTTATTTATTTATTTATTTATTTATTTATTAATTTATTTTATGAACCGAAATTCAACACTATCTATTGGGTTTTCTCACAACCTAAATGTTGAATAATCTGGAAATCAAAATACAGTACCATCTACCGGGTGTCTTTCTAAACCTCCATCAAGGTGGCTGACCCAAAGTGGAGAAATTTGTCGAAATTTATTTCAAAATTAGGTGCATTTTAGGTGCTATTTAGGTGCGCAAAACAAAAATTAGGTGCACTAACCGTTTTTGAAATATTTACGAAAAACCATGGGCCAGCCAGCCTTTAACAACCTAGCTGACCCATAAGAAAAAAAAAACAAAAAACAAGGATTAAGTAATCTTTAAATTAGGTGCTAATTAAGTGCTTTTTAAAACACGAAACATAAAATAAAAAATTTAAAAATTAAACGTCTTAAAATTGAATATATTGATTGTGTATGGCAAAATGCCACATTTCTTTGAACCAAAATGGACATCGGCAGTTTAAGAACAGTTAGAAATCGGTAAAAATTTCTTGTCCTGTAATTTTTTTAATGGATAATTCGGAAGGTCACCACAATTGTAACCTACATGTCAAAGGTGTATTATAGAGTTACTTCAAATAACTTAAACTGTCATCTATTAGGAATTCGTAGAACTAAACAATTTACGGGATATTGTCATTTTACTGTCGAAATACACAAATAAGTAAAAAATTAATTAAAAAACATTTTCCAGTGGACCAATTTGTGAATCTAAACCATTTTCGAATTCCCTTGAACACACACAAAAAATATCATTAAAATTGGTCCAGTCGTTTAGAAGAAATTCAGTCACATACACACGAACACAAGAAATATATATATATATATATATATATATATATATATATATATATATATATATATATATATATATATATATATAAAGATGATTTTTTGGTTTTTCAAAAATCCCTTTTTTATATTAAATTATTTAAACACTTTTTTAGTTCAATGACGCTTTTTTTATAGTTTTTTACTATTTTTCAATATTTATCACAGGTTTTTCGATTTTTTTACGATTTTCTACGATTTTTTAAGAAATCCGTGATATTTTGGAATTTCTAGGAATTTACAATTTTTAAATTTTTTCTTCGAATTCCTAAGATTTTTTAATTTTGCACGAATTTTAAAATTCTTTAAATTTATCATAAATTTTCTATGATTTTTACGATTTTGGTTAGATTGTATAAAATTTTCTACAATTTTTTAGACTTTTTCAGATTTTCACAATTTATTAAGGCTTCTACAATTTCTATAATTCTTTTAAAATTTATTAGGATTATTACAAATCTTACGATATTTTGCGACTTTTTGAAGTTTTAAGCCATTTGCATATATTTTTTAAATTTTCTACCAATTTTTTGGGTTTATGTTTTTAAGCAACCAGAGTGCTAAATTGTAAATTAAGTAAATTTATTCCTAGGCGTCCGGACTCATTTTTATATTAGTTTTTTCCAAAGTTTTAATTTATTTTCAAATTGTTCTGTTTTCTTCACATTTTAACCAATTATTAGCTTTTTAATACTTTTTAATGTGATAGGCGCGTTAAACTATTTTTGGTAAAGAAAAAATCTCATAAGCTCACAGTAGCAACAATAAATGTCATTAATATTAAAATACTAATATAATATAACAATATAATAGGAAATATAAAAATATTTAACAAAAAACTTACAATTTTTCCATTTTTTATTTTTTTCATTTTTCTCGTTTTTACTGCATACATTAACTTTCACAGCTTTTCCAGTCTGAATACACTTTTTCGCGAAGTATTCCATTTATAAACAAAATTCACTTTTCACAGTTCCAAATAAAACATTTCAAATTTATTCACAACTCACGTTCGCACATTAACGTTACAATTTTTTTATAATTTTTTTATTATTCAAAGAACAGTGAAGTGGTACGCTCAGACTACCATAGATATGTGAGAGTCTTGTGGACCAATCGGTACCTATATGGTTCTATTGCAAAACAGTTATGCGGTGATGGTACTTTTCGGTTATATTACTACTGTTACTATACAAGTATTGACATTATCGTGGGGTAGGTCAGGATTATGTAGTACCCACTTTTCTCCGGTACGACTAGCAAAAATCACAAAATTATAAAAAATCAATTTTACGTTAATAAATTTCGGAAATCTAAGAAAATATTGTTAATTTAACCTACAATGACAAGACTTTTTTTAGAAAATTTGAGTTAGAGTAAATAGGTTCACTACTATGGCTCGCCCTGCAATTTGCCTACTTGTCCAGTAAAAGATCACTTTCAGGACTTGTTACGTAAACTACTATTACTTCTCCAATTTTCAAAATTACGGTAAAAAACGATTCGACAGCTACTGCGCATCTAAGAATCTGGTGCTGGAAAAGTTTGATCTGTTTGCATTCTGTTTAAGATGTAAATTATATTTTTTAAGATGAAATTAAGAGTACGTGATCATATTCTTGGTTCTTCTTCATCAGACAGCGAGCCTGTCTAAAGTCTTTGCGGCCGCAGCAACGCAATTGCAAATATGATGGTATCGGTAGGTGTGGTGATGAACTCAGAAAACTCATCGGCAAGAGTAAGAGCGAGCATGTGTCCACACTTTTTGAGTGGATTAGAGATATCTTAAGGCTAACAGATAGATATTTTTCAACAGACATCAACATCACAGAGCGAAGGAAAACGTCTCTTCAAACAAAAGACGAATAGCAAGGTATCGGAGAGTACAAACGGTTTCCATAGAAGTTGGAAATAAAGCGCAAAAAATATTGTGGATGAGGTTAAACAACCACGGAGAATTCGAGTTAATCGACGTAAGTTCGGCGAGTTCTGGGCTGTTGTCTTTCAGGTACCGGTAGAAGAATTCAGTGTCTCTAGACCACCTAAAATGTTATTAAGCGGGATCTGGCATCCATTAATAACTGACCAATCGTTATAGTACCAGATTTTTTAAGTCGCTGTTTCTCCCCGTCAGTGGAAAAGTGTACCACCGAAAATCAGGGTGATCTGGTTCAACTTGATGCTTTAGTTGTCCTCTAGAGTCTTGCTTCAGAACAACCTGAACAATTTGGCATGTGAACTAGAGCGTTTTGGCCTTTACCTCAACCCTTACAAATACAGGCTGGTGTACTGCAAAGTGATCCTTGAAGCCTAACTTTATTATTGTAGATATAGACAGAGGACTACATCGCCTGAGGAGAGTCATTGGATTCCACTATAGAGTGCACCGTATCTTGACATGCTGGCATGTGAGATAGCGCCTTAAAATCTACACCTTAAAGCCTAGTTTGGACTAGGCTAGTAATTCAGTTAAGTAGCGAGTAATTTAGTGCCTTCTACTCGGTTATGCATACAGAATCATTGGCACTCGATTTAGTATATAGTACACAAGTAAAGTTGGTTCCTGACTCCAGCGGAACGACATTTTTGTGTGAACTAATGGATGAGACTAAATTAACAGGTTCAAATTTGTTTAGCCTGTGAACCAGTAGGCACCAACGCGTGTTGGGGGGAGCTACTCGCCCGATAAAAATTTAGTAGAATGGATTGACTCGACTAAATCATTCACTAAACTACTCGACTAATTTTTTGTGGTTCGCACACATTT